>JBBPBR010000006.1:23521773-23538431 GCA_037974775.1 Cicer pinnatifidum | reverse complement strand
GATGAAAAATACTACGAGAACTATTGCAGGAAAATTGTTGTATTTAAGTTTGATTTTCTAAATAAAAACAAAACTATGTAAACAAGTCTTAGAATCAGAGTTTTCATGAATTATTGATTTCGAATTTTGAGATTAGACCAACTATGTTGTGTTTATAGGCGAGTTACCTACTTTCAGCAAAAGTTTTAAAGTTTTCTATTGTCATTCAACCATTTTTCAATAATTATTAATGACTTTTGTGATGGAGACTTTCTGCAGCGTATGTAAATTAGTCTTAGTGCGTGATTTTTCCTAAATTATAGGTTTCAAATTTTGAAATAAGATCAATTGCATTATGTCCTTAAATTGAGTCAGCTTTCATGGAAATTTTTTGGAATTTTCTAAAGTAATTTGACCCTTCATCGATAATTATTAGTGACCATTGTGCTGAAAATATTATACTGTGTGATTTGCAAGAATGAATAAAATTCTTAAGAAATTTGAATGGCTTCATTATTTATATATGAATATATATATATATATATATATATAACTTTTATTATGTTTGAGTTATGAAGTTGTTACTACTTTCACGACTCTAATATTTTTTCTATTTTCTGACTATAGATTTACGTTCTGAATTCGCCTAATTTATTGATTATTGTTATGGATAAATGATACATTTTATATAAGATATAATAAGTACTTTTCATACAAATCATGGAAGTTTTGTCCAATATCATTTATCAGAGCATGCATGGCCTTATTTACGGTGGGACATTTAGGTTATTTCAGGCATGAAATAACAGGTAAAGGAGAACAATCAGGACGCTGATTGGGGTTTGGCCAGAGCACTTTTACCAATCAGGACTCAATTATCTTAGTGACCCACATTAAGATATTGAGCGACTTTTCCTTATTCCAAAGGAAAAGATTTGAGGTCATGCATACGTTTTTCACAACATATATATATAGATATGTATAACTATTTTTTTTACGTTTTATGCACTTTTATGAAAGAAATTCTTTGAGATTTTTCCTCCCTTTTATTTTTAGAGCTCACTGAGATATTTTATCTCACCCCAATTATTATTATTATTTTTATTTAGCTGCTGGAGGAACATGAGACATGAAATCAGCATCAGAAGATCAGTTCCAAACTCGTGGAATTAGATTTTAATATTTTGTTTTATGACGTAATCAGTTAATCGTAGTTGTTTTCAAGATGTAATATTTTATGAATCTACTAAACGAGTTGTAAACTATATTTATGAATGTAGTTTTCAGTTATGATGGTGATTCTAATTTATTATTTATTATTAATTACCTCTATTTTATTAAGGTGTATGGGCCAAATTATCATATTCTAGACAAATGATAATGGGTCTTACATTTTGGTATCATAGCCATGCCGATTCATTTGGACTATGGATTATGTGTTAGGAATTAAAATATCTTTGTTTTACTATACATTCTCATTATCATTTCACCTAATATTAATTCTGATCAACTTAGTATTTTGTGTATGGTATGCAAAATTATGCCTGAAGGATCTAGGGGGAATCTTGCCCTTGAAGATAGTATGACTCCACCACCCACTACTAAACCATGGGAAAAGGTTATGGAAGCTATTCAAATGCAAGCAACGGCTACCCATAATCTGGTACAACAAATGGCAATGCAAAGAGATAGCACTACAAATGCCAATAGGGTGTTTTATGATTTTCTTAAGTTGCAGCCTCCAACATTCCAGGGCAGCCACAACCCCTCAGAGGCATTTGCTGCCCATCTTCTAAAGGGTGGGGCAGAGTATTGGTGGAGGAGTGCAAAGACTTATCTTCAGACTCAAGCAACCCATATGAATTGGGAACACTTTGAGATGGCCTTTTTAGACAAGTATTATCCAAAAAGGGAACATAGGCCATATGGAGCTGAAATCAAAGGGAATTGAGACCTGAAAGTATTACCCACAGAAGAATGGAAGATAAACCAGTTTGAATGGGGATTGAGACCTGAAATCAAAGGGAACATAGGCCATATGGAGTTGACTAACTATTCTACTCGTGTACACAAGAGCTACATTGTTGAAGACAATTTAAAGAAGGTACAAGAGGAGATACAGGTTAGGTGGCAACAAAAGAAAGAGTCTGGAAAATTTGGTCAACAATTGAAGGTAAAGACTCCCCAAGGAAAGGGAAAACAAGTACAGACATCCAATTCCCCAAGAGCAAAGTATGCTACTACTGCAAACAGCCTGGTCATATGGCTCCCTTTTGTCCAATACGCCAAAAACAAGTAGAGTAAAACCCAAACAAGTCTAACACTGGAAGGGTCTTTGCTCTCAGTGCAAAGAAAGGTATGAATCATAATCTAATAACTGGAATTGGATTCATAAATGAAGTTCCTTTAATTGTAATGTTTGACACTGCTGCATCCCATTCTTTCATCTCCTCTGATTTTGTTTTGCAACATAATATCCCTGTATTTGAAATGTCTTATCCTTTAGTCGTAAACACTGCATCTAAGAATTCAATAGAGACCTCCTTAGTATGTCACCAATGTCCAATCACCCTGTATGATAGAGTTTTTCTAATAAACCTAGTCTGTTTGCCCCTTAAGGGATTGGACATCATATTGGGAATGGATTGGATGTCCGACCATTCAGTAACTTTGATTTGCCATGGTAGGAAAGTCATAATTCTCCAGAAGTTTCCCAATCAGAGGAAACCAAATACCCTTCCTTGACCAACAGTTCTTTACTCTTCCAATGTCTGACCAATGAGGTTCAAGGCGTACTATTATTACTATCCTCTAACTCAGGGTCTGAAATGGACTTGTCCAATATTCCTGTAGTCAGTAAATTTGAGGATGTCTTTCCAGAGGATGTGACATCTTTGCCTCCTAAAAGAGAAGTAGAGTTCTCAATAGATTTGGTCCCTGAAACAGGACCAATCTCCATTGCCCCTTACAGGATGTCCCCGTTAGAATTGAGTGAGTTGAAAAACCAATTAGAGGACTTGATAACCAAACAGTTTATCCGACCAAGTGTGTCTCCTTGGGGAGCCCCAACGCTCTTGGTAAAGAAGAAGGATGGCAGCATGAGGTTATGCATAGATTATAGAAAATTGAATAAAGTGACCATCAAGAATAAATACCCTCTGCCCAGAATTGATGACCTTTTAGACCAATTAGGGGGAGCTAATGTGTTCTCCAAAATTGACTTGAGGTCAGGGTACCACCAAATTAGAATAAAATCAGATGATGTACCAAAAACAACCTTTAGAACTAGGTATGGGCACTATGAATTTTTGGTTATGCCTTTTGGTGTAACCAATGCTCCAGCTGTGTTCATGGATTACATGAATAGAATTTTTAGGAGATACTTAGATAAGTTTGTGATAGTATTTATAGATGACATACTAATATACTCTAAGACTCCAGAAGAACATGCCAGTCATCTTCAAATAGTGCTGCAAGTACTTAGGGATAGAAAACTTTATGCTAAACCAAGTAAATGTGAGTTTTGGATGTCAGAAGTAAAATTTCTAGGCCATGTGATCAATGAGAAAGGAGTGGCAGTGGATCCCTCCAAAGTAGAGGCAGTACTGAAATGGGAACATCCTAGGAATGTGACAGAGGTTAGAAGTTTAGGAAATTCTCCCAAATTGCCCTGCCTTTGACCAGACTGACTAGGAAGGACCAACCCTTTGTGTGGGATCAAAAATGTGAAAAAAGTTTTCAGAATCTTAAGATCAAGTTAACCACTGCCCCTGTACTAGCTATACCAGATCCAACCTTAAGATTTGAAGTGTATTGTGATGCATCCCTAAAAGGTTTAGGTTGTGTATTGATGCAAAACAACCAAGTAGTGGCTTATGCTTCAAGACAACTAAAGCCTCATGAGGGAAACTATCCCACTCATGACCTAGAATTGGCTGCCATAGTGTTTGCCTTAAAGATCTGGAGACATCATCTGTATGGAGCACAATTTGATATTTACAGTGATCACAAGAGCCTAAGGTATCTATTCGACCAGAGGGAACTTAACATGAGGCAAAGAAGGTGGGTGGAATTTTTGAAAGATTATGAATTTGAACTGAAATACCATCCAGGCAAGGCCAATGTAGTGGCCGATGCATTGAGTAGGAAATCCCTACATATGTCTCATCTCATGATAAAAGAACTTGCACTACTAGAAAACCTTAGAGACTTGAACCTAAATATGACAATCCTTCAAGGGGGAATTCTTTTAAATAAACTAGAAATAACTAGTAGCCTTAGAGACCAAATTAGGCAATCTCAAGGGATGGATGAAGAGTTGAAACTTAGAAAGGACAAAGAAAGATTTACTAGGGCACGGGATGGAACAATCCTATTTCAGGGCAGAATTTGGGTACCTAAGGATTCCGAATTAAAGAGGCTGATACTAGAGGAAGCTCACAAAAGTAACCTAACTATCCATCCTGGATCTACCAAGATGTACCAAGACCTTAAGAAAAATTATTGGTGGACAGGTATGAAGGTTGATGTGGCTACTTTTGTGGGTCACTGCCTAACTTGCCAAAAGGTAAAAATAGAACATCAGAGACCAGCAGGATTGCTACAGCCTCTGGAAATACCTGAATGGAAATGGGACTCAATTTCCATGGATTTTGTTGTAGGTTTGCCACATACCCACACTGGGTATGATTCCACTTGGGTGATTGTGGACAGATTAACTAAGTCAGCTCATATCTTACCAGCAAGTCAAACTACAACACCCTCAAACTAGCCAAGTTATTCATTAAGGAAATAGTGAGGTTGCATGGGGTGCCTTTTAGTATCATATCAGATAGGGACCCTAAGTTTACCTCCATGTTTTGGAAGGCATTTCAAAAGTCTCTAGGAACTAGACTACACCTTAGTACTTCCTACCATCCCCAGACTGATGGTCAAACTGAAAGAACCATTCAGACTCTAGAGGATATGCTGAGAGCTTGCATTTTAGAGGAAGGTGGAAACTGGGATACACATTTGCCTCTGGTACAGTTTTCCTACAACAACAGTTACCATGTCAGCATTGGCATGGCACCTTATAAGGCTTTGTATGGAAGAAAATGTAGGACACCGTTATGTTGGTCAGAAGTAGGGGACAAGGGGATCTTAGGTCCTGAAGTTATCCAAGAGACCACTGAAAAGATTAAGGTAATTAAGGATAAATTAAAGATAGCCCAAAGCAGGCAAAAGAGCTATGCTGATATCAGGAGAAGGCCTTTAGAGTTTGAGGAAGGAGATAATGTTTTTTTGAGAGTTACCCCCACCATTGGCATTGGAAGAGTGCTAAAGGTCAAGAAGTTAAACCCTCGTTTTGTTGGACCCTTTCAAATATTGCAGAGGATTGGTCCCTCTGCATACATAATAGCCTTGCCACCCAAACTATCCAATCTACACAATGTTTTTCACGTCTCCCAGTTAAAGAAATACATTCCTAATCCTCACCAAATTTTGAGTCATGAGTCTGTCCAACTCAAGTCAAACCTTACTTATAACCCAATGCCAGTCCAAATTATAGATAGAAGTTTAAAAGCATTGAGAAACAAAGAAATTCCACTAGTGAAGGTTGTTTGGGAAGGATCTTCTGTAAAAGAAGCAACATGGGAAGTAGAGGCAGACATGCAAAAGGAGTATGCTTACCTCTTTCAGTAGGTAATCCTTTAAATTTTGAGGGCAAATTTTTTTTTTTAAGTGGTGGAGGATGTAACAACCTATCTACTTTGTTTTGTTAAGTATAGAAGTTAATGTTTACAATCGTTAATTTTAAAAATAAAATAATTTGTTTATTTGTTAAAAAATAAAACACGAAATGGCATTATTGTAATATTGGGACAAATAAAGGGCAATGGCATAATTTCCCCTCTACATTTTAAGTATAGTGGTTTTTTTTCTTATTCAGAAAAACACGCACTCTTCATAATTTCCTTCTGCTTCTCCCCTGAAACACCTCCCTCATCCTCCCAAATCTTCAACCCCATTTTCTTTCATTTTTTTCAAATCAGTAAACCCAAAACTTGATAAAGGTCTTCAAACCCATTTTTAAACTTTGCATGTCTCGATTTGTAACTAATCAGCTTCAACAGCAAAGGATGATAATCTAAAATTGAAGAACTTGAGTCAAGGTGACAATTCAAGCTAAAAGGGAGCTCAACAACCAAGTTGATCAGAACATTATCTTCTTCCTTGTCACAACAGGTGAGTTCTTTTTATGAAAGGTTTTTTTTTTTTTTGTTATGATTAGGGATTTCATTTTCTGAAATTGTTGAAGATAAGTTAGAACGTAGGCTGTTGTTCATGGTTGTGATGTTTGTGAATGAATTATGTATTAGGAAAAATTTAATTATATGTGTATCACTATATTTAATGTGATTATGCTTGTCGAGCACGATTTATGCTCGTTACTGCTGTTGTTGCCTCTGATATGTGTTTGTGAAATTGTGTTATGTTACTTTAATTTCGGTTAGAATGATGATTTTAAGTGCATGCTTTTAAAATATATGGTTTTCTTTACTAGTGGAGAGAAAATTCTATTTTTATCCCAAATATTCAATGCATGAGAGGTGTTTGATGAAAATACTACGAGAACTATTGCAGGAAAATTGTTGTATTTAAGTTTGGTTTTCTAAATAAAAACAAAACTATGTAAACAAGTCTTAGAATCAAATTTTTCATGAATTATTGATTTCGAATTTTGAGATGAGACCAACTATGTTGTGTTTATAGGTGAGTTACCTACTTTCAACAAAAGTTTTAAAGTTTTCTATTGTCATTCAACCATTTTTCAATAATTATTAATGACTTTTGTGATGGAGACTTTCTGCAGCGTATGTAAATTAGTCTTAGTGCGTGATTTTTCCTAAATTATAGGTTTCAAATTTTGAAATGAGATCAATTGCATTATGTCCTTAAATTGAGTTAGCTTTCAAGGAAATTTTTTTGAATTTTCTAAAGTAATTTGACCCTTCATCGATAATTATTAGTGACCATTGTGCTGAAAATATTCTACTGTGTGATTTGCAAGAATGAATAAAATTCTTAAGAAATTTGAATGGCTTCATTATTTATATATGAATATATATATATATATATATATATATATATATATATCTATATATAACTTTTATTATGTTTGAGTTATGAAGTTGTTACTACTTTCACGACTCAAATATTGTTTCTATTTTCTGACTATAGATTTACGTTCTGAATTCGCCTAATTTATTGATTATTGTTATGGATAAATGATACATTTTATATAAGATATAATAAGTACATTTCATACAAAACATGTAAATTTTGTCCAATATCATTTATCAGAGCATGCATGGCCTTATTCACGGTGGGACATTTATGTTATTTCAGGCATGAAATAACAGGTAAAGGAGAACAATCAGGACGCTGATTGGGGTTTGGCCAGACCACCTATACCAATCAGGACTCAATTATCTTAGTGACCCACATTAAGATATTGAGAGACTTTTCCTTATTCCAAAGGAAAAGATTTAAGGTCATGCATACGTTTTTCACAACATATATATATATATATATATATATATATATATATATATATATATATATGTAACTATTTTTTTTACGTTTTATGCACTTTTATGAAAGAAATTCTTTGAGATTGTTCCTCCCTTTTATTTTTAGAGCTCACTGAGATATTTTATCTCACCCCAATTATTATTATTATTTTTATTTAGCAGCTGGAGGAACATGAGACTTGAAATCAGCATCAGAAGATCAGTTCCAAACTCGTGGAATTAGATTTTAATATTTTGTTTTATGACATAATCAGTTAATCGTAGTTGTTTTCAAGATGTAATATTTTATGAATCTACTAAACAAGTTGTAAACTATAATGTAGTTTTCAGTTATGATGGTGATTCTAATTTATTATTTATTATTAATTACCTCTATTTTATTAAGGTGTATGGGCCAAATTATCATATTCTAGACAAATGATAATGGGTCTTACAGGCAACATATTCACTTTTCATTGTTGTCAGCCACTGTGGGGCAAAAAGTGCCTATTGAACAGTGGCAGGTTCTAAGTGTGTGAGAAGTAGAGTGGGATGCAGTTTTGGCTTGATAATTCAATTTTTAGCTCATGTTTGCTTTAGGTGTGTATTATGAGTAGGACTTTGGATCAGAGCAAAATTGGGTGCAGAGGTTGTTGGCCTGGGTGCAGAGGCTGCTGGACAAGGTGCAGAAGTTGTCGCCTTGGTGCAGAAGTTGTCGCCTTGGTGCAGAGGTTGTTGGACTAGGTTCTACACCAAGGCAAGAAAGAGCATGAAATAGTTGGGCTCTAAATCAAGTGTGAAGTAGGCACCTATGATGAAAAGGAGCCTGAGAGTGAGGGACTTGGAATTGTTGGATTAATAATGCTGCTTGTGACAGTAGTGTGATAAGGAATAATTGACACATCCCGTGTCATTTTTTATAATATAATAAATAATAATAATTAATTAATAATAATAAATAAAAACAAAATAACCCCACTCATTCTCTCTCTTTCCATCTCACTCCCTCACTCCTTCATTTTCTCATTTCTTCTCTCTCTCCTTCTCCCTCTCCCTCTCGGCTACCTCATTCTTCCCACCCCCAATTTTCATTTTTTTCTTTTCTTTCATTATTCTTCTTATTTCTCTCACTTAAAGCCACAATGAACCCATGAAAAGAGTATACATTCCCTAAGCAAGCTTCCTCTTAATTTCCCAAGTTCTTGGGTAAACTTTTTGGGTTAGGGTTTCTATACTAAGGAAGGAAAAGGGGTACCCATCTCTTGAGAGTTGTTGATTGAGACTCATTGAGGTAAATGCACAACTCTAATCCTAGTATGAATTCATAGAAAAATATAGATTTGAGTAAAAATCCTATTTTTGTGCTTAGGGTATATTGGAAATGATTTTTAGGCTTTCAGTTCGTGCTCGAAATAGGGGTAGAGCTAATGTTGGCGGACGTGGTTTGAATGCTGATGTTGAGGTACCTAGGAGAAGGCGCGAAACCCAACCATGGAAGAGTTTGCTGCTGGTTTACATGGATTACAACAGGTTGTGCAACAACTTGTTGGGGTTGTCGTTGGGCAACAACATGAGGGTGATCAAAGACATGAAAATGTCAATGGTCAACAAGAGGTTAGATAAGCCGAGCATCAGACGACTGCTGCAATGAGGGGTATTGAGGTCACTTTACCAGACTTCATGAAGCTTAAACCCCCTACTTTTTCTAGGTCTATTGCAACTGAGGATCCATAACAATTCATTGACAGTCTAGAGTGGCTTTGGAGAGCATTGGGTTGTTCTGAGGTAAGAGCAGTAGAATTGACATCATTTCAGCTAGTAGGCGGGCACGTGATTGGTTTGATATAGTGTCACGCGGTAAACAAGTGGGGTCACTTCCGTTAGCATGGAGAGAAATCTCTCAGTTGTTCATGGCTCGTTTTCTTCCAGAGAGTGTTAGAGATGGATTAGCTCATGAATTCGAGCGTTTGGAGCAAACAGAGGGTATGACAATTTCAGAGTATAGTGCTCGTTTTACACAGCTCTCTAGACATGCTCCTTATCCTACCAATGAAGAGATGCGTGTTAAGAGGTTCATTAGAGGATCGAAGGATTATTTATTTAGATCGGTGGTTGGATCTAATTGTTCTACTTTTGCTGAGGTTTTGAGTTTGGCCCTTTAGATCGAGCAACAACAGAAGGAAAAAGGATGCAATAGGCAAGATTCATGGAAGAAACAAAGGGTTGAAGGGTCTTACAGTAGCTATTTGAATCATGGTGGTGGGTCTATGTTTGGTTATCAGGGGCAACAAAGACTCATGTCTCAAAGGGGTGGTCATAGTGGGCAGTCTTCTGGGATAGTGCAGATTCGTAGATCAGATTCTAGAGCAGCATCACAATCCACTTTCCCTTAGAGACATTCTGATGTTTCAGCTACACGATGTTCTACTTGTGGTAGGTTTCACTTCGGGAATTGTTCTAGAGATGGTAATGCTAAGGTGTGCTACCAATGTGGCCAAATAGGTCACATTAGGAGGGATTGTCCTGTAGACACGACACATCCATCCTCTAGTTATGCATCAGCACCAACAACTTTGGCATCTCCTCAGACTCATTCTGCATCTGTGCGTTAGAGTGGAAATCCTTATGTTAGAGGTTCAGGAACATTTCAGCAACGAGGTAGAGGATTTGGTGGTAGAGGTCAGGTACCAGCAGGAAGAGGTCAAGCTCGAGTGTTTGCTTTGACTCGTCAGGATGCTCAGACATCCAATGCTGTAGTTACAGGTATACTTTCTATTTGTTCTAGAGATGCTCATGTTTTGTTTGATCCTGGAGCTACACATTCTTTTGTATCCTCGTGGTTTGCTACTCGTCTTGGTAAATGTTCATCTTCCTTTGAAGAACTGTTAGTTGTAGCTACACCTGTTGGAGGAAATTTGGTTGCTAAGTCGGTGTATCGTTCTTGTGATATAACTATTGATGGCAAGGTGTTGCTGTTAGATTTAGTAGTTATTGACTTGATAGATTTTGATGTGATTTTGGGTATGGATTGGTTGGCTTTTCATCATGCCACTTTGGATTGTCATAACAAAGTGGTGAAATTTGAGATACCGGGGAAATCAATCTTCTCGTTTCAAGGAGAACGTTGTTGGGTACCACATAATCAAATCTCAGCCTTAACTGCTAGCAAGTTAATGAGAAGAGGTTGTCAAGCGTACTTAGCCGTGGTAAGGGATACACAAGTGGCCGAAGAGAAATTGGAAAAAATTCCAATAGCATGTGAATTTACAGATGTTTTTCCTGAAGAACTTCCTGGGTTACCACCTGATAGGGAGATTGAATTCTCTATCGACTTAGTTCCAAACACTCATCCTATATCTATACCTCCTTATCGTATGGCACCAGCAAAACTTAAAGAGTTACGAGAACAACTTCAAGATCTTCTTGATAAAGGTTTTATTCGTCCAAGTTCTTCTCCTTGGGGAGCACCAGTCTTATTTGTAAAGAGGAAAGACGGATCCATGCGGTTATGTGTAGACTATCGACAGTTGAATAAAGTAATTGTGAAGAATAAATATCCGTTACCCCTGCGTTGATGAGTTGTTTGACCAAATTCAAGGAGCTCAATGTTTTTCTAAGATTGATTTGCGGTCGGGGTATCACAGTCAATCATACGTTGAACACCCAATAGCTATCGTACGTTGAACACCCAATAGCTATATTAGATCGCCAAGTGAGACGTTTACGCTCAAAAGATATTGTTTCACTAAAACTCCTTTGGCGTGGTCCATCTTGTGAAGAAACTACTTAGGAACCCGAAGAAGTCATCCATGCAAAGTACCTACACTTATGTTGAAACTCAAGGTTAGTGATATTTATTAAATAAATTCAAGGACGAATTTTTATAAGGGGATGAGATTGACACATCCCGTGTCATTTTTTATAATATAATAAATAATAATAATTAATTAATAATAATAAATAAAAACAAAATAACCCCATTCATTCTCTCTCTTTCCATCTCACTCCTTCATTTTCTCATTTCTTCTCTCTCTCCTTCTCCCTCTCCCTCTCGGCTACCTCATTCTTCCCACCCCCCATTTTCATTTTTTTCTTTTCTTTCATTATTCTTTTTATTTATCTCACTTAAAGCCACAATGAACCCATGAAAAGAGTATACATTCCCTAAGCAAGCTTCCTCTTAATTTCCCAAGTTCTTGGGTAAAATTTTTGGGTTAGGGTTTGTGTACTAAGGAAGGAAAAGGGGTACCCATCTCTTGAGAGTTGTTGATTGAGACTCATTGAGGTAAATGCACAACTCTAATCCTAGTATGAATTCATAGAAAAATATAGATTTGAGTAAAAATATTTTTTTTGTGCTTAGGGTATATTTGAACTGATATTTAGGCTTTCCTAGAGCTAGTTACACTTTAGAATAATTTTTCTAAAGTCTTGGAAATATTCTTGATGCTCAGATTTGTCCGCTGAGATCCTGCCGGCTACTTTGAGGGTTGTTGGGGAGCAAAGTTAGACGACTCTCCATAGCTGTGAGTTGACGACGATCATCGTCATATATTTTTATACTGCTATTATTACTATTTTAATTGTTTTCTATATTAAAGTATTTATTGAAAATTTTGGGAAACACAACCTTTGAATTTTATCTCAATTTCGTCAATTATTTAATTTAATGGTATTTGCTATATAATATGTTATTTGTTGGATTTACGTATGAGTTAAAGTATTTAAATATTTATTTGTAATGCGATTGAATATATTTTTCATGAATTTCGATGAAATAGTTTTAAACGCGTGTTTTGGGAAAACGTTGTTATAATTATTAAATCGTTAACTGCGTTAGGTGCACCTAGTTATGACGTGTTGATTAGGGAAAGTTAACCGTTAGATAGAGCCGCCCCTATGAGAGAGATCATCCGTAGGAGGAGAGGGCTATCAACGAGTTGTAAGCTTCCTAATTGATACGTGATGATGCATTGCCGGATTGAGAGGAGAGGGTCATCCCTTAGATGGAGCCGCCCCTAAGGGAAATGCCACTCTTAGGAGGAAAGGACTATCATGAGATAAAGCTGCCTCTTGGTTCTAAAAGTTTGTATTGTTACTTGTTCGATTTTTATGATGATTTTAAGGTTCATTTTGATTTTGTTTTGTTATTCATTGGATTTATAATATTTCTGTCAAGCGATTAAATAGTTATTCGTGCCTTTTTGTGTTTCCTTTCCAATTGATGGTGGTTGTTGTCTCCTTACTGAGTCTTTGTGACTTACCCTTTATGTTGCTTATTTTTTTTAGATTCGCAAGCAACTGAGTAGGAATCAATTATTTGATTCAAGTCTCAACATACTTCTTTTTTGGTAGGCCTCTTTGATCTAGGACCATTTTTTTGTAACAGTTGTTGAGTCTATGTAATTTGTAGCTATTTTGGAGTTTAGAAAGTCTATCTAGTTTGTTGGAAAGTGTATTAAGAAACTTGATTATGTTATTCAAATTGTGACTGGATTGAGAATTTTACAGGGATTTCATAAATTTGGAAATGTTAAATTTACAGAGGAGACTCTGTCGAAATTTCGAGTAAAAGTATATGTATTTTTTTTAAATGGTTAGAGAATGATTTAGTTATTTAATTGTTAAGTTAATTGATAGGCTTGTCAGGCTAGGAGTATAGCTTGTGCGCCGGTCACGACACTTAAATTTCGGGTCGTGACAATAATGCTTGTAACAACAACAATATGATGAGGAGGCCACGGTTGAGTTACTCGGAGAGGTAGCCATGATGTAGTAAATGCTGCTTGTGATGAAGTGAGGGACTTGGAGAATAATTCAGAGTAGGGAAACCTTATTTCATTGAACAAAACATCTTTTGATATATATATATATATATATATATATATATATATATATATATATATATATATATATATATATATATATATATTCTTCCATCAGAAATAAGGCACTTATACCCCTTTTAAAAGTGGAAAATAGGCACATCCAAACACCTTTAGGTCCTTGTAGCTTGGATGGGTGTGGTGTAAAAGGAAATGAAGAGACACATTGTTGAAAACTAGTGTTGGTAGATGATTGATGAGAAGCACATATGTAACAAATGCATGATCCCATAATTTGAGATGAATTCCAGTCTGTGTCAACAGTGTGAGACCAATGTCAACGAGGTGTCTGTGATTTCTCTCAATTAAACCATTTTGATGATGAGTGTGTGGACAAGTGAAACGATGAAATATACCTAAGTCAACCAAATATTTGGTGCAAGGATGAAATTCACCCCTTCCATCACTTTGGACAACTTTGACTTTTCAATTAAATTGCAATTCGACCATGGATTTGAATTGCGTAAAATGAGCGAGAGTGTCATATTTATGTTTTATGGGATAAATCCAAGCAAACCTAGAGTAAGCATCACATGTAAGAAAATATGTGTATCCTCCATGAGATGTAACAGGGGTAGGACCCCATAAGTCATGAATCACCAGTTCAAAGGGATTATGATATATGGTGGTAGAGAGAGGAGCAGGAAAACGATGTGCCTTGTCTAGACAACATGATGCGCAAAAGGCAATGGTATCTTTTGTAGGTGTAGTGATATTGCATAACTTTAATACTGACTTAAGTGATTCATGATGAGGATCCCCTAAACGAGAATGCCATAAATGATAAGAAGAATTTGAAATGGAATAACAATGTAAATTGGAAACATTAATATTCATGAATTTTGTAGTGACAAGAGCAGTAGGTATAATATGAAAATAATCATCACAATAAACAACATTAGTTTTAGAAGAAGCTTGTGATTTCACAACATAAAAAGTGGGGTAAAATTCAAAGAAAACTTTATTATCTTGTTCAAATTTACTAACATTAACTAAGTTTTTGGTAATAAATGGAACAAGTAAAAGATTCTTGAGTGTAAGATTGGTGTTAAGATGTGTTGAACAAGGAAAATGCATGTTGCCTATTGAATTTATATACAAACCTTGGCCATTCCCTATTATCACGTGATCTGATCTAAGGAGTGAAATTGCATAACTTTAATACTGACTTAAGTGATTCATGATGAGGATGCCCTAAACGAGAATGCCATAAATGATAAGAAGAATTTGAAATGGAATAACAATGTAAATTGGAAACATTAATATTCATGAATTTTGTAGTTACAAGAGCAGTAGGTATAATATGAAAAGAATCATCACAATAAACAACATTAGTTTTAGAAGAAGCTTGTGATTTCACAACACAAAAAGTGGGGTGAAATTCAAAGAAAACTTCATTATCTTGTTCAAATTTTCTAACATTAACTAAGTTTTTGGTAATAAATGGAACAAGTAAAAGGTTCTTATGTGTAAGATTGGTGTTAAGATGTGTTGAACAAGGAAAATGCATGTTTCCTATTGAGTTTATATACAAACCTTGGCCATTCCCTATTATCACGTGATCTGATCCAAGGAGTGAAATTGCATTTCCCAAGTTGGAAGCATCAGGCGTGATATGATGGGAAACACATGAGTCAGGATACCACAATTGATTGTTGAATCCAGAGTCATCACCTGTGAGAAGAGCTTGAGGATGAGAGAGACGTGGATTGGTAGGTCTAGGGTTGGGGTAACCAAATTGAGGTTGAGCAGGGGGTCTTTGCTGCATCAGGAATGAAGTGGAGTGAGGTGTTTCCCAAGAAGAATGAATAATCGAAGTGGTTCTGGTTCATAGTCACATGACTTGCACCTGATGGAATATAAGACCCATAGTTTTCTAAACTCTAATTTCTGCAATTTTATTACTTTTGTGTCGAATTGCTTACGCTTTTAGCCCAATTTTTATTTTTTGGATTAAGTACCAAAACATATTTTTAAAATATATGTATATATATATATATATATATATATATTAAAATGTCACTCGTTGCTGATAAACTCATCTGTCAATTGAGTTGCGACGAGAGTAAATATTTTTATTAAATTAGATTAAAAAGTGAGTGATGTGATAAGTGTTTAGATATTATAATAATTTTATAATATACCTAATTATTTAATAATATATATACATGAACCAGCTAGACAAAGCATTTTCTTTCAGTTCCTCGCCCCCTCCCTTCTTCTTTCTCTATTTCAAGAAAAAAAATGTTGGTGGTTTAAAAAAAAACAAAACAAAACCTCCATTTTCTACTAGATCAAAGTCTCCATTCAAAAATTATTAGGTAGGAAAGTTACTCTCTTTTACAAGGTGGTGCTTGTGAGCTTATTTATTTGAGGTGAGACACTTACTTCCTCCTTTTTTTTTCTTTCTAAATTCGAAAATTTTATGTGTGGGGATGTGTGAAACTTTTGAGTTCTTAACCAACCCTTTGTTGTTGAGTTGTTGGTTAGAAATAGAAAATTGATTTTTGTTGAGCTTGAGTTATGTAATGAGTTATTTTCAAATAAATGAGTTTGAATTGAAGTTGAAATATTACAAGAAAATTTAGAGTTGTTAAAGTTGTGAAAAAACTCAAATTTTAACTGAGTTAAAGAGTTTGTGCAAAATGTTAAAGTGTGAAATTAATATGTTTAGAGTTAAAATTTTTACTCTTTTAGTTACTCTTGTAGTGAGTTTAAGAGAGAAGTTTAGAGTATTTTACTAACTCAAATTATTGGTGCTCTAATGGTTGAGTGATATAACTTGAAAAAGGAAGAGATTTAATTTTTGGAATTTTGTTGTGGTCGGATAAATTTTAATGGTGAACAAATTATTGTGAATCGTTATGTTTATGTAGCTAGCTCCTTGAGTCTCCAAAAGAAATTGAGACTATAAGACCTTGAATTTTCTAAACTCTAATTTTTGCAATTTCAGTGTATTTTGTGTTGAATTGTTTCGGCCTTTAGCCTAATTTTTTATTTTATGAATTAATCCCCAAAAATATATTTGGAGACCTGATTAATATTATTTATCGGAGAGTAATTTAATTAAGTTATGGAGAACTTATTATTGATAAAATTTTAAAATGTCACTCGTTGCTGATAAATTCATCTGTCAATGGAGTTGTGACGAGAGTAGATATTTTATTAAATTAAATTAAAAGTGAGTGATGTGATATGTGTAAGAGTATTTAAATGTTGTTATGATGATTTTATAATA
>JBBPBR010000006.1:23483079-23503877 GCA_037974775.1 Cicer pinnatifidum | reverse complement strand
TGATCATCCTTAATCTCTTGTCGATAGTAGACAAAACTATGTTGAATGGGACGGACGAGCCTTACCGACTATGAATGGGTGCAGAGTTATTAAGCACCCTATGAAAAGGGGTAGGCAACACTTTTTTCGAGAAGACCGGGTGAAACAAGTTGTGACTAGTATGTTGAATTTGAGTACAAACCTAATGTGGATTGCTACTCGTACTTTAAGTTTCGAGGACGAAAATAATTTTAGGGGGGTAGTAATGTAAGACCCTTAATTTTAAATCCTAAATTATACAATTTTAGGGTATTTTGTGTTAAATTGCTTAGACTTTTAGCCCATTTTTCGGTACTTAGTGAGTTAAAGGCCGAAAATATATTTTTGGAAATTAGATTAAAATTATTTGTCGGAAAAAAATTTACATCCGTTACGAAGGATTTAATACCGGGCAATTTTGTTAAAAATATCTCGGGTTGCTGAAAATTGTACCGGTCAATTGAGTTGCGACGAGAGTAGATATTTTTAACAAAAAGTGGTTTGGAAAGTGATGGGTAAAATGGTAATTTTAATAAATATCTAGATATTTGTTAAAAGTAATTAATATATATATATATATATATATATATATATATATATATATATACACACACAAACATATATATGTATATGTTTGTGTGGAGGGAAAAGGGAAGAAGATAGAAAGAAAATAGAAAGGAAGGAAAAGAGAAGGAAAGAAAGAAAGCATTTTCCATCTCTTTCCTCTCACTACCTCGTATGACACCCTCCCTCCTTCCTCCATTTTTCGTTTTCTTGCTTCCTTTGAGTTCGAAAATTGAAACCCAAGGATTTGTGGATAAGAGAGCAAGGTTTTCTCAGCTCGATACTCCCTCGTTGATTAGAAAACGAAGAAAAACGGTATTAGGGATTTCAAAACCGTCAAACACAAACCTTCCCATTTCATCTAGATCTAAGCTTCGTTTTGCGAAGAGATAGAAGGGAAAGTTGCTCACTACCATGCTACGGTGCTAGGGGACCAACTTTGGACACGACGTTGCGAGCGGAGATTTTACCGGAGTTACTCGTGGTACCGTAATCGCACGTTAAAGCTAACGTGGCGGTAAGGGCTCCTTCCAAACTTTTAGTTTGCATTTAGGGACTTACTTGTGGTTGTGTGGAAAAGAATTTTGTTAGGGTTGAAGTAATGTTTCGTGGAAAATGAATTTAAAACTCAATTAGGTATGATTTTGAGTAAATGAAACTTGTTGTGTTTGAGTGGTGGATTGTGTTGATTTGTGTTCGTCGTATTTGACGTGTTCTTAATTAATACTGATGAAATTTGATATGTGTATGTTGGATTTTGTGGAGAAATGAATTGATGTGTTTTGGTGTGAGTTGTGGATTGAATTTGATAATATGTCTGAGTTTGTTTTGTGTGGAATTTGAAAACCATTAAGTTAAATGAGTATTAAGAATGGGGAATCTCTTAATGACTTATTTACTTAATGTTGGCATGAAAACCATTAGAGTTAAACGAGTATTAAGAATGGGAGATCTCTTAATGTCTTGTTTACTTAATGTGAGTTTGTGAAAATCGTTTAAGTTGAATGA
Organism: Cicer pinnatifidum; assembly: GCA_037974775.1. Taxonomy (NCBI): domain Eukaryota; kingdom Viridiplantae; phylum Streptophyta; class Magnoliopsida; order Fabales; family Fabaceae; genus Cicer; species Cicer pinnatifidum. The sequence goes on along the minus strand of JBBPBR010000006.1, from coordinate 23,502,287 downwards.
GTATTAAGAATGTGGAATCTCTTAATGACTTATTTACTTAATGTTGTCGTGAAAACCATTAGAGTTAAACGAGTATTAAGAATGGGGAATCTCTTAATGTCTTGTTTACTTAATGTGAGTTTGTGAAAATTCACTAGTACAAAATTGTGCTTTTAATACGGTAGATTTAAGTCGTTTGTCAGCCACCAGACTTAACAAATGAGGCGGGGGTATATTTAAATCGGTTTAGCGTATAAACGAGTTAACAATTTGAGGCGGTGGCAATTTTGTAAATATGTGAAACATGGTTAACACGGTTATATTGAGAATCGACTTAACAGATACTTTGTGGCTAAATCGCTTATTTAGAAACGACTTAATAATGGCAATTTTGTAAATATTTCAAACTTGTTTAATGCGGTTATATTAATAACCGATTTAAGCCAAATACCGTATATATGATTTAAAAGGAAGGTAAAGAATCACTTAGTGTTTTATCTTCCAGTTTATTAACTGTTGTATTATAAATCTTTTATATTCTTGTATTTACTTCATTCCACATCCATCGCTCAACTCCATGGTTGGTTGATGTCCACTTCTTCACGCCAATTTCATTGTCACTTTCTCAACCGCGTTTCATCACCACCCTTCAGGTATGGTTGTTCTGAATAATAAATTTATATGAATAATTTTTTATAATTATATTGTTGATATATATGCATTTAGATAATATCGTATTATTTCAAGAAAAAAAAAATATGTCAAATTCATTTTTTTTTTCTAACTATTTTTTATTTTACATTAGTAGTTATTTGTAACAAATGAGATAAATACGTACAATTATGGATAACTTGTGTGTTTTTTTTTTCTTCCGGATGACTCGAGCCCGTATCAAAGTGAATAAGTTCAAAAACATCGTGGATTTTATTTTGAAATTAATTGAAGAAAATGAAGATACTAATATATGTCTATTGAATATTGCTATATTGTGGCTTTGTAATTTTGTTAATGAATATTTAATTTTTTTTTCCGCCTTGTCAAGATTAGTCGGAAATGGGATACATTTTATTTGTACTCTTTATTTTTTTTTGTATAAATATGAGATATTGTGATATTGTATATTTTGATTATTAGATGGTTATATAAAATTGTGATCGTAAGTGCCAAACTCTTATTTGAAATTTAATACGAAATATTGCATGAATTAGTAACATGAAAACAAAATGAGAAATTTATATAAAAAAAAAAAAAAAAATATTATTTTAATTATATCTATTAATTCAGTTGGTGAAAATATCCGACTTAAAAAGATGATGTTTCAGTCGGTTAAGCTGAATCGACTTAATATGATGAAACTCTGTTAAGTTGGTTCATAAAACGAGTTAAAAAATACCATATTTTTTAAGTCGTTTGCTGTTAACTCGGACACAAAACCGACTTAAAATGTACATTTTAACCGACTTAAAACGGCAAAATTCTACTAGTAATCGTTTAAGTTAAATGAGTATTAAGAATGGGGAATCTCTAAATGACTTATTTACTTAATGTTGTCGTGAAAACCATTTAAGTTAAATGAGTATTAAGAATGGGGAATCTCTTAATGTCTTGTTTACTTAATGTTTGTTTTGGAGAATCGTTTAAGTTAAAAGAGTATTAAGAATGGGGAATCTCTTAATATTTTTGTTTGCTAAATGTTTGTTGTGAAAATCGTTTAAGTTAAATGAGTATTAAAAATGGGGAATCTTTTAATATTTGCATTTGCTTAACGATTGTTGTGGATGGAGTTAGTATATGCTCATTCATTTTCATGCTTTTTATAAATCGTGCAGACCCGTGATAGGTGGCACCTTGATAAATAGTACTTTGGCCTATGATAGGCGGTACATTTATGATTTACATTTTTGTAAATTGTGCAGACCCGTGATAGGTGGCACCTTGGTAAATAGTACTTTGGCCCATGATAGGCGGTACATTTACGATTTACGGTTTTTTGTAAATTGTGCAGACCCGTGATAGGTGGCACCTTGGTAAATAGTACTTTGGCCTGTGATAGGCAATACATTTACAATTTACGTTGTTTTTAGTAAACCGTGCATACCCGTGATAGGTGGCCCCTTGGTAAACGGTACGGGCCCGTGATAGGCAGTACGTTTATGGTTTACGCTTTTTAGTAAATCGTGCAGACCCGTGATAGGTGGCACCTCGGTAATTGGTACTTCGGCATGCGATAGGCGGTACAATTATGATTTACGGCCCTTCGAGGAGGGTTTTGGTTTGGAATTCCGATTCCATGCATTTTGGCATATACGCATTGCATTAGAGTTCTTGGCACATGAGTCATGTTTGTTTCAAGTTTATGATTGAGTGATTTGAACCTGAGATGTAATAGTAATTGTGTTGAAATTGCTAAGTGCTATGAATTGATTATCGTGTGTAAGTGTGATGGACTGTAAAACTATTTCGAAACCCAATTTGTCGTGGTGTTTGTGTGGGAATTGCTAAGTGTTAAGATTTGGAGTTGTGTTTAAATATGATTGAGTTAGTTTATGTATTTTTGGAGGAATTTACAGGGGAGTCGATTTCCCAATCGATTTGATGAGTTACAGGGACTTCACAAATTTGCCAAAATCGATTTACCCAATCGATTTTGTAATATGTTTTTCAAAACCATTTAAAAAATCAATTTAGCAAATCGATTGGATTCATTACAGGTTCTCAACAAAATTGACGAAATCGATTTGGTAAATCGAATGGCTTCAATACAGGGGCTCAGTTTTTCATTCAATCGATTTCCCCAATCGATTGATTTTAGCCCAGAGTTCAGTTTTCACTAAAAACTTTCAAGAAATCGATTTCCCCAATCGATTGACTTCAATACAGGGGCTCAGTTTTTCATTCAATCGATTTCCCCAATCGATTGATTTAAGCCCATAGTTCAGTTTTCACTACAAACTTTCAGGAAATCGATTTCCCCAATCGATTGGCTCAGTTAAAATTCTTATTTTGAGTTAGATAATCGATTGCTCAATTGGTTCATCAACGAATTGGCCCATTGTTTATTACTTGATTGATTTGAGACTTATTTTGATTTCATTTTCATTTGATAAGCATTGTATGAACTTTTAGCATATGGAAAGGTTATTTTGTGCATTTGAAACTTAAATGTTATGTGTTAATTGTTAATTTCGGTTGGTGACCTTTTACAACTATTGTGGAAATCTGGGCTTTGCCCTTAGATGAGAGCCAGGACAATCCTACCGGTTCGTACCCTGTGGATGAGAATGTAGATGGGAATGTCTGACTGGAGCTATGTTAGGAGGATCTCGCGGGGCGGGTGGAGATCACCCAGGGCGTATAGTTTTTGTGTATAGAATGATCAAATTAGGTTGACATGGAGGAAACAGATGTCTTTCTTTTGGGTTGCTTTTATTTTAAATTGGAAGAATGTACATGTACTAATATTGTCATCATGACATGTTATTTTGATGGATTCCATGTACCGCTTCTTGATGTGTAAATGCTTTGGATTCATATTTCGAAAAACTTTTCCGCTGCTTGTAAATTATAACGACTTAAATATGTATCAAAAGGCTTTTCCTTATGTATTTGCTATGTTTTATTTAATTTCTTTGGAAAAAAAAAATACACCCTCGCTTTGAAAAACGGGGTGTTACAGTACATGTTATGAATTTTATTGAGGATATGTCTTGAGTATGCCCTAGGAAAAGTATGAAAAATTATTAGTGTGTAATGAGTATTAAAAGGGAGTCTTTTAATTGATACATTTATATAATGATTGTTTTGAAAAAGTTAGAGTATGTTCATACATTTCATAATTAGTGGTGACTATGATGGGCCATAGTATTAGTGGTGATCGTGATTGGCCACAATGTTAGTGGTGACTATGATGGGCCACAAGATGGTTGCATGAATTGAGTGGTCCATCTTATCCTTACAAAGATTTATTTATCCTTACATCGTTAGACTTCCTAGACTGACATTCGCTAACTGCTTGGGTATACGAACCCATCTCAAGCAAGGCTACTTATACGGAGAAAGTAGTGAGGACAAGTAGGAGAGTTGGAATAGTATATCTCGTCGGTGGACCTGACTTCTGTGGAGACTAATCTTTCTATGGTTGATGAGAATGAGGAAGTTACTTCGAGGAGAGATATTGCATTAAAAGGAACTTGTGCAGTATATGGATGTCACCCTTATTATTGTAGTTGCTAGTAGATGATCAGATTAGTTTTTGTTGTATATGGCCTTAGTGTCTTCCTTTTGGTGGTTGTACTTCTGTGCAGGTGTCTACCGAGAATACCTCAGCGGTATGAGTGATTGTCTGATAGGTCTCATAGCCCTGGTGTATTTTCTATTTGTATACTGTAGATTATTGTCCCAAAAACTATTGTAGCTTGTATGTATAAATGATGTAATTATTTACGACTCTTGTCGTTTTGTGTTACACCATATTATTTTATTAAATTGTTTTTTTTAAATGCGCTCGCGCTGTTAATATTTGAGGTATTTTAGAAAATTAGGGTTCATATGCAATAGAGGATTAGTCGTAGAGTTCACAAACGACGCCGGTGACGCTACCTGAGTGAGATTGAAGACGACTACTTCTTGAAGCTTCTTGTTTTTCTCAAGGCACATCTCATGCGCAAGTAGGAACGACTCGAGTTCGTCTAATGCGCACATATATTATTTGCTCGTGACAACAACAACTACATAATTGTACTCTTCTGGTAGGTCTTCAAGGACGATTTCGATGAGATTACGATGAGGAACCATATCTCCAATAGATATTAAGGATTTGTTGATGGTGCGAACACGAAGGATGAACTCATCAATTTTGCGATCTCCCTTGGTGAGATTGCGTAACTCAAATATGAGTTGACGCGCCTTTGTTGCTAGCAGAGTGCAAAAATGGCAATCAATTTCTTCCCAAATCTTCCACGAATAGTGACAATCAGCATGCTTCGTGAGAATCAAATTAGAGATGGTTGAAAGAATCTAGGTATAAACAAGTGCATCTTGTTGCTCCCACTCCAAAAAGAGAGGATTTAAACGATTTGTAGTTGATCAATTTTAGTCAAGAATCGTAATGGAGCTAAGGGTTAAGTGATGAACTTCTGAAGCTTATGGTCGCGAATAACGCCATCAATTTGTTGTTTCCATTGCTTAAAGTTCTTCTCATCAAGTTCAATAGAAATCAAGTTAGGGAGTTTCACATGGGAAGAAGGAAAATTATTAGAGGCACCAATAAAAAGATCCATGGAAGCCATTGATGAAAGAGGATCGAGAAAAAAAACACTCTATGATACCATGATAGAAACTCAAGATAACAGAAAAAAAATGAAAAAAAACTGAAGTGATTAATTTCTGAATTTTATTACACCTAAGAATATATTATAATGATGTGATTTGTATATATAACTAACCAACTCTAACTCACTTGTAACTAACACTTACAAACTCTAACTCATTTGTAACTAACTCTTAGTTGTGTTTGTGTATATTTTCTAATAATCTTAACGAAGTTTCAATCATGGGTTGCCACATATATCAAGTAGTAAGAAGAAAACACACATTACCCACAAAAATACCCAAATGAGGTAGGGTTAGGGTGATTTTGGTAGGACACGATGTATTGGCTAGTAGGATAAACGTTACATATAAATACCTCTTGTACTTTTCATTTCACAACACACAACAAATCAAACAAGTCTATTCTCGAATATCTTATCCATTTACTTTTTTGCTTATTTTACCTATGCCTTTTGTAACACCCCGTTTTTCAAAGCGAGGGTGTATTTTTTTTTTAAAGAAATTAAAATAAACCAGAGAAATAAATAAGGTAACACATTTGAATAAATAATTAAGTCATTAAAATTTACAAGCAGCGGAAAAAGTTCACAAAGTATGAATTCAAAATGTTTACATATTAAAAGTGGTACAGCCTTCCAGTTTACAAAAAAAACAACCCAACAGAAAGACATTCGTTCCATCTGTATCAACCTAGTCTGATCATTTTACAAAACCACTAAACACCCTGAGTGATCTCCACGCGCCCCGTGAGATCCTCCTAACGTAGCTCCAGTCAAGCATTCCCATCTACATCCCCATCCATAGGGTATGAACCGGTAGGATAGTCCTGGCTATCATCTGAGGGCAAAGCCCAGATTTCCACAATAGTTGTAAAGGGTCACCAACCGAAATTAACAATTAACACATAACATTTAAGTTTTCAAATGCACGAAATACTCTTTCCACTAAGCATGCACCTTAAAAGGATTTTCCATATGCCAAAAGTTCATGTCATACTTGCCAAATAAAAATGAAATCAAAATAAAGTTCCCAATCCATCAAGTAATATATAATTGACCAAAACATTGATAAATCACTTGAGCAATCAATTATCTAACTCAAAATAAGATTTTCCACTGAGCCAATCGATTGGGGAAATCAATTTCCTGAAAGTTTTTAGTGAAAATTGAACTCTGGGCTTAAATCAATCGATTGGGTAAATCAATTGACTCAATCGATTGGGTAAATCGATTGACAGACAAGACAGAACCCCTGTAATGAATCCAATCGATTGGACAAATTGATATTTGGAAGACAAAGCCCCTGACTTGAATCCAATTGAATCCAATCGATTTACCAAATCGATTTCTTAAATGATTTTGAAATATAACTTACAAAATCGATTGGGTAAATCGATTTCGTGCAAAACAGAGCCCCTGTAACTCATCAAATCGATTGGGTAAATCGATTTCCCTGTGTATTCTTTCAAAAATTCATAAACTAACTCAATCACATTCATACATAATCCCAAATCTTAACACTTAGCACTAATAACGCAATCGCTACAACATCATGAGTTTCGAAATAGTATTACAATCTAACATACCATCACACAATTCCAAACATAACTCTTAGAACAATCAACACAATCTCAATTTGAATCAAACACACTTACACATAATTTCAAAACATACCGCTTAACAGTTTCAACGCAATACCCACACAAACAAGATGAACCAACAAATCACATGGCATCACTTGACTCGACAATCCCAATACAGACAAGATGAACCAACAAATCACATGGCATCACATTGACTCGACAATCCCAACACAAACAAAATGAACCAACAAATCACATGGCATCACTTTGACTTGACAATCCCAACACAAACAAAATGAACCAACAAATCACATGGCATCACTTTGACTTGACAATCCCAACGCAGACAAAATGAACCAACAAATCACATGGCATCACTTTGACTTGACAATCCCAACACAGACAAAATGAACCAACAAATCACATGGCATCACTTTGACTCGAAAATCTCAACGCAGACAAAATGAACCAACAAATCACATGGCATCACTTTGGCGCGACAATCTCAACACAGACAAAATGAACCAACAAATCACATGGCATCACTTTGACTCGACAATCCCAACGCAGACAAAATGAACCAACAAATCACATGGCATCACTTTGGCGCGACAATCTCAACACAGACAAAATGAACCAACAAATCACATGGCATCACTTTGACCTGACAATTCATTTCTCTACAAAATCATTTTTACTACAACATTAAGTAAACGCAGATATTAAGAGATTCCCCATTCTTAATACTCATTTAACTTAATGATTTTCACAAACAAACACACATTAAGCAAACAGAAATATTAAGAGATTCCCCATTCTTAATACTCTTTTAACTCCAACGATTTTCAAAACAAACATTAAGTAAACAAGACATTAAGAGATTCCCCATTCTTATTTCTTATTTAACTTAAACGATTTTCCAAAACAAACACACATTAAGTAATTAAGACATTAAGAGATTCCCCATTCTTAATACTCGTTTAACTTAATGGTTTTCAAATTCCACACAATGCAAACTCAAACATACTTTCACATTCAATCCATAATTCACACCAAATTATTTTTCCACACAAACCACACAAAGCACATCTCAAATTCTATAATATATCAATTATGAACACGTCGAATACGACGACACAAATCAACACAATCCATCACTCAAACCCAACAATTTCATTTACTCAAAATCATACATAAATAAGGAAAGTTCATTTTCCATGAAACATTCATCAATATAACCAAAACCTAACTCTAAGATTTTACCCATAAAGCCTTAGATACATTTTCCCAAATCAATACTCCAACCCTAACAAAATTCTTTTCCACACAACCACAGATAAGGCCCTAAATGCAAACTAAAAGTTTGGAAGGAGCCCTTACCTTCACTTTAGCTTTTTCGTTCGATTTCGGTACTATGAGCAAATCCGGTATTATCTCCGCTCGCAACACCGCTTCCAAAGTTGGTCCCCTAGCACCGTAGCGTGGTAGTGAGCAACTTTCCCTTCTATCTCTTCGCGAAACGAAGCTTAGATCTAGGTTAAACGGGAAGGTTTGTGTTTGAATCCCTAATACCGTTTTTCTTCGTTTTCGAAACAACGAGGAAGTATGAAGCTGAGAAATCTTTGCTCTCTTATCCACTAGTCCTTGGGTTTCTATTCTTGAAGTCAAAGAACGAAAAAGGAAGCAAAACCAACTAATGAAGAAAAAGGGAGAAGGTGGGTTCGAGCGGGCAGAGGAAGAAGATGAAGTTTTTCCTTTCTTTGGTTTTTCCTTTCTTTTTCTTTCTTTCTTCTTTCTTTCTTTTCTCTCTCTTTCTATTCTTTCTAATTCTTTCTAATTCCTTTCTTCCCCCCCCCCCCCACACAAACATATATACATATATTTTAATATATATATATGTTATTTACTTTTAACAAATATCTTCAAAATATCTAGATATTTGTTAAATTGCCATTCCACCCATAACGCATTAATTCTTCGTAAAAGATTCACCGCAGTTAATTTAATTTATTCATCGATGAGTAATTCTAATCGGGCATCAAAATATCATTTTGGTCTTATAAACTCCAAAATATTAATAACTTTGGCTAAAAGCCTCCGAGTTCAATACCAAAAATACACCAAAATACATAAAGTCCACTTTAAAATTATGGGTCTTACATTACTACCCCCCTAAAATTAGTTTCGTCCTCGAAACAATGCGTCGATAAATTACTCTGGGTGTTTTTCTCTCATCTTGCTCTCTAGTTCCCAAGTCGCATCTCCAGTAATTGGGTTCCAAATCACCTTGACCAACGAAACATCCTTGATCCTCAATCGCTTAATCTTCCTGTCATCAGTTCTCACAGGTGGTACTTCGAATGACAAGTTATCCTTTAGCTGGGTTGTGTCTGGTTCGATCACATGAGATGGATCTACAAGATATTTCCTCAACTATGACACATGAAACACGTCGTGAATATTGGACAGTATCGGAGGCAATGCAATCCGATAAGCAACAGGCCCAATTCGTGCAGAAATCTGGTATGGTCCAATGAATTTCGGAGTCAACTTCTTCGATTTCAATGCTCTACCAACTCCGGTAGTAGGTGTGACTCTTAGAAATACATGGTCACCCTGTTCGAATTCCAAAAGTTTGCAACGCTTGTCCGCATAACTCTTCTGACGATCTTGTGAAGTCTTCATTTTCTCCTTGATTTTCCTTACCTTAGCTGTAGTCTGTTGCATCATCTCTGGTCCGACAATCATATTTTCACCGTCCTTATACCAACACAAGGGCGTTTGACGCTTGCGCCCATATAAAGCCTCATATGGTGCCCTTCCAATACTTGCGTGGAAACTATTGTTGTAGGGGAACTCAATCGTAGTTTCGTTCCCAAGGCTTCGTGCAATGCTCCCCAAAAAAATGGGATGTGAACTTCAGATCACTATCTGATACAATACTCGATGGTACTCCGTGTAATCTCTAAAGGTCGCAACACCCCAGCAGGTCGCTGATGTTCCGCCTTGTACGAAACATCCATCTAGTACCAAACTTAAACACTATGTATGACACCGACACATTGAGTACAATGTATCATTACCTACTGATAGGACTTCCCATCCATACCAAGAATGATCTTGGGTTATTGTAGAGGTAAACAAATCAAATTAACCAAGAAATCCCTATTCTGAATAGTTATTTGACAATGTATACATGCAGTATTTTCAGTCAAAGTCTTAGCAGGCATAAAAACAACCAAATCAAAAGGGTAGTGACGACGCAGATAACTTCCAACGATTCACACAATCCGTAGTAATGAATAAATGGGTTGCCCCCAAATCAAAAAGTGCAGTTAAAGTGTTACCTGCAATTTCACAGCCACGTTGAATCAGATTGTCAGATGGATTCCCATCTTCAGCACTCACACAATAAATGCGTCCTCTAGCTACAGGGCGAGTTGCCCTGGTTACGTTCACAACGGGTTCCACCTTCGGGGCTCTGCAATCCCTTGCAAAGTGCCCTAGCTTCTGGCAATTGTGGCACGTCGGTCTATTAGAGGTACATTCATTAGCATAATGTCCCTCTTCCCCACATCGGAAACATCGAACCACTCGTTCCAATTGTCTCTCGAAATTCTGGTTCCCTGGGCGATTCTGCCCACCGTTGTTATTCTGTGGCCGATTATAAGGTTTAGCAACTTGCTTCCCCTTGTTATTCTGATAGTTCACCCGACTAGGCCCTCCTGCACTAAAATTCCCTCCACGGCTAGCCCTCTTATTCCTCATATCCTCAACTTCCCTACACTTTTCCACAAGGACTTGGAAACGTTGAATTCCCAAGGGCAAGACAGAGTCTTGAATCTCATACTTTAGTCCGTCTTGTAAACGATGACACATGAAGGGTTCATCAATCTCTTCACGGAAAAACCTAAAATGTCTTGATAGCGATTCAAACTTAGCAGCATATTCACCCACGGTCATGTTCCCCTGATGCAGTTTCAGGAAATCATCGCCCAACTTAGTCCTGGTACTCATCGGGAAGTATTTGCCTAAAAACTTCCTTCTGAATGATTCCCAGTTCACCTCCTCGTGAGCTGATCTCATCAACAATCTGGCACTCCTCCACCAGTACTCAGCATCTCCCAATAACATATAAGTGGCATAGTTGACCTTCACTGCCGCCTGACAGTTAATCATTTCGAAGATCTTCTCCACTTCTTGGATCCACTGATCCGCTTTCTCTGAGTTCTCATCCCCCTTAAACTTGGGAGGATTGTAAAGACGGAAGTCTTCTAACCCTCTTGACTCCGCAGCACGGATCTCTCTTTCCCTCTTTTCGAGATCACGTTGAGTCTTGGCAGCAGTCTGTGCAGCAACAGAAGCAGCCATGTTATTCATAGCCTCCGCCATTTGATCATCCCTGTTAGCATTGGCTCTCGGAGCGTCATCCCTTCTTGGCGGCATGGTTTTCCTATAAAACCATCATCAAGTAGAGTCCTAACACTACTTCAATAATTCCAGAAATAACTCTCGACCACATCAGCACATAATAATTATTCTGAACTTGACAACTCAAACCACCTAAATCGACACATGATCAGACAACAACTCCTAACCTCCAAAATAGAACCTAAGGTTCCACAGCCCCCAAAGAAAACCAAACCAAAGCTCTGATACCACAATGTAACACCCCGTTTTTCAAAGCGAGGGTGTATTTTTTTTTTAAAGAAATTAAAATAAACCAGAGAAATAAATAAGGTAACACCTTTGAATAAATAATTAAGTCATTAAAATTTACAAGCAGCGGAAAAAGTTCACAAAGTATAAATTCAAAATGTTTACATATTAAAAGTGGTACAGCCTTCCAGTTTACAAAAAAAAACAACCCAACAGAAAGACATTTGTTCCCTCTGTATCAACCTAGTCTGATCATTTTACAAAACCACTAAACACTTTGAGTGATCTCCACGCGCCCCGTGAGATCCTCCTAACGTAGCTCCAGTCAAGCATTCCCATCTACATCCCCATCCACAGGGTATGAACTGGTAGGATAGTCCAGGCTATCATCTGAGGGCAAAGCCCAGATTTCCACAATAGTTGTAAAGGGTCACCAACCGAAATTAACAATTAACACATAACATTTAAGTTTTCAAATGCACAAAATACTCTTTCCACTAAGCATGCACCTTAAAAGGATTTTCCATATGCCAAAAGTTCATGTCATACTTGCCAAATAAAAATGAAATCAAAATAAAGTTCCCAATCCATCAAGTAATATATAATTCACCAAAACATTGACAAATCACTTGAGCAATCAATTATCTAACTCAAAATAAGATTTTCCACTGAGCCAATCGATTGGGGAAATCAATTTCCTGAAAGTTTTTAGTGAAAATTGAACTCTGGGCTTAAATCAATCGATTGGGTAAATCAATTGACTCAATCGATTGGGTAGATCGATTGACAGACAAGACAGAACCCCTGTAATGAATCCAATCGATTGGACAAATTGATATTTGGAAGACAAAGCCCCTGACTTGAATCCAATTGAATCCAATCGATTTACCAAATCGATTTCTTAAATGATTTTGAAATATAACTTACAAAATCGATTGGGTAAATTGATTTCGTGCAAAACAGAGCCCCTGTAACTCATCAAATCGATTGGGTAAATCGATTTCCCTGTGTATTCTTTCAAAAATTCATAAACTAACTCAATCACATTCATACATAATCCCAAATCTTAACACTTAGCACTAATAACGCAATCGCTACAACATCATGAGTTTCGAAATAGTATTACAATCTAACATACCATCACACAATTCCAAACATAACTCTTAGAACAATCAACACAATCTCAATTTGAATAAAACACACTTACACATAATTTCAAAACATACCGCTTAACAGTTTCAACGCAATACCCACACAAACAAGATGAACCAACAAATCACATGGCATCACTTGACTCGACAATCCCAATACAGACAAGATGAACCAACAAATCACATGGCATCACATTGACTCGACAATCCCAACACAAACAAAATGAACCAACAAATCACATGGCATCACTTTGACTTGACAATCCCAACACAAACAAAATGAACCAACAAATCACATGGCATCACTTTGACTTGACAATCCCAACGCAGACAAAATGAACCAACAAATCACATGGCATCACTTTGACTTGACAATCCCAACACAGACAAAATGAACCAACAAATCACATGGCATCACTTTGACTCGAAAATCTCAACTCAGACAAAATGAACCAACAAATCACATGGCATCACTTTGGCGCGACAATCTCAACACAGACAAAATGAACCAACAAATCACATGGCATCACTTTGACTCGACAATCCCAACGCAGACAAAATGAACCAACAAATCACATGGCATCACTTTAGCGCGACAATCTCAACACAGACAAAATGAACCAACAAATCACATGGCATCACTTTGACTCGACAATCCCAACGCATACAAAATGAACCAACACATCACATGGCATCACTTTGGCGCGACAATCTCAACACAGACAAAATGAACCAACAAATCACATGGCATCACTTTGACATGACAATTCATTTCTCTACAAAATCATTTTTACGACAACATTAAGTAAACGCAGATATTAAGAGATTCCCCATTCTTAATACTCATTTAACTTAATGATTTTCACAAACAAACACACATTAAGCAAACAGAAATATTAAGAGATTCCCCATTCTTAATACTCTTTTAACTCCAACGATTTTCAAAACAAACATTAAGTAAACAAGACATTAAGAGATTCCCCATTCTTATTTCTTATTTAACTTAAACGATTTTCCAAAACAAACACACATTAAGTAATTAAGACATTAAGAGATTCCCCATTCTTAATACTCGTTTAACTTAATGGTTTTCAAATTCCACACAATGCAAACTCAAACATACTTTCACATTCAATCCATAATTCACACCAAATCATTTTTCCTCACAAACCACACAAAGCACATCTCAAATTCTATAATATATCAATTATGAACACGTCGAATACGACGACACAAATCAACACAATCCATCACTCAAACCCAACAATTTCATTTACTCAAAATCATACATAAATAAGGAAAGTTCATTTTCCATGAAACATTCATCAATATAACCAAAACCTAACTCTAAGATTTTACCCATAAAGCCTTAGATACATTTTCCCAAATCAATACTCAAACCCTAACAAAATTCTTTTCCACACAACCACAGATAAGGCCCTAAATGCAAACTAAAAGTTTGGAAGGAGCCCTTACCTTCACTTTAGCTTTTTCGTTCGATTTCGGTACTGTGAGCAAATCCGGTAAAATCTCCGCTCGCAACGCCGCTTCAAAAGTTGGTCCCCTAGCACCGTAGCGTGGTAGTGAGCAACTTTCCCTTCTATCTCTTCGCGAAACGAAGCTTAGATCTAGGTGAAACGGGAAGTTTTGTGTTTGAATCCCTAATACCGTTTTTCTTCGTTTTCGAAACAACGAGGAAGTATGAAGCTGAGAAATCTTTGCTCTCTTATCCACTAGTCCTTGGGTTTCTATTCTTGAAGTCAAAGAACGAAAAAGGAAGCAAAACCAACTAATGAAGAAAAAGGGAGAAGGTGGGTTCGCGCGGGCAGAGGAAGAAGATGAAGTTTTTCCTTTCTTTGGTTTTTCCTTTCTTTTTCTTTCTTTCCTCTTTCTTTCTTTTCTTTCTCTTTCTATTCTTTCTAATTCCTTTCTTTCCCCCCCCCCCCCACACAAACATATATACATATATTTTAATATATATATATATGTTATTTACTTTTAACAAATATCTTCAAAATATCTAGATATTTGTTAAATTACCATTCCACCCATAACGCATTAATTCTTCGTAAAAGATTCACCGCAGTTAATTTAATTTATTCATCGACGAGTAATTCTAATCGGGCATCAAAATATCATTTTGGTCTTATAAACTCCAAAATATTAATAACTTTGGCTAAAAGCCTCCGAGTTCAATACCAAAAATACACCAAAATACATAAAGTACACTTTAAAATTATGGGTCTTACACCTTTATTAGCTTAGATAACTCACACAATTTCACATCGTACTTAACACTCTTTGCAGGAGTTTGAAAATCCATAATTGAGTGACATAGTTCATTTCTTAGTGTAATTGTTTGAACCAAATTGGAATTAAAGTTTTGAGTTGTGTAAGACTCATAGTATTTAAATTCCAAATTACACTATTTTAGGGTATTTTAGTGTTGAACTCTGAGGCTTTTTAGCCAAATCATTGTATTTTGGTATTTAATGAATTTAATTCCAAAAATATATTGGGATCCCCGATTAAAAATTATTTATCGGAGAATAATTTATTTACGCTACGAAGATTTTAATATTGGGAAATTTTGTTATAAATATATCTAGTTGCAGAAAATTTTATCTATCAATTGAGTTGCGTCGAGAATAGATATTTTTATTAAATTAGATTGAGATGTGAATGAAGTGAGGTGTGTAAGAGTTGTTAGATATTCGTTTGGGTTTGGTTTTAAGTATAATATAAATATATATATATATATATATTAAGTTATATATATATATATATATATATATTGGAAAGGGAATGAACGGAAAACAGAAGAATAACAGAGGAAGTCAGGACGCCTTCCACCTACCTTGCAAATCCATCATCCTTGTTCTTTCTTCTTTTTGTTTTGTTTTCTTTTACTTCTAGAATAGGAACCCAAGGCTTGGTGGGTGAGAAGACAAGGATTTCTCATCTTCATACTTCCTCGTTGATTCGAAAACGAAGAAAAACGGTGTTAGAGACTTTAAAACCGTCAAACACAATCTTCCACGTTTCATCTAGATCTAAGCTTCGTTTCGCTAAGAGATAGAAGGGAAAGTTGCTCACCACCACGCTACGGTGCTAGTGAACTAACTTTGGAAGCGACGTCGCAAGCGGATATATTATTATAAGTTATATATATATGTTGGAAAGGGAATGAACGGAAAACAGAAGAATAACAGAGGAAGTCAGGACGCCTTCCACCTACCTCGCAAATCCATCATCCTTGTTCTTTCTTCTTTTTGTTTTGCTTTCTTTTACTTCTAGAATAGGAACCCAAGGCTTGGTGGATGAGAAGACAAGGATTTCTCATCTTCATACTTCCTCGTTGATTCGAAAACGAAGAAAAACGGTGTTAGAGATTTTAAAACCGTCAAACACAATCTTCCACATTTCATCTAGATCTAAGCTTCATTTTGCGAAGAGATAGATGGGAAAGTTGCTCACCACCATGCTACGGTGCTAGTGAACTAACTTTGGAAGCGACGTCGCGAGCGGAGATGTTACCGGATTTTCTCGCGGTACCTTAATCGCACGTTAAAGCTAACGTTAAGGTAAGGGCTCCTTCCAAACTTTTAGTTTGCATTTAGGGACTTATATGTGGTTCTGTGGAAAAGAATTTTGTTAGGGTTGAAGTGTTGATTTAGGGGAAAATGAATCTAAGGCTTTTATGGGTAAAATCTTAGAGTTGGGGTTTGGTGATATTGATGAGTGTTTCGTGGAAAATGAATTTAACTCATTTATGTATGATTTTGAGGAAATGAAATTTGATGTGTTTGAGTGGTGGGTTGTGATGATTTGTGTTTGTCGTATTTGATGTGTTCATAATTAACACTTATAAATCTTGATATGTGTTTGTGTGGATTTAGTGGAAAAATGAACTGATGTGATTTGGTGTGAATTGTTGATTGAATTTGAGAATATGTCTGAGTATGCTCTGTGGGGAATTTGAAAGTCATTAGAGTTAAACGAGTATTAAAAATGGGGAATCTTTTAATATCTTTGTTTACTTAATGATTGTCGTGAAAATTGTTAGAGTTAAATGAGTATAAAAATGGGGAATCTTTTAATATTTGCATTTACTTAACGATTGTCGTGGATAGAGTCAGAGTATGCTCATGCATTTCATTTTGGTAAATCGTGCAGACCCGTGATAGGTGGCACCTCGGTAAATAGTACTTCGGCCTGTGATAGGCGGTACACTTACGATTTACGTTTTTAGTAAATCGTGCTGACCCATGATATGTGGCACCTCAGTAAATAGTACTTTGGCCTGTGATAGGCGGTACGTTTACGATTTACGTTTTTTCTTTTAGTAAATCGTGCTGACCCGTGATAGGTGGCACCTCGGTAAACAGTATTGGTCTGTGATAGGCGGTACGTTTACGATTTACGCTTTTTAGTAAATCGTGTTGACCCGTGATAGGTGGAACCTCGGTAATTTAGTACTTCGGCTTGTGATAGGCGGTACAATTATGATTTACGGCCCTTCGAGGAGGGTTTTAGTTTGGAATTCCGAGGCCATGCATTTTGGCATATACGCATTGCATTAGGGTGCTTGGCACACGAGTCGTGTTTGAATGAAGATTATAATTGAGTGTTTGAACTCAAGTTGTCGTGGCGATCGTGTTATAATTGTCAAGTGTAGGTGTTTTGGAATTGTGTGATAGTGTGTTTAATTGCAAAACTATTTCGAAACTCTTGGTGTCGTGGTGATTGTGTTATAAGTGCTAAGTGTCATGTTTTGGAATTGTGTGTAATTGTGATTGATTCAGTTTATGTAGTTTTAGAAAAACTTCATAAACAATCGATTTCCCAATCGATTCTATGAAAATATAATACCAGCTTAATCGACTGCCTAATCGATTATTACGTTTCCTGTTTTCTTGAATCTTGAAAATATATTGATCAAATCGATTTGTCAATCGATTTGGCATGTTACAGTAGCTCAGCGATTTATCAAAATCGATTTGCCAATCGATTTGGCTTGTCATAGTAACTCAACTTTTTATCAAAATCGATTTGCCAATCGATTTGGCTTGTTACAGTAGCTCATCTATTTATTTCAATCGATTGTTCAATCGATTTCTGTAATCACAGGACACAGGTCTGATAAAACCATTTAAGAAATCGATTCCCCAATCGATTTCCCAATCGATTGCCCAATCGATTGATTTACACCCAGAATACAGGTTTCACTATAAACCTTTAAGAAATCGATTTCCCAATCGACTTACTTAGTAAAAACTTTTATTTTGAGTCAGACAATCGGTTGCCCAATTGATTCATCAATTGACTGGACAATTGATTTATTACTTGATTGATTAAAACCTTATTTTGATTTCATTTTTACTTGGCAAGTATTATATGAACGTTTAGCATATGGAAAACCCTTTTAAGGTGCATGCTAAGTTGAAAGGTTATTTTGGATTTCTTTGGGGTTGTGGATCCCTTGGTTTAAGTTGTAGGTCAACCTGTAGGTTGTGAGTCGTTATCTGATCATGCGTCGGGGTAATTGGTCTGAGTTGTCAGATCAGGGGTAGTTATTATTTGTTGATATATTCGAAACTTAGTTTTGGAATTATTCGAAGTGGTGTTAACACTCTTCTTGATGTTGGTTTTGGGGAAACTCTACCTCCAAGAAGGAACAACATTGCAAGAATGAACGTCAGTAGGGATGATAATATGGTTGAAGCTACTAATAACATGGTTGCTTTTGTTGCTGCAAAGACTCTCCGGGATCTGGAGAAGAGGGAAAGAGAGATTTGTGCTATTAAGTCAAGAGGATTGAAAGATTTTCGTTGTTACCATCCTTCAAAGTTCCAGGGTGATGAGAACTCAGGAAAAAGCTGATTAGTGGATTCAAGGAATGGAAAAGATCTTCGAGATGACGGATTGTCAGGCATAGTTGAAGCAAATCATGACGGCATGGAATTTATGAAATGGTTCCCAGGACACAAAAGCTATGTGTTGGTGTTAGCTCGAAGATGATGAGTATGGATGGATTAACATTAGACTATTAAGGGATTTCAAGTAAAGATCTAAGTGGAGGACTTTTGTTAAGAAAAGTATTAGATGTTTTCCTTGTAGATTTCAGGATGAAACTGGATGAAGTTTGACAACTGTCAAAGAGATGTGAACATCATGGAATTGTTGAGAAGATGAGGCTTCCATTTGGAATAGCATTTGATGCTTAGGTGTCAATGAAAGAGATTGGTATTGAAGTTAAGGGAGCACTGCACTTTAGGAGTAAATACTCCTTTGGTTAGATAAAATACGCTTTGAGGAATAGTTGATACCTTGAGGGATAAAGTCGAGCTTTCGAGTTAGACTAGGTTCGCAACTTGGATTATTAAGTACGAATCTCATGACGAGTATAGGAGTGAGACTATATATTTTGTTGATAAGTGACAAATCTCTTTGTGGTTTAGGAGATAGTAAGTATGGATAGTGATATTGGATGAATCTATAGACAC
>JBBPBR010000006.1:23471188-23483069 GCA_037974775.1 Cicer pinnatifidum | reverse complement strand
GTACCTTAATCGCACGTTAAAGCTAACGTTAAGGTAAGGGCTCCTTCCAAACTTTTAGTTTGCATTTAGGGACTTATATGTGGTTCTGTGGAAAAGAATTTTGTTAGGGTTGAAGTGTTGATTTAGGGGAAAATGAATCTAAGGCTTTTATGGGTAAAATCTTAGAGTTGGGGTTTGGTGATATTGATGAGTGTTTCGTGGAAAATGAATTTAACTCATTTATGTATGATTTTGAGGAAATGAAATTTGATGTGTTTGAGTGGTGGGTTGTGATGATTTGTGTTTGTCGTATTTGATGTGTTCATAATTAACACTTATAAATCTTGATATGTGTTTGTGTGGATTTAGTGGAAAAATGAACTGATGTGATTTGGTGTGAATTGTTGATTGAATTTGAGAATATGTCTGAGTATGCTCTGTGGGGAATTTGAAAGTCATTAGAGTTAAACGAGTATTAAAAATGGGGAATCTTTTAATATCTTTGTTTACTTAATGATTGTCGTGAAAATTGTTAGAGTTAAATGAGTATAAAAATGGGGAATCTTTTAATATTTGCATTTACTTAACGATTGTCGTGGATAGAGTCAGAGTATGCTCATGCATTTCATTTTGGTAAATCGTGCAGACCCGTGATAGGTGGCACCTCGGTAAATAGTACTTCGGCCTGTGATAGGCGGTACACTTACGATTTACGTTTTTAGTAAATCGTGCTGACCCATGATATGTGGCACCTCAGTAAATAGTACTTTGGCCTGTGATAGGCGGTACGTTTACGATTTACGTTTTTTCTTTTAGTAAATCGTGCTGACCCGTGATAGGTGGCACCTCGGTAAACAGTACTGGTCTGTGATAGGCGGTACGTTTACGATTTACGCTTTTTAGTAAATCGTGTTGACCCGTGATAGGTGGAACCTCGGTAATTTAGTACTTCGGCTTGTGATAGGCGGTACAATTATGATTTACGGCCCTTCGAGGAGGGTTTTAGTTTGGAATTCCGAGGCCATGCATTTTGGCATATACGCATTGCATTAGGGTGCTTGGCACACGAGTCGTGTTTGAATGAAGATTATAATTCAGTGTTTGAACTCAAGTTGTCGTGGCGATCGTGTTATAATTGTCAAGTGTAGGTGTTTTGGAATTGTGTGATAGTGTGTTTAATTGCAAAACTATTTCGAAACTCTTGGTGTCGTGGTGATTGTGTTATAAGTGCTAAGTGTCATGTTTTGGAATTGTGTGTAATTGTGATTGATTCAGTTTATGTAGTTTTAGAAAAACTTCATAAACAATCGATTTCCCAATCGATTCTATGAAAATATAATACCAGCTTAATCGACTGCCTAATCGATTATTACGTTTCCTGTTTTCTTGAATCTTGAAAATATATTGATCAAATCGATTTGTCAATCGATTTGGCATGTTACAGTAGCTCAGCGATTTATCAAAATCGATTTGCCAATCGATTTGGCTTGTCATAGTAACTCAACTTTTTATCAAAATCGATTTGCCAATCGATTTGGCTTGTTACAGTAGCTCATCTATTTATTTCAATCGATTGTTCAATCGATTTCTGTAATCACAGGACACAGGTCTGATAAAACCATTTAAGAAATCGATTCCCCAATCGATTTCCCAATCGATTGCCCAATCGATTGATTTACACCCAGAATACAGGTTTCACTATAAACCTTTAAGAAATCGATTTCCCAATCGACTTACTTAGTAAAAACTTTTATTTTGAGTCAGACAATCGGTTGCCCAATTGATTCATCAATTGACTGGACAATTGATTTATTACTTGATTGATTAAAACCTTATTTTGATTTCATTTTTACTTGGCAAGTATTATATGAACGTTTAGCATATGGAAAACCCTTTTAAGGTGCATGCTAAGTTGAAAGGTTATTTTGGATTTCTTTGGGGTTGTGGATCCCTTGGTTTAAGTTGTAGGTCAACCTGTAGGTTGTGAGTCGTTATCTGATCATGCGTCGGGGTAATTGGTCTGAGTTGTCAGATCAGGGGTAGTTATTATTTGTTGATATATTCGAAACTTAGTTTTGGAATTATTCGAAGTGGTGTTAACACTCTTCTTGATGTTGGTTTTGGGGAAACTCTACCTCCAAGAAGGAACAACATTGCAAGAATGAACGTCAGTAGGGATGATAATATGGTTGAAGCTACTAATAACATGGTTGCTTTTGTTGCTGCAAAGACTCTCCGGGATCTGGAGAAGAGGGAAAGAGAGATTTGTGCTATTAAGTCAAGAGGATTGAAAGATTTTCGTTGTTACCATCCTTCAAAGTTCCAGGGTGATGAGAACTCAGGAAAAAGCTGATTAGTGGATTCAAGGAATGGAAAAGATCTTCGAGATGACGGATTGTCAGGCATAGTTGAAGCAAATCATGACGGCATGGAATTTATGAAATGGTTCCCAGGACACAAAAGCTATGTGTTGGTGTTAGCTCGAAGATGATGAGTATGGATGGATTAACATTAGACTATTAAGGGATTTCAAGTAAAGATCTAAGTGGAGGACTTTTGTTAAGAAAAGTATTAGATGTTTTCCTTGTAGATTTCAGGATGAAACTGGATGAAGTTTGACAACTGTCAAAGAGATGTGAACATCATGGAATTGTTGAGAAGATGAGGCTTCCATTTGGAATAGCATTTGATGCTTAGGTGTCAATGAAAGAGATTGGTATTGAAGTTAAGGGAGCACTGCACTTTAGGAGTAAATACTCCTTTGGTTAGATAAAATACGCTTTGAGGAATAGTTGATACCTTGAGGGATAAAGTCGAGCTTTCGAGTTAGACTAGGTTCGCAACTTGGATTATTAAGTACGAATCTCATGACGAGTATAGGAGTGAGACTATATATTTTGTTGATAAGTGACAAATCTCTTTGTGGTTTAGGAGATAGTAAGTATGGATAGTGATATTGGATGAATCTATAGACACATAAATACAGCGGCGAATCTTTTAAGAAGCGGGAAGGTGCCATGGCACCCCCTATATTTAAAAAAAAAATTATATAGGTAATAAAAATAGATTATTAAATTAATAGTGACAATTACAAAAATATCCCTCAAACCTTTGTGGTTTTGAAAAAGTAACCTTTTCAATTTCACCTGTTCGGCTCCCTCCCTCTCTATTTATTAAAATAATAATAATAATTACTAAAATATCCCTCAAATCTTTATGGTTTTGAGAAACTAACATCCGCCTTTTCAATTTCTCCCTATCAACTATCAACGTAGCTTTTTGATAAGTAATCAACTTAAATTTATTGTTACTCTATATCTCACATTTAAAATTTATTTTCAAAATATTTACATATATTTTTAAACATTTTTAAAAGCTACGTTGGTATATCAAAATAATAGTGATAAATTTTTAAAATATTTTTAAACTATATGGTTTTGAGTAATAAAATATAAACTATATGATTTTTCCTCTCTCCCCTCCATTTAGGTACCTATCTCATATTTCCTATTCTCTCTTAAAAATTATACTATTAAAATATAATAAAATTAATACAATAACCTCTATAAATACATAAACTATACATAAGGATAAACTGACTAATGTCGAATCAACAAACTATAACACTCTAATTAGCAACTCAACTATTAATTATTAAGCTTTTTCATGTTAATCATTGATATATGATATAGTATGATACTATTTTTGAATTGTGAATTGTTTAAATTAATATATGTATTTTTTTAGGAGTGCACAATATTTAAACATAAAAAAATTGATGCATTTTTTCAAGATGAAATTTTTTGACAAAGATAAAAATTATAAAATTATAAAATTGATATATTTTATTTGATTGAATTGTGTGATTTGTGAAAATTGTGTGACTTGTGAAAATTGAAATTCTAATTTTTTTTCAACTTGTCTACTATGTATGAATTGTGTGATACTCTAAAAAAAACTATATGACTTTTAAAAATTTCAATTATAATATTTGAGTTAATACTTGTCGCTCCCGGCTCCCCCAGATATTTTGTGCAAGATCTGCCACTGCGTAAATATGAATTTTCAGCGGTGTTCGGAAAAACATAATGAGTTAAGCCTTGATGTATTGAACTCTATGTTACCATTAAGTGGAATTTGAAGTATCGAGTACGAGAATACTTCGAGATTGTGGTAATATAAGTTTTGAGAGTCTATTAAATCATGGAAAATACTAAGAGGATGTTAATATTTTGATAGGTCAGAAGGATTATTCGAGATTTGATTTGGGACCCTAAGATGGTTGATATTTTTAGTTGATGATTTAAAATCCACAAGGTTGGATGGAGGACCGTGTAATGCTTAAAACTTTCATAATCGAAGGAGTTGAGGCAGGCAAGTGATAAATAATTCATGTTAAGGATGGAAGTGTTTGGAGACTTTAAGGATCAAATTTTAGAATCCTATTAAATGGTAGAAAGTGAAAAAGAAGAGATGTAACGAATGATTTATGATTTAGTTGTTGGTCTTGGGAAATCAAGCGTTGAGATTTAAACTGAGTGTTTTAGTGACTAGATGAACAATGAAAGGTATGTGGGTCTTTGAGATATTTTACTGCAAAATTTATGAGGATGAAGTTATAGATAATTATTTCTTAGAAAATGCTTGTGAGGAACGTTTGAGAAATAATTCTTTAGGACGTTCGATTGTTAGGATTCTTTCAGTTTGTATCTCGGTGAAGGTTGAGAAGGAATAAAAATCCAGCGAGTGAACCAAATATTGGAAAATGTGCCAAGAAATTTGTTGGAGCAGCACATAGAGATGTAGCTCATGACAATTAAAGATTCGAGAAATGAATTATCTCAACTATAATTCAGACATTATTATTATAAAGTTATGCCAACGATATGAAGGCATTACTTAAGTGCATGTCATGGGAGTTGTTATTGTGTTCGTCAATCAAATGAGTTAAATGTTTGTTTGATAGGAAACAATTGAACATGAAATGGAAAAGTTTGGTGGGAATTAGTAAGCCTTGATTTATTGGAATCACTATAATGAAGATGTATTCAGGTTCGAGGTAGAAATTTAAGGTTTGTATAAATGGAAAAGTGATGGAGTGAATATAATGCGTTTGACGTGTCATAATGAAAGGATAATCATCAAGTTGCAAATGAAGGACGCAGTGTCATTTTCATTTTTCATTGCAACTAAGATTAATTATTTTTTCAATGTTACTCCCAAGTCATTATCCTCTACTTTGTATTTTTATAATACTGAAGACCAGTGCTTAAAAAGGTTAATTTGATGAAATTGTTGTTCTCTTTCTTTAATTTATAGCTTCTTAATATTTTTGAAATAACCTAGTATGATAAGAGGAGGGATTAATATTTGAACATTGAAGTAATTTCTATAAGTTTCCTTGCAACAAAGTTTTACGCCTCATTCTTTCTCGCAGTCTTCAGCTAAAGATGCTCGCTTTGAGCAAATATGGAAGAGCAGGAAAGGAAACAAGGGGACAGAAGGTGAAAATGCATTACAAGAAATATGCCAGTTCTATGACATTGTTCGTGTTGACAATGAAGAAAACACTAGAGAGGTGCAACAGGAGTAAGTATTTCATTGAAGTTTTGTTTATCTTTGTCTATGGACCATTGTCATAGAAAAACCCTTATCCTGTGATAAATGCAGAGATATCTCCTTGGAGGATAAAAAACTTTTGTGTAGTTTCCTCCCTTTACTAAAAGAGGTTATTCCTGATGCTGCTGCAGATATTGAAGCTGATATAAGTGCTCATTCCAAACAAGGTTGTTGTTTAGTTGCAAACTACCATTAAAACGCTACCGATCTTGCTACTTTTCTATCAAGTTGCACTTATTTAAGTAATTGACATATGATTGGAGATCATGTACTTTGGCAAAACTATTTTCTGGGTCAATAAAGAAAAAATAAATATATTTTGGAGTGTTATCAACACTTGCAATAAATGATTTGAAATTATTGTGGTTGCTGACCTATTCTCTTATATATCTAAACTGTTTCTATTTACATGGTTATGATGCATTGTCTTATATATACAGAGGACTATGTTTATGACCTCTACACTGTGACGGATGAGATGATCGTCGAAGCAGAGGCTACATATTGTTATCCATTGTGAGTATTGTCTATATACATTTAGTGTTCGAAAATAATTATATTATTGTGTGAATTTAATAATTTGTCGAAGTCCCACATTGGAAAGAAATATTTTTTATAAATTTAAGTGGAAAGAAACTTGTTAAGTCCCACATTGGAAAGAAATAATTTTGAAATCTCACATTGAAAAACTCTAGTATTTTGAGTAGTTTCAAATTATACATATTAAAGTCCCATATTGCTTAGAAAAGAAACGTGAGTTTACTTCCATCACTATATAATGAGCATCAAACTATTGTGAAAAGTACACCAAAGTTGGATACTTTTCCCAACTTTCTCTTTTCTCCCGCTTATATTCTGCTCGCCAAATTTCGAGCCACTTCTCCCCTTTCTTTCTGTCCCTTTCGGTTTAGAGCGGTAATTATACCGTAGTCCCTTTCGGTTTAGAGCGGTAATTATACCGTAGTCCCTTTCGGTTTAGAGCGGTTATTATGCCGCAGTCCCTTTCGGTTTAGAGCGGTTATTATGTCGCAGTCCCTTTCGGTTTAGAGCGGTTATTATACCGTAATCCCTTTCGGTTTTTAGAGCGGTTATTATACCGTAGTCCCTTTCGGTTTTTAGAGCGGTTATTATACCGCAGTCCCTTCGGTTTTTAGAGCGGTCATTATGCCGCAGTCCCTTCCGGTTTTTTTGAGCGGTCGTTATGCCGTAGTTATGAGTGGTCGTAGTACCATATTGAGAATGACTTTAATCGTCATATTGAGAATGACTTTAATTGTCATATTAAGAGTGGCTTTAAGCGCCATATTGAGGGTGTAATTCTAGAACGGTTTTCTACAGTGCAGTAGAACTCCGATACAGTAATCTGGGCTGTTTTATCTTGGGGACTTCGTGGTTAATAGTCTGCCTTGCACAATTTGGGCAGTGCCGCGAAACGTCTTAAAGAGAGCGTCCTAGTCTGCGACTCAACCCAGTAATATCTTCAGTGGCATAAATTGTGAATTTTAAATAGTTTTTGAAACTCAAAATCCAACAATTTTAAGACGTTTCTATCTGCCATGTCAACCAAAGATATTACTGGATTTGGTTATGTTGCCTCTGATTTTAATAAACTGTTTCAGTTTAAAGCAAATGATAAGAAAGCTGGAGAATTAACCCATCAAAAAATAATGATAAGAATTATATTCTTAATGGAGTTGCTGAAGATCTGTATAACTACTACAGTTCTAGCAATACTGGTAGAGATATTTGAGATGCTCTGAATGAGTATGTAGTGAGCTACTACCTAGAGTATCAGATGACGGATCAGCGGAGGCACACTACCGTAAAATTCAGAAGATAGCTCATGCGATCATCTATTAAGGTACGTCACTCGTGACATATTTAAATTTAGTGTCGAAATTTAATATGTCTCTTTATGTTTGATTGTTGAAATCAATAAAATGTATCTTTTTACTTGCATGTTGTATGATTTTAATTTTTTTACATGTTATACTATGTGATGCGAACACATTTGATTTCAAAATTATGTAACTTAGATTTATTTCCAAAGTTATAGTTAAATGATTTTGAAAAATGTGATTTTTGTAGTCAAGATAAAATAATAAAGAGTTCACATAAACTTGTAGTTAGAGAATCTAAGTCTTTAGATTTATTACACTTTGATATATGTGAACATGATGGGAAACTTAACAAGAAATGAAAAACAAAAATGAAATGCTTGACATGTTAAGAATCTTTGTATCTAAAATTGAAAATCAATTTAGTAGAAAGATTAAAAAGTTCCAAGTATGATTCTAATTCATTTAAATAAGTTTTATAAATTGTCTAGAATTATATGTGGAACAACTGCACCATAATTGCTTGATGTGAATGGTAAAGTTGAAAAGAAAGGAAATATAACTCTTATTGAACTAGTTGTTGCTAGTATGCTTAATTATATTGTTGCTTCTTATTAGTGTGCAGAAAATATATTGCTTATTTGATATGTTTTGAATAGAGTTCTTAAATCTAAAAACAAAACATCTCCTTATGAGATAGTGAAGAAAAGACAATCGAGCTTGTCTTATTTTCAAACATGGGGTGATATGGCTTATGTCAGAATTCCCGATCCCGAGCGAATTAAACTCGCCAGTAGAGCCTATGAATGAGAATTCATTGGGTATGCGGTAAAGAACAAAGTGTATAGGTTTTATGACCTAAATGCAAAAGTGATCTTAGAGTCAAATGATGTTGACTTCTATGAAAATAAATTCCCTGTAAAATGGAGAAATAGTGGGGGCAGCGAACCAAGTTACGTTCCTGTTACAAGAAGCACTAAAAGCAGCAAACAAGGTGAAACAGAAACTCAAAGAAGTAAGAGAGTTAAAATTGCTAAAGATTATGGATCAGAATATATGGTCTATAATTTAGAAGAGGATCCTGCAAATCTTAAAGAAGCTCTGTCATCTTTGGATGCAGATCTATGTCAAGAAGCTATAAACGATGAAATGGATTCTCTAGAGTTTAACAAGACCTGACATTTAGTAGACTTGTCTCCTGGTTGCAAACTAATAGGTTGTAAATGAATTTTGAAAAAGAAACTAAAACCCGATGGATGTATTGATAAGTACAAGGCACGCCTTGTAGCCAAGGGGTTTAAACAAAGAGAAAATATAGATTTCTTCGACACTTTCTTACCAGTCACTAGACTAACATCCATTAGGGTGCTTATATCACTTGCGTCTATTTATAACCTGGTGATACACCAGATGGATGTTAAAACAACTTTTTTTTTAATGGTGACCTGGAAGAAGAAATTTATATGAAACAACCTGAAAGTTTTGTAATTCATGGACAAGAAGACAAGGTCTATAAGTTAGATAAATCTCTATATGGTGTTAAACAAGCTCCTAAGAAATGGCATGAAAAGTTTGATAACTTGATTAAATTGAATGAGTTTAAAGTGAATGAATGTGACAAATGTATTTACTACAAATTTGAAAATGGCATTTGCACTATCATATGTCTCTATGTAGACGACATACTCATATTTGATTCAAACTTTCATGCTATAACATTTTGAAATCATTGTTGTGTAACAACTTTGATATGAAAGACCTCGGAGAAGCAAACGTAATCCTGGGAATTAAGATTACTAGGTCAGAAAAGGGAATTTCTTTGGATCAATCTCACTATGTTGAAAATATTCTAAAGAAATATAATTACTTTGACTGTAAACCTGCTTGCACACCATACGATCCAAGTGTGAAAATTTTCAACAACACTGGTGAAGGTGTTAGGCAAACTGAATAAGTGAGCATCATTGGCAGCCTCATGTATGCCACTGATTGTACTAGACCCGACATTGCCTATGTTGTGGGATTGTTGTGCAGGTTTACTAGTAAACCTAGTATAGAGCATTGGCACGCTATTGAAAGGGTCATGAGATACCTTAAAAGGACCATGAGTCTGGAATTACATTATCAAATATTTCCTATAGTTCTTGAAGGATACAATGTTGCTGATTGGAACGTCTTATCAGATTACTCCAAAGCAATTGATGACTATATTTTAATATAGTGAGTGGTGTTGTATCTTGGAAATCGAAGAACATACGATATTGGCTCAGTCTATTATGGAGTCTAAAATGATAGTACTAGCTACTGCTACTGCTAGTGAAGAATCAAGCTGTTTGAGATGCTTGCTAGCAGAGATTCCTATATGGAAAAAATCTATGATAGATGTGTTGATCCACTGCGATAGTACCGCGGCTATTGCGAAGATTGAGAATCGTTATTACAACGATAAGAGACGACAAATTCGTCGTAAGCACAACATTGTTAGAAAGTTATTTACTAAATGAATTGTTATAGTGGATCACGTATGCACTGATGAGAATTTAGCAAATCCTTTGACGAAAGGATTAGCTACAGAGAAAGTCATAAATACATCCAAAAGGATGAGACTAATGCCTATAGAGTCATACATGATGGTAACCCGACCTAAAAGACTAAAGATCCCAAGAATTAGGTTCAATGGGTAATAACAAGTCGTGGAGTGATATGAGATGAACATGCTATTATAAATTAGAGAAGCATGATTCCTGAAGCGATGATAGAATGAGGTAATAGAAACTCTTAATGAGATCTACACTCTACGTGGAGGGAGTACCTAGCTACAAGAGTACTCTTGATAGACTCACCTATGTGAATGTAGAAGTGGGGCCGCTTCCTATGGAATTTCGAGGCAGAATTCCTAGAGCGTTCACTATACTGGGATCACGTGCAGGGCCATTAATGCACGGGATTTTGAGAATACACCCTATGAAAAGGTTGTGTGTGGGTTTGATGTCAGAGATAGAGTTCAAGACTACGAGTCACTCTTGTTGAATCTGAATCTTACTCACTATGCAAAGGTTCAAGTCAAGAGACACCTTTGTTTATGCACGATCTTGTATAAGCAATTGATGCTATTTTAGAAACATTTTTTTAAATTCAAGTGGGGGATTGTTGGAAAATAATTATATTATTGTGTGAATTTAATAATTTGTCGAAGTCCCACATTGGAAAGAAATATTTTTTATAAATTTAAGTGGAAAGAAACTTGTTAAGTCCCACATTGGAAAGAAATAATTTTGAAATCTCACATTGGAAAACTCTAGTATTTTGAGTAGTTTCAAATTATACATACTAAAGTCCCACATTGCTTAGAAAAGAAACGTGAGTTTACTTCCATCACTATATAATGAGCATCAAAGTATTGTGAAAAGTACACCAAAGTTGGATACTTTTCCCAACTTTCTCTTTTCTCCCTCTTATATTCTGCTCGCCAAATTTCGAGCCACTTCTCCCCTTTCTTTCTGTCCCTTTCGGTTTAGGGCGGTAATTATACCGTAGTCCCTTTCGGTTTAGAGCGGTAATTATACCGTAGTCCCTTTCGGTTTAGAGCGGTAATTATACCGTAATCCCTTTCGGTTTAGAGCGGTTATTATGCCGCAGTCCCTTTTGGTTTAGAGCGGTTATTATACTGTAGTCCCCTTCGGTTTTTAGAGCGGTTATTATACCGTAGTCCCTTCCGGTTTTTAGAGCGGTTATTATACCGCAGTCCCTTCGATTTTTAGAGCGGTCATTATGCCGCAGTCCCTTCTGGTTTTTTTGAGCGGTCATTATGTCGTAGTCCTTTTTTTTTTAGCGGTCGTTATGCCGTAGTTATGAGTGGTCGTAGTACCATACTGAGAATGACTTTAATCGTCATATTGAGAATGACTTTAATTGTCATATTAAGAGTGACTTTAAGTGCCATATTGAAGGTGTAATTCTAGAACGGTTTTCTACAGTGCAGTAGAACTCCGATACAGTGATCTGGGTTGTTTTATCCTGGGGACTTCGTGGTTGATAGTCTGCCTTGCACAATTTGGGCAGTGCCGCGAAACTTCTTAAAGAGAGCGACCTAGTCCGCGACTCAACCCAGTAATATCTTCGGTGGCATAAATTGTGAATTTTAAATAGTTTTTGAAACTCAAAATCCAACATTTAGTCTAGTTTCTTATTCTTGCTACTTTTAGTCTGGTTTCTTATTCTTGCTACTTGACACTGTTGTGTATTGTCGACTTAGAGTTCAAGTTGATGGGGAAGATTTTTATGATGGGCCTGACATTTCGGATTATGAAACTGATGACTCAAATGGTATTTCCTTGTGTTTTTTTCTCATCTTTACCTTTAATTTAGATTACAATTGATTGAAAATTCGTTTACACTTGGAAAATATCAATTGTAGCTGAAGACAGTCCAGCTAATGATTATCC
>JBBPBR010000006.1:23451285-23462369 GCA_037974775.1 Cicer pinnatifidum | reverse complement strand
TAAAATCTTAGAGTTAGGTTTTGGTGATATTGAGGAATGTTTCGTGGAGAATGAATTTAACTCATTTATGTATGATTTTGAGTAAATAAAACTTGTTGTGTTTGAGTGGTGGGTTGTGTTGATTTGTGTTCGTCGTATTTGACGTGTTCTTAATTAATACTGATGAAATTTGATATATGTATGGTTGGATTTTTGTAGAGACATGAGTTGCTATGTTTTGGTGTGAATCGTGGATTGAAATTGATAATATGTTTGAGTTTGTTTTGTGTGGAATTTGAAAACCATTAAGTTAAACGAGTATTAAGAATGGGGAATCTCTTAATGTCTTGTTTACTTAATGTTTGTTTTGAAAATCGTTTAAGTTAAAAGAGTATTAAGAATGGGGAATCTCTTAATATTTCTGTTTACTTAATGTTTGTTTTGAAAATCGTTTAAGTTAAAAGAGTATTAAGAATGGGGAATCTCTTAATATTTCTGTTTGCTTAATGTTTGTTGTGAAAATCGTTTAAGTTAAATGAGTATTAAGAATGGGGAATCTCTTAATGTCTTGTTTACTTACTATTTATTTTGAAAATCGTTTAAGTTAAATGCGTATTAAGAATGGGGAATCTCTTAATGTCTTGTTTACTTAATGTTTGTTGTGATAATCGTTTAAGTTAAATGAGTATTAAAAATGGGGAATCTTTTAATATCTGCATTTACTTAACGATTGTCGTGGATAGAGTCAGGGTATGCTCAGGCAGTTCATAGTGATAGTGTTGCAAAACATAACACTTAACAGTTCGAAATAGTGTTGCAATCAAACATGCTATCACCAAATTCCAAAACATAACACTTAACACTTGTAACACAATTACTACAACATCATGAGTTTCGAAATAGTATTGCAATCAAATATGTTATCACCAAATTCCAAAACATAACACTTAATGCTTATAAAACAATACTAAACATCATGAGTTTCGAAATGGTATTGCAATCAAACATGTTATCACCAAATTCCAAAACATAACACTTAACGCTTATAACACAATACAACAACATCATGAGTTTCGAAATGGTATTGCAATCAAACATGTTATCACCAAATTCCAAAACATAACTCTTAACACTTATAACACAATACCCACATGGACAAGATGAACCAACAATTCACAATTTACCAGGGTGTAGTCTCTCACGGACAAACAACGGTGCAGTCTCTCACGGACAAACACAATTCACCAAGGCGTAGTCTCTCACGGACAAACCCCTGTGCAGTCTCTCACGGACAAACATAATTTACCAGGGCGTAGTCTCTCACGGACAAACCCCTGTGCAGTTTCTCACGGACAAACACAATTTACCAAGGCGTAGTCTCTCACGGACAAACCCCTGTGCAGTCTCTCACGGACAAACACAATTCACCAAGAAACGTAAGTCGTAAACGTATTGCCTATCACGGGCCCGTACCGTTTACCAAGGTGCCACCTATCACGGGTTTGCACAACTTACCAAAAATCATAAACCATAAACGCACTGCCTATCACGGGCCCGTACCGTTTACCAAGGTGCCACCTATCACGGGTCTGCACGGTTTACTAAAACAAACATTAAGTAAACAAGACATTAAGAGATTCCCCATTCTTAATACTTATTTAACTTAAATGATTTTCAAAACAAACATTAAGTAACCAAGACATTAAGAGATTCCCCATTCTTAACTCCCAGTTAACTTAAACGATTTTCAAAACAACATTAAGTAAATAAGTCATTAAGAGATTCCCCATTCTTAATACTTATTTAACTTAAACGATTTTCAAAACAAATATTAAGTAAACGAGACATTAAGAGATTCCCCATTCTCAACGCCCAGTTAACTTAAACGATTTTTCACAAACACACATTAAGTAAACAAGACATTAAGAGATTCCCCATTCTTAATACTCGTTTAACCCTAATGGTTTTCAAATTCCACACAGAACGAACTCAAATGTATTCACAAATTTATTACACAATTCACGCCAAAACACAAAAATTCATTTCTCCACAAAAATCACTTTCACGACGACATTAAGTATACACAGATATTAAGAGATTCCCCATTCTTAATACTCATTTAACTTAATGATTTTAAAAACAAAACATTAAGCAAACAAAAATATTAAGAGATTCCCCATTCTTAATACTCTTTTAACTTAAACGATTTTCCAAAACAAACAGTAAGTAACCAAGACATTAAGAGATTCCCCATTCTTAACGCCCAGTTAACTTAACCGATTTTCAAAATAACATTAAGTAACCAAGACATTAAGAGATTCCCCATTCTTAACGCCCAGTTAATTTAAACGATTTTCAAAACAAATATTAAGTAAACGAGACATTAAGAGATTCCCCATTCTTAATTCTCATTTAACTTAAACGATTTTCCAAAACAAACATTAAGTAACCAAGACATTAAGAGATTCCCCATTCTTAACACCCAGTTAACTTAACCGATTTTCAAAATAACATTAAGTAACCAAGACATTAAGAGATTCCCCATTCTTAACGCCCAGTTAACTTAACGATTTTTCACAAACACACATTAAGTAAACAAGACATTAAGAGATTCCCCATTCTTAATTCTCGTTTGACTTAATGGTTTTCAAATTCCACACAAAACAAACTCAAACATACTTTCACATTCAATTCATATTTCACACCAAAACACATCAAATTCCATAATTAACAATCATGAACACGTCGAATACGACGACACAAATCAACACAATCAATTTCATATATTCAAAATCATACATACACGAGGTAAATTCATTTTTCATGAAGCATTCATCAATATAATCAAAACCTAACTCTAAGATTTTACCCCTAAAGCCTTAGATACATTTTTCCCCAAATCAACACTTTAACCCTAACAAAATCCTTTTCCACACAATCACAAATAAGTCCCTAAATGCAAACTAAAAGTTTGGAAGGAGCCCTTACCGTAACGTGAGCTTTAACGTCGATTTACGGCACCACGATCAATTCTGGTAAAAACTTTGCTCGCGACTTCGCTTCCAAAGTTAGCTCACTAGCACCGTAGTGTAGTGGTGAGTAACTTTCCCTTCTATCCCTTCGCGAAACGAAGCTTAGATCTAGAAGAAACGGGGAGGTTTGTGTTTGACGGTTTTGAAATCCCTAATACCGTTTTGGAATCCGGGAGAAAGGAAGTTGGAAACTTGATCTTTCTCACCCACTAGCCTTGGGTTTCAATTCTTGAACAAAAGAAACAACGAAAATGGAAGAAAAGGATGGAGGGAGATGTGTGGTCGCGAGGCAGGGGAAGAAGGAAGAAACGTTTTCATTTCTTTTGTTTTTCCTCTCTTTCTCTTTCATTCCTTTTTCTTTCTTTTCTTTCTAATTTCCTTCTTTTTCCCTCCACACAAACATATATACATATATATTAATATATATATTATTTACTTTTAACAAATATCTTCAAATCTAGATATTTATTAAAATTACCATTTCACCCATAACGCATTAAATTCTTCGTAAAAGATTCACCGCAGTTAATTCAATTTATTTATCGACGAGTAATTCTAATCGGGCATCAAAATATCTTTTTGGTCATATAAACTCCAAAATATTAATAACTTAGGCTAAAAAGCCTCCGAGTTCAATACCAAAATACACTAAAATACATAAAATGTACTTTAAAATTATGGGTCTTACATTACTACCCCCCTAAAATTAGTTTCGTCCTCGAAACTATGCGTCGATAAATAAATCTGGGTGTTGTTCTCTCATCTTGCTCGCCAGTTCCCAAGTCGCATCTTCAGTAATTGGATTCCAAATCACCTTGACCAACGAAACACCCTTGGTCCTCAATCGCTTAATCTTCCTGCTATCAATTCTCACAGGTGGTACTTCGAATGATAAGTTATCCTTTAGCTGGATTGTGTCTGGTTCGATCACATGAGATGGATCTGCAAGATATTTCCTCAACTGTGACACATGAAACACGTCATGAATATTGGACAGTATCGGAGGTAATGCAATTCGATAAGCAACGGGCCCAATTCGTGCAGAAATCTGATATGGTTCAATGAATTTCGGAGTCAACTTCTTCGATTTCAATGCCCTACCCACTCCCGTAGTAGGTGTGACTCTTAGAAACACATGGTCACCCTGTTCGAATTCTAAAAGTCGGCGACGCTTGTCCGCGTAACTCTTCTGACGATCCTATGAAGACTTCATTTTCCCCTTGATCATCCTTACCTTAGCTGTAGTCTGTTGCACCATCTCTGGTCCGACAATCATATTTTCACCGTCCCTATACCAACACAAGGGCGTTTGACACTAGCGCCCATATAAAGCCTCATATGGTGCCATTCCAATACTTGCGTGGCAACTATTGTTGTAGGTGAACTCAATCGTAGTTTTGTTCCCAAGGCTTCGTGCAATGTTCCCCAAAAATGTGATGTGAACTTAAGATCACGGTCTGATACAATACTCGATGGTACTCTGTGTAATCTCTAAAGGTTGCAACACCCCAACAGGTCGCTGAGGTTCCACCTTGTACAGAACATCCATCTAGTACCAAACCTAAACACTATGTATGACACCGACACATTGAGTACAATGTATCATTACCTAATGATAGGGCTTCCCATCCATACCAAGAATGATCTTGGGTTATTGTAGAGATAAACAAATCAGATTAATCGAGAAGTCCCGATTCTGAATAGTTGTTTGACAATGTAAACATGCATAATTTACTGTCAAAGTCTTAGCAGTAAAGCAGACACAAACAACTTCAAACGATTTACACAATCCATAGCAATGAAGGAACGGGTTGCCCCCGAATCAGAAAGTGTAGTTAGGGGGTTACCTGTAATCGAACAGTCATATTGAATCAGATTGCTAGATAAATTTCCAACTTCAGCGCCGACGCAATAAACATGTCCTCTAGCAGTAGGAAGAGTAATCCTAGCTACATTCACCATTGGTTCCACCTTCGGAGCCTTGCAATTCTTTGCAAAGTGCCCTGGTTTATGGCAATTGTAGCAAGTAGGACTGTTAAAGGTACAAGCATAAGCATAATGTCCCTCCTCTCCACATCGGAAACATCGTATACCTTGTCCCACTTGTCTCCCAAAGTCTTGGTTCCCTGGGTTATTCTATCCCCTGTTGTTATCATGTGGTCGATTATAAGGTTTAGCAACTTGTTTTCCCTTGTTCTGATACTTCACCCGACTAGGCCCTCCTGAGTTAAAATTCCCTCCTCGGCTAGCTCTCTTATTCTTCATATCCTCAACTTCTCTACATTTTTCCACAAGAACTTGGAAACGTTGAATTCCCAAGGGTAAGACAGAGTCTTGAATCTCATAATTTAGTCCATCTTGGAAACGATGACACAAGAATGGCTCGTCAATCTCTTCACGGAAAAATCTGAAATGCCTTGATAGTGATTCAAACTTAGCAGCATATTCGCCCACGGTCATGTTCCCCTGATGCAGTTTCAAGAAATCATCACCCAGTCTAGTCCTGGTACTCATCGGAAAGTATTTGTCTAAAAACTTCCTTTTGAAAGATTCCCAGTCCACCTCCTCGTGAGCTGATCTCATCAACAACCTTGTACTCCTCCACCAGTACTCAGCATCTCCTAGTAGCATATAAGTGGCATAGTTGACCCTCACTCCCGCCTGACAGTTAATCATTTTGAATATCTTCTCCACTTCTTGGATCCATTGATCCGCTTTCTCTGAATTCTCATCCCACTCAAACTTGGGAGGATTGTAATGACGAAAGTCTTTTAATCCTCTTGACTCTGCAGCACGAATCTCTCTTTCCCTCTTTTCGAGATCACGTTGAGTCTTGGCAGCAGTCTGTGCAGCAACAGAAGCAGCCATGTTATTCATAGCCTTCGCCATTCGATCATCCCTATTGGCATTGGCTCTCGGAACATCATTCCTCCTTGGCGGCATGGTTTTCCTATAAAACCATCATCAAGTAGAGTCTTAACACTACTTCCATAATTCCATAAATAACTTCCGACCACATCAGCACATAATAATTATTCTGAACTTGACAACTCAAACCACCTAAACCGACACATGATCAGACAACAACTCCTAACCTCCAATCTAGAACCTAAGGTTCCACATCCCCCAAAGAAAACCAAACCAAAGCTCTGATACCACAATGTAACACCCTGTTTTTCAAAGCAAAGGTTTTTTTTTTTTTTTTTTGCAAAAAAATTTAAAATAAACCAGAGAATAAATAAGATAACACCATTGGATAAATAATTAAGTCATTATAATTCACAAGCAGTGGAAAAAGTTCTCAAAATATGAATCCAAAATGTTTACATAACAAAAGTGGTACAGTCTTCTAGTTTAAAAATAAAAGCAACCCAAAAGAAAGACATATGTTCCGTCTGTGTTAACCTAGTCTGATCATTTTACAAAACAACTAAACACCCTGAGTGATCTCCACGCGCCCCGTGAGATCCTCCTAACGTAGTTCCAATCAAGCATTCCCATCTACATTCCCATATATAGGGTACGAACCGGTAGGATCATCCTGGCTCTCATTTGAGGGCAAAGCCCAGATTTCCACAATAGTTGTAAAGGGTCACCAACCGAAATTAACAGTTAACACATAACATTTGAGTTTTTAAATGCACAAAATATCCTCTCAACTAAGCATGCACCTTAAAAGGATTTTCCATATGCTAAAGGTTCATGTCATACTTGCCAAATAAAAATGAAATCAAAATAAAGTTCTCAATCCATCAAGTAATACATAACTGACCAAAACATTGATAAATCAATTGAGCAATCAATTATCTAACTCAAAATAAGATTTTCCACTGAGCCAATCGATTGGGCAAATCGATTTCCTGAAAGTTTTAAGTGAAAATTGAACTCTGGACTTGCATCAATCGATTGGGGCAATCGATTTCGAGAAGGACTGAGCCCCTGTATTGGCCAATCGATTGGGCAAATCGATTTCGTGGAAGACAGAGCCCCTGTGATGAATCCAATCGATTGGGCAAATCGATTTTGTGAAAGACAGAGCCCCTGAGATGAATCCAATCGATTTGGCAAATCGATTTCTTAAATGGTTTTGAAAAACATATTACAAAATCGATTGGGTAAATCGATTTCGTGAAAGACAGGGCCCCTGTAACTCATCAAATCGATTTCCCTGTGTATTCTTTCAAAAATTCATAAACTAACTCAATCACATTCATACATAATCCCAAATCTTAACACTTAGCACATATAACGCAATCGCTACAACATCATGAGTTTCGAAATAGTGTTGCAATCAAATATGCTATCACCAAATTCCAAAACATAACACTTAACACTTGTAACACAATTACTACAACATCATGAGTTTCGAAATAGTATTGCAATCAAACATGTTATCACCAAATTCCAAAACATAACACTTAATGCTTATAACACAATACTACAACATCATGAGTTTCGAAATGGTATTGCAATCAAACATGTTATCACCAAATTCCAAAACATAACACTTAACACTTATAACACAATACCCACATGGACAAGATGAACCAACAATTCACAATTTACCAAGGTGTAGTCTCTCACGGACAAACAACGGTGCAGTCTCTCACGGACAAACACAATTCACCAAGGCGTAGTCTCTCACGGACAAACCCCTGTGCAGTCTCTCACGGACAAACTTAATTTACCAGGGCGTAGTCTCTCACGGACAAACCCCTGTGCAGTCTCTCACGGACAAACACAATTTACCAGGGCGTAGTCTCTCACGGACAAACCCCTGTGCAGTCTCTCACGGACAAACACAATTCACCAAGAAACGTAAGTCGTAAACGTACTGCCTATCACGGGCCCGTACTGTTTACCAAGGTGCCACCTATCACGGGTCTGCACAACTTACCAAAACTCGTAAACCATAAACACACTGCCTATCACGGGCCCGTACGGTTTACCAAGGTGCCACCTATCACGGGTCTGCACGGTTTACTAAAACAAACATTAAGTAAACAAGACATTAAGAGATTCCCCATTCTTAATACTTATTTAACTTAAACGATTTTCAAAACAAACATTAAGTAACCAAGACATTAAGAGATTCCCCATTCTTAACGCCCAGTTAACTTAAACGATTTTCAAAACAACATTAAGTAAATAAGTCATTAAGAGATTCCCCATTCTTAATACTTATTTAACTTAAATGATTTTCAAAACAAATATTAAGTAAACGAGACATTAAGAGATTCCCCATTCTCAACGCCCAGTTAACTTAAACGATTTTTCACAAACACACATTAAGTAAACAAGACATTAAGAGATTCCCCATTCTTAATACTCGTTTAACCCTAATGGTTTTCAAATTCCACACAGAACGAACTCAAATGTATTCACAAATTTATTACACAATTCACGCCAAAACACAACAATTCATTTCTCCACAAAAATCATTTTCACGACGACATTAAGTAAACACAGATATTAAGAGATTCCCCATTCTTAATACTCATTTAACTTAACGATTTTCAAAACAAAACATTAAGCAAACAGAAATATTAAGAGATTCCCCATTCTTAATACTCTTTTAACTTAAACGATTTTCCAAAACAAACATTAAGTAACCAAGACATTAAGAGATTCCCCATTCTTAACGCCCAGTTAACTTAACCGATTTTCAAAATAACATTAAGTAACCAAGACATTAAGAGATTCCCCATTCTTAACGCCCAGTTAATTTAAACGATTTTCAAAACAAATATTAAGTAAACGAGACATTAAGAGATTCCCCATTCTTAATTCTCATTTAACTTAAATGATTTTCCAAAACAAACATTAAGTAACCAAGACATTAAGAGATTCCCCATTCTTAACACCCAGTTAACTTAACCGATTTTCAAAATAACATTATGTAACCAAGACATTAAGAGATTCCCCATTCTTAACGCCCAGTTAACTTAACGATTTTTCACAAACACACATTAAGTAAACAAGACATTAAGAGATTCCCCATTCTTAATTCTCGTTTGACTTAATGGTTTTCAAATTCCACACAAAACAAACTCAAACATACTTTCACATTCAATTCATATTTCACACCAAAACACATCAAATTCATTAATTTACAATCATGAACACGTCGAATACGACAACACAAATCAACACAATCAATTTCATATATTCAAAATCATACATACACGAGGTAAATTCATTTTTCATGAAGCATTCATCAATATAATCAAAACCTAACTCTAAGATTTTACCCCTAAAGCCTTAGATACATTTTTCCCCAAATCAACACTTTAACCCTAACAAAATCCTTTTCCACACAATCACAAACAAGTCCCTAAATGCAAACTAAAAGTTTGGAAGGAGCCCTTACCTTAACGTCAGCTTTAACGTCGATTTACGGCACCACGATCAATTCTGGTAAAAACTTTGCTCGCGACGTCGCTTCCAAAGTTAGCTCACTAGCACCATAGTGTAGTGGTGAGTAACTTTCCCTTCTATCCCTTCGCGAAATGAAGCTTAGATCTAGAAGAAACGGGGAGGTTTGTGTTTGACGGTTTTGAAATCCCTAATACCATTTTCGAATCCAATAGAAAGGAAGAATCTGGAAACTTGATCTTTCTCACCCACTAGCCTTGGGTTTCAATTCTTGAACAAAAGAAACAACGAAAATGGAAGAAAAGGATGGAGGGAGATGTGTGGTCGCGAGGCAGGGGAAGAAGGAAGAAACCGTTTTCCTTTCTTTTGTTTTTCCTCTCTTTCTCTTTCTTTCCTTTTTCTTTCTAATTTCCTTCTTTTTCCCTCCACACAAACATATATACATATATATTAATATATATATTATTTAATTTTAACAAATATCTTCAAATCTAGATATTTATTAAAATTACCATTTCACCCATAAGCATTAAATTCTTCGTAAAAGATTCACCTCAGTTAATTCAATTTATTTATCGACGAGTAATTCTTATCGGGCATCAAAATATCTTTTTGGTCATATAAACTCCAAAATATTATTAACTTTGGCTAAAAAGCCTCCGAGTTCAATACCAAAATACACTAAAATACATAAAATGTACTTTAAAATTATGGGTCTTACACATATTCCAAAAACTATTCCGCTGCTTGTAAATTATATTGAATTAAATGTCGTTGCGTATTGACTTCAATATTTATCCAAAGGTATTTCCTTATTTATTTCTTGGTTTTATGAATTTGTTTTAAAAAAAAATACACCCTCGCTTTGAAAATCGGGGTGTTACATTGTAGTATCAGAGCTTTGGTTTGGTTTTCTTTGGGGGCTGTGGAGCCTTTGGTTATAGATTGTAAGTCAACCTATAGGTTGTGAGTCGTTATCTGATCATGCGTCGGGGTAATTGGTCTGAGTTGTCAGATCTGGGGTAGTTATTATGTGTTGATATATTCGAAACATAGTTTTGGAATTATTCGAAGTGGTGTTAACACTTCTGCTTGATGTTGGTTTTTTCGGAAACACTACCTCCAAGAGGGAACGATGTTGCTTATTTTGTTACTAATGGTTAAAAAAAACTGATGTTTGATATGTTTAAGTTACGTAATGAGTTATTTTCAAATAAAGGAGTTTGAACTGAAGTTGAAATTTTACAAAAGAAAATTTAGAGTTGTTAAAGTTGTGAAAAAGTTCAAATTTTAACTAAGTAAAGAGTTTGAGTAAAAAGTTATATTGAAATTAAAATGTTTAGAATTTAAAATGTTATTCTTTTAATTACTCTTGGACTGAGTTTAAAAATAAAAAGTTTAGAGTACTTTATTAACTCAAAATTTTGGTGGTTTAATAGTAGAGTGTGTGTATGTGTGATTTGGAAAATGTTCGTTTTATTTAGTTTTAATTACATAATATAGATGATTTGATTTTAAAAGTTTGATGTGTGAAAAAGATATAATTTTGGAATATTGTTGTGGTTGGATAAATTTTAGTTATGAACAAAATGTTATAAATATTTATGTTTATGTAATTAGCTCATTGAGTCTCGAAAAGTAATCGAGACCGTTGGCGCCAAGTTAGCGGTGTGAAGAACTATGATATATTAATGTTGT
>JBBPBR010000006.1:23432753-23449092 GCA_037974775.1 Cicer pinnatifidum | reverse complement strand
TAATTGTTAGTGAATTCACAGAAAAATTAAAGGATATTAATTTCTAAAAATATGTTTTATATGTTGAAAGTGTGTTGTGAATAGTATTATTAGTCCTTACTCGTTGTATACTCTATTAATGAAATATATTGTAACGGGGTTAGAGTAAGAAAGCGTTTGTAAGGTAGTTAAAGTTTTAAGGATTATTTGACTAAGTCAAATACTATTTGATTGAAGGGGTCGACACAAGTGAGATTTTTCGCTATGTTTGATTGTGGTAGTGAGGACTGTTGAAAAAGCTATAACTATGGTAAGGGATCCTTCCAAATTTTTAGATTGCATATAGGGACCTTATATGTATGATTGATGATAATACATGTTGGTACATGTAAGACCCTTAATTTTTAGATTGCATATAGGGACCTTATATGTGATGATGCATTCTTGAGTGATAATACATGTTGGTACATGTAAGACCCTTAATTTTAAATCCTAAATTATACAATTTTAGGGTATTTTGTGTTAAATTGCTTAGACTTTTAGCCCAGTATTCGGTACTTAGTGAGTTAAAGGCCGAAAATAAATTTTTGGAAATTAGATTAAAATTATTTGTCGGAAAATAATTTACATCCGATACGAAGGATTTAATACCGGGCAATTTCGTTAAAAATATCTCGGGTTGCTGAAAATTGTACGGTCAATTGAGTTGCGACGAGAGTAGATATTTTTAACAAAAAGTGGTTTGGGAAGTGATGGGTAAAATGGTAATTTTAAAAGAATGGGGAATCTCTTAATGACTTATTTACTTAATGTTGGCGTGAAAACCATTAGAGTTTAACGAGTATTAAGAATGGAGAATCTCTTAATGGCTTGTTTACTTAATGTGAGTTTCGGAAAATCGTTTAAGTTGAATGAGTATTAAGAATGGGGAATCTCTTAATGACTTATTTACTTAATGTTGTCGTGAAAACCATTAGAGTTAAACGAGTATTAAGAATGGGGAATCTCTTAATGTCTTGTTTACTTAATGTGAGTTTGTGAAAATCGTTTAAGTTAAATGAGTATTAAGAATGGGGAATCTCTTAATGACTTATTTACTTAATGTTGTCGTGAAAACCATTTAAGTTAAATGAGTATTAAGAATGGGGAATCTCTTAATCTTTTGTTTACTTAATATTTGTTTTGGAGAATCGTTTAAGTTAAAAGAGTATTAAGAATGGGGAATCTCTTAATATTTCTGTTTGCTTAATGTTTGTTGTTAAAATCGTTTAAGTTAAACGAGTATTAAAAATGGGGAATCTTTTAATATATGCATTTGCTTATGCATTTTCATGCTTTTTGTAAATCGTGCAGACCCGTGATAGGTGGCACCTTGATAAATATTACTTTGGCCTGTGATAGGCGGTACATTTATGATTTACGTTTTTGTAAATTGTGTAGACCCGTGATAGGTGGCACCTTGGTAAATAGTACTTTGCCCCATGATAGGCGGTATATTTACGATTTACGGTTTTTTGTAAATTGTGCAGACCCGTGATAGGTGGCACCTTGGTAAATAGTACTTTGGCCTATGATAGGCGGAACATTTACAATTTACGTTGTTTTTAGTAAATTGTGC
This sequence comes from Cicer pinnatifidum, assembly GCA_037974775.1. Lineage (NCBI taxonomy): Eukaryota > Viridiplantae > Streptophyta > Magnoliopsida > Fabales > Fabaceae > Cicer > Cicer pinnatifidum. The sequence goes on along the minus strand of JBBPBR010000006.1, from coordinate 23,447,495 downwards.
AGACCCGTGATAGGTGGCACCTTGAGTGCATGTCATGGGGATTGTTATTGTGTTCGTCAATCAAAGGATAATCATCAAGTTGCAAATGAAGCACACAGCGAAATAAAGAAGTATCAGAAGGAATGTTGGCAGTAGAGGTAGGAGAATTACTTTCGAGTTGGGCATAATTGCGAAGTATGTAAGAGATTTTCTAGTGAAACGTGAAATTGAGGTGTTAGGCATTAGACGAATGTAGACCTTGGTTTGTGAAATTAAATTCAAGTGGGATTTTAATGGAAAATGTGACTCTTGAAATGAAGTACTAAACTGAAAGGAAGTTTGGGTGTCCCAAGTGGTATAGTCTTTGGCATGATTTCGAAAATATTTGAGGAAGCTTTGATCACCAAGCATATGTGAGGATGGAATTATTAAATTTATAACTGGAAATAACATACTGATAAGAACACTACAGTTTGACGTAGTTGTACGACTTAAGAAAAATCGAGGATTCGTGGACAAGGGAGAAATTTAGGAGTTCTCGGATGTAGTGATTGTTCTGTGCTCAGTGTGTTGGGGTCATTCTAAGTGTTTCAGTTCGGTACCAAATGGATGTTTCGTACCAAGTGGATGCAAATGAGACTACGTGACATAGGTATGGGATATTTTACTTCGTCGACAGGATCAAAGTTATAGAAAAATAAGGGAAACTCAATGGACCTTGAGAAGATTGTTGACTGCTTGTACATTAAGATAACCTCATATGTAAGTTGCAAGAAGCGCTATTACAGTTCGGTTAAGATAGTCTAAGCCACTATCAAGGTTGTTGGTTATTTATTGACAAATTGAGGGACTGATCATCCTTAATCTCTTGTCGATAGTAGACAAAACTATGTTGAATGGGACGGACGAGCCTTACCGACTATGAATGGGTGCAGAGTTATTAAGCACCCTATGAAAAGGGGTAGGCAACACTTTTTTCGAGAAGACCGGGTGAAACAAGTTGTTACTAGTATGTTGAATTTGAGTACAAACCTAATGTGGATTGCTACTCGTACTTTAAGTTTCGAGGAAGAAAATAATTTTAGGGGGGTAGTAATGTAAGACCCTTAATTTTAAATCCTAAATTATACAATTTTAGGGTATTTTGTGTTAAATTGCTTAGACTTTTAGCCCATTTTTCGGTACTTAGTGAGTTAAAGGCCGAAAATATATTTTTGGAAATTAGATTAAAATTATTTGTCGGAAAAAAATTTACATCCGTTACGAAGGATTTAATACCGGGCAATTTTGTTAAAAATATCTCGGGTTGCTGAAAATTGTACCGGTCAATTGAGTTGCGACGAGAGTAGATATTTTTAACAAAAAGTGGTTTGGAAAGTGATGGGTAAAATGGTAATTTTAATAAATATCTAGATATTTGTTAAAAGTAATTAATATATATATATATATATATATATATATCTATATATATACACACAAACATATATATGTATATGTTTGTGTGGAGGGAAAAGGGAAGAAGATAGAAAGAAAATAGAAAGGAAGGAAAAGAGAAGGAAAGAAAGAAAGCATTTTCCATCTCTTTCCTCTCACTACCTCGTATGACACCCTCCCTCCTTCCTCCATTTTTCGTTTTCTTGCTTCCTTTGAGTTCGAAAATTGAAACCCAAGGATTTGTGGATAAGAGAGCAAGGTTTTCTCAGCTCGATACTCCCTCGTTGATTAGAAAACGAAGAAAAACGGTATTAGGGATTTCAAAACCGTCAAACACAAACCTTCCCATTTCATCTAGATCTAAGCTTCGTTTCGCGAAGAGATAGAAGGGAAAGTTGCTCACTACCATGCTACGGTGCTAGGGGACCAACTTTGGACACGACGTTGCGAGCGGAGATTTTACCGGATTTACTCGTGGTACCGTAATCGCACGTTAAAGCTAACGTGGAGGTAAGGGCTCCTTCCAAACTTTTAGTTTGCATTTAGGGACTTACTTGTGGTTGTGTGGAAAAGAATTTTGTTAGGGTTGAAGTAATGTTTCGTGGAAAATGAATTTAAAACTCAATTAGGTATGATTTTGAGTAAATGAAACTTGTTGTGTTTGAGTGGTGGATTGTGTTGATTTGTGTTCGTCGTATTTGACGTGTTCTTAATTAATACTGATGAAATTTGATATGTGTATGTTGGATTTTGTGGAGAAATGAATTGATGTGTTTTGGTGTGAGTTGTGGATTGAATTTGATAACATGTCTGAGTTTGTTTTGTGTGGAATTTGAAAACCATTAAGTTAAATGAGTATTAAGAATGGGGAATCTCTTAATGACTTATTTACTTAATGTTGGCATGAAAACCATTAGAGTTAAACGAGTATTAAGAATGGGAGATCTCTTAATGTCTTGTTTACTTAATGTGAGTTTGTGAAAATCGTTTAAGTTGAATGAGTATTAAGAATGTGGAATCTCTTAATGACTTATTTACTTAATGTTGTCGTGAAAACCATTAGAGTTAAACGAGTATTAAGAATGGGGAATCTCTTAATGTCTTGTTTACTTAATGTGAGTTTGTGAAAATCCACTAGTACAAAATTGTGCTTTTAATACGGTAGATTTAAGTCGTTTGTCAGCCACCAGACTTAACAAATGAGGCGGGGGTATATTTAAATCGGTTTAGCGTATAAACGAGTTAACAATTTGAGGCGGTGGCAATTTTGTAAATATGTGAAACATGGTTAACACGGTTATATTGAGAATCGACTTAACAGATACTTTGTGGCTAAATCGCTTATTTAGAAACGACTTAATAATGGCAATTTTGTAAATATTTCAAACTTGTTTAATGCGGTTATATTAATAACCGATTTAAGCCAAATACCGTATATATGATTTAAAAGGAAGGTAAAGAATCACTTAGTGTTTTATCTTCCAGTTTATTAACTGTTGTATTATAAATCTTTTATATTCTTGTATTTACTTCATTCCACATCCATCGCTCAACTCCATGGTTGGTTGATGTCCACTTCTTCACGCCAATTTCATTGTCACTTTCTCAACCGCGTTTCATCACCACCCTTCAGGTATGGTTGTTCTGAATAATAAATTTATATGAATAATTTTTTATAATTATATTGTTGATATATATGCATTTAGATAATATCGTATTATTTCAAGAAAAAAAAAATATGTCAAATTCATTTTTTTTTTCTAACTATTTTTTATTTTACATTAGTAGTTATTTGTAACAAATGAGATAAATACATACAATTATGGATAACTTGTGTGTTTTTTTTTTTCTTCCGGATGACTCGAGCCCGTATCAAAGTGAATAAGTTCAAAAACATCGTGGATTTTATTTTGAAATTAATTGAAGAAAATGAAGATACTAATATATGTCTATTGAATATTGCTATATTGTGGCTTTGTAATTTTGTTAATGAATATTTAATTTTTTTTTCCGCCTTGTCAAGATTAGTCGGAAATGGGATACATTTTATTTGTACTCTTTATTTTTTTTTGTATAAATATGAGATATTGTGATATTGTATATTTTGATTATTAGATGGTTATATAAAATTGTGATCGTAAGTGCCAAACTCTTATTTGAAATTTAATACGAAATATTGCATGAATTAGTAACATGAAAACAAAATGAGAAATTTATATAAAAAAATTAAAAAAAAAATACTATTTTAATTATATCTATTAATTCAGTTGGTGAAAATATCCGACTTAAAAAGATGATGTTTCAGTCGGTTAAGCTGAATCGACTTAATATGATGAAACTCTGTTAAGTTGGTTCATAAAACGAGTTAAAAAATACCATATTTTTTAAGTCGTTTGCTGTTAACTCGGACACAAAACCGACTTAAAATGTACATTTTAACCGACTTAAAACGGCAAAATTCTACTAGTGATCGTTTAAGTTAAATGAGTATTAAGAATGGGGAATCTCTAAATGACTTATTTACTTAATGTTGTCGTGAAAACCATTTAAGTTAAATGAGTATTAAGAATGGGGAATCTCTTAATGTCTTGTTTACTTAATGTTTGTTTTGGAGAATCGTTTAAGTTAAAAGAGTATTAAGAATGGGGAATCTCTTAATATTTTTATTTGCTAAATGTTTGTTGTGAAAATCGTTTAAGTTAAATGAGTATTAAAAATGGGGAATCTTTTAATATTTGCATTTGCTTAACGATTGTTGTGGATGGAGTTAGTATATGCTCATTCATTTTCATGCTTTTTATAAATCGTGCAGACCCGTGATAGGTGGCACCTTGATAAATAGTACTTTGGCCTATGATAGGCGGTACATTTATGATTTACATTTTTGTAAATTGTGCAGACCCGTGATAGGTGGCACCTTGGTAAATAGTACTTTGGCCCATGATAGGCGGTACATTTACGATTTACGGTTTTTTGTAAATTGTGCAGACCCGTGATAGGTGGCACCTTTGTAAATAGTACTTTGGCCTGTGATAGGCAATACATTTACAATTTACGTTGTTTTTAGTAAACCGTGCATACCCGTGATAGGTGGCCCCTTGGTAAACGGTACGGGCCCGTGATAGGCAGTACGTTTATGGTTTACGCTTTTTAGTAAATCGTGCAGACCCGTGATAGGTAGCACCTCGGTAATTGGTACTTCGGCATGCGATAGGCGGTACAATTATGATTTACGGCCCTTCGAGGAGGGTTTTGGTTTGGAATTCCGATTCCATGCATTTTGGCATATACGCATTGCATTAGAGTTCTTGGCACATGAGTCATGTTTGTTTCAAGTTTATGATTGAGTGATTTGAACCTGAGATGTAATAGTAATTGTGTTGAAATTGCTAAGTGCTATGAATTGATTATCGTGTGTAAGTGTGATGGACTGTAAAACTATTTCGAAACCCAATTTGTCGTGGTGTTTGTGTGGGAATTGCTAAGTGTTAAGATTTGGAGTTGTGTTTAAATATGATTGAGTTAGTTTATGTATTTTTGGAGGAATTTACAGGGGAGTCGATTTCCCAATCGATTTGATGAGTTACAGGGACTTCACAAATTTGCCAAAATCGATTTACCCAATCGATTTTGTAATATGTTTTTCAAAACCATTTAAAAAATCAATTTAGCAAATCGATTGGATTCATTACAGGTTCTCAACAAAATTGACGAAATCGATTTGGTAAATCGAATGGCTTCAATACAGGGGCTCAGTTTTTCATTCAATCGATTTCCCCAATCGATTGATTTTAGCCCAGAGTTCAGTTTTCACTAAAAACTTTCAAGAAATCGATTTCAACAATCGATTGACTTCAATAAAGGGGCTCAGTTTTTCATTCAATCGATTTCCCCAATCGATTGATTTAAGCCCATAGTTCAGTTTTCACTACAAACTTTCAGGAAATCGATTTCCCCAATCGATTGGCTCAGTTAAAATTCTTATTTTGAGTTAGATAATCGATTGCTCAATTGGTTCATCAACGAATTGGCCCATTGTTTATTACTTGATTGATTTGAGACTTATTTTGATTTCATTTTCATTTGATAAGCATTGTATGAACTTTTAGCATATGGAAAGGTTATTTTGTGCATTTGAAACTTAAATGTTATGTGTTAATTGTTAATTTCGGTTGGTGACCTTTTACAACTATTGTGGAAATCTGGGCTTTGCCCTTAGATGAGAACCAGGACAATCCTACCGGTTCGTACCCTGTGGATGAGAATGTAGATGGGAATGTCTGACTGGAGCTATGTTAGGAGGATCTCGCGGGGCGGGTGGAGATCACCCAGGGCGTATAGTTTTTGTGTATAGAATGATCAGATTAGGTTGACATGGAGGAAACAGATGTCTTTCTTTTGGGTTGCTTTTATTTTAAATTGGAAGAATGTACATGTACTAATATGAGTTTGTGAAAATCGTTTAAGTTGAATGAGTATTAAGAATGTGGAATCTCTTAATGACTTATTTACTTAATGTTGTCGTGAAAACCATTAGAGTTAAACGAGTATTAAGAATGGGGAATCTCTTAATGTCTTGTTTACTTAATGTGAGTTTGTGAAAATCCACTAGTACAAAATTGTGCTTTTAATACGGTAGATTTAAGTCGTTTGTCAGCCACCAGACTTAACAAATGAGGCGGGGGTATATTTAAATCGGTTTAGCGTATAAACGAGTTAACAATTTGAGGCGGTGGCAATTTTGTAAATATGTGAAACATGGTTAACACGGTTATATTGAGAATCGACTTAACAGATACTTTGTGGCTAAATCGCTTATTTAGAAACGACTTAATAATGGCAATTTTGTAAATTTTTCAAACTTGTTTAATGCGGTTATATTAATAACCGATTTAAGCCAAATACCGTGTATATGATTTAAAAGGAAGGTAAAGAATCACTTAGTGTTTTATCTTCCAGTTTATTAACTGTTGTATTATAAATCTTTTATATTCTTGTATTTACTTCATTCCACATCCATCGCTCAACTCCATGGTTGGTTGATGTCCACTTCTTCACGCCAATTTCATTGTCACTTTCTCAACCGCGTTTCATCACCACCCTTCAGGTATGGTTGTTCTGAATAATAAATTTATATGAATAATTTTTTATAATTATATTGTTGATATATATGCATTTAGATAATATCGTATTATTTCAAGAAAAAAAAAATATGTCAAATTCATTTTTTTTTTCTAACTATTTTTTATTTTACATTAGTAGTTATTTGTAACAAATGAGATAAATACGTACAATTATGGATAACTTGTGTGTTTTTTTTTTCTTCCGGATGACTCGAGCCCGTATCAAAGTGAATAAGTTCAAAAACATCGTGGATTTTATTTTGAAATTAATTGAAGAAAATGAAGATACTAATATATGTCTATTGAATATTGCTATATTGTGGCTTTGTAATTTTGTTAATGAATATTTAATTTTTTTTTCCGCCTTGTCAAGATTAGTCGGAAATGGGATACATTTTATTTGTACTCTTTATTTTTTTTTATATAAATATGAGATATTGTGATATTGTATATTTTGATTATTAGATGGTTATATAAAATTGTGATCGTAAGTGCCAAACTCTTATTTGAAATTTAATACGAAATATTGCATGAATTAGTAACATGAAAACAAAATGAGAAATTTATATAAAAAAATTAAAAAAAAAATACTATTTTAATTATATCTATTAATTCAGTTGGTGAAAATATCCGACTTAAAAAGATGATGTTTCAGTCGGTTAAGCTGAATCGACTTAATATGATGAAACTCTGTTAAGTTGGTTCATAAAACGAGTTAAAAAATACCATATTTTTTAAGTCGTTTGCTGTTAACTCGGACACAAAACCGACTTAAAATGTACATTTTAACCGACTTAAAACGGCAAAATTCTACTAGTGATCGTTTAAGTTAAATGAGTATTAAGAATGGGGAATCTCTAAATGACTTATTTACTTAATGTTGTCGTGAAAACCATTTAAGTTAAATGAGTATTAAGAATGGGGAATCTCTTAATGTCTTGTTTACTTAATGTTTGTTTTGGAGAATCGTTTAAGTTAAAAGAGTATTAAGAATGGGGAATCTCTTAATATTTTTATTTGCTAAATGTTTGTTGTGAAAATCGTTTAAGTTAAATGAGTATTAAAAATGGGGAATCTTTTAATATTTGCATTTGCTTAACGATTGTTGTGGATGGAGTTAGTATATGCTCATTCATTTTCATGCTTTTTATAAATCGTGCAGACCCGTGATAGGTGGCACCTTGATAAATAGTACTTTGGCCTATGATAGGCGGTACATTTATGATTTACATTTTTGTAAATTGTGCAGACCCGTGATAGGTGGCACCTTGGTAAATAGTACTTTGGCCCATGATAGGCGGTACATTTACGATTTACGGTTTTTTGTAAATTGTGCAGACCCGTGATAGGTGGCACCTTTGTAAATAGTACTTTGGCCTGTGATAGGCAATACATTTACAATTTACGTTGTTTTTAGTAAACCGTGCATACCCGTGATAGGTGGCCCCTTGGTAAACGGTACGGGCCCGTGATAGGCAGTACGTTTATGGTTTACGCTTTTTAGTAAATCGTGCAGACCCGTGATAGGTAGCACCTCGGTAATTGGTACTTCGGCATGCGATAGGCGGTACAATTATGATTTACGGCCCTTCGAGGAGGGTTTTGGTTTGGAATTCCGATTCCATGCATTTTGGCATATACGCATTGCATTAGAGTTCTTGGCACATGAGTCATGTTTGTTTCAAGTTTATGATTGAGTGATTTGAACCTGAGATGTAATAGTAATTGTGTTGAAATTGCTAAGTGCTATGAATTGATTATCGTGTGTAAGTGTGATGGACTGTAAAACTATTTCGAAACCCAATTTGTCGTGGTGTTTGTGTGGGAATTGCTAAGTGTTAAGATTTGGAGTTGTGTTTAAATATGATTGAGTTAGTTTATGTATTTTTGGAGGAATTTACAGGGGAGTCGATTTCCCAATCGATTTGATGAGTTACAGGGACTTCACAAATTTGCCAAAATCGATTTACCCAATCGATTTTGTAATATGTTTTTCAAAACCATTTAAAAAATCAATTTAGCAAATCGATTGGATTCATTACAGGTTCTCAACAAAATTGACGAAATCGATTTGGTAAATCGAATGGCTTCAATACAGGGGCTCAGTTTTTCATTCAATCGATTTCCCCAATCGATTGATTTTAGCCCAGAGTTCAGTTTTCACTAAAAACTTTCAAGAAATCGATTTCCCCAATCGATTGACTTCAATAAAGGGGCTAAGTTTTTCATTCAATCGATTTCCCCAATCGATTGATTTAAGCCCATAGTTCAGTTTTCACTACAAACTTTCAGGAAATCGATTTCCCCAATCGATTGGCTCAGTTAAAATTCTTATTTTGAGTTAGATAATCGATTGCTCAATTGGTTCATCAACGAATTGGCCCATTGTTTATTACTTGATTGATTTGAGACTTATTTTGATTTCATTTTCATTTGATAAGCATTGTATGAACTTTTAGCATATGGAAAGGTTATTTTGTGCATTTGAAACTTAAATGTTATGTGTTAATTGTTAATTTCGGTTGGTGACCTTTTACAACTATTGTGGAAATCTGGGCTTTGCCCTTAGATGAGAGCCAGGACAATCCTACCGGTTCGTACCCTGTGGATGAGAATGTAGATGGGAATGTCTGACTGGAGCTATGTTAGGAGGATCTCGCGGGGCGGGTGGAGATCACCCAGGGAGTATAGTTTTTGTGTATAGAATGATCAGATTAGGTTGACATGGAGGAAACATATGTCTTTCTTTTGGGTTGCTTTTATTTTAAATTGGAAGAATGTACATGTACTAATATTGTCATCATGACATGTTATTTTGATGGATTCCATGTACCGCTTCTTGATGTGTAAATGCTTTGGATTCATATTTCGAAAAACTTTTCCGCTGCTTGTAAATTATAACGACTTAAATATGTATCAAAAGGCTTTTCCTTATGTATTTGCTATGTTTTATTTAATTTCTTTGGAAAAAAAAAAATACACCCTCGCTTTGAAAAACGGGGTGTTACAGTACATGTTATGAATTTTATTGAGGATATGTCTTGAGTATGCCCTAGGAAAAGTATGAAAAATTATTAGTGTGTAATGAGTATTAAAAGGGAGTCTTTTAATTGATACATTTATATAATGATTGTTTTGAAAGAGTTAGAGTATGTTCATACATTTCATAATTAGTGGTGACTATGATGGGCCATAGTATTAGTGGTGATCGTGATTGGCCACAATGTTAGTGGTGACTATGATGGGCCACAAGATGGTTGCATGAATTGAGTGGTCCATCTTATCCTTACAAAGATTTATTTATCCTTACATCGTTAGACTTCCTAGACTGACATTCGCTAACTGCTTGGGTATACGAACCCATCTCAAGCAAGGCTACTTATACGGAGAAAGTAGTGAGGACAAGTAGGAGAGTTGGAATAGTATATCTCGTCGGTGGACCTGACTTCTGTGGAGACTAATCTTTCTATGGTTTATGAGAATGAGGAAGTTACTTCGAGGAGAGATATTGCATTAAAAGGAACTTGTGCAGTATATGGATGTCACCCTTATTATTGTAGTTGCTAGTAGATGATCAGATTAGTTTTTGTTGTATATGGCCTTAGTGTCTTCCTTTTGGTGGTTGTACTTCTGTGCAGGTGTCTACCGAGAATACCTCAGCGGTATGAGTGATTGTCTGATAGGTCTCATAGCCCTGGTGTATTTTCTATTTGTATACTGTAGATTATTGTCCCAAAAACTATTTTAGCTTGTATGTATAAATGATGTAATTATTTACGACTCTTGTCGTTTTGTGTTACACCATATTATTTTATTAAATTGTTTTTTTTAAATGCGCTCGCGCTGTTAATATTTGAGGTATTTTAGAAAATTAGGGTTCATATGCAATAGAGGATTAGTCGTAGAGTTCACAAACGACGCCGGTGACGCTACCTGAGTGAGATTGAAGACGACTACTTCTTGAAGCTTCTTGTTTTTCTCAAGGCACATCTCATGCGCAAGTAGGAACGACTCGAGTTCGTCTAATGCGCACATATATTATTTGCTCGTGACAACAACAACTACATAATTGTACTCTTCTGGTAGGTCTTCAAGGACGATTTCGATGAGATTACGATGAGGAACCATATCTCCAATAGATATTAAGGATTTGTTGATGGTGCGAACACGAAGGATGAACTCATCAATTTTGCGATCTCCCTTGGTGAGATTGCGTAACTCAAATATGAGTTGACGCGCCTTTGTTGCTAGCAGAGTGCAAAAATGGCAATCAATTTCTTCCCAAATCTGCCACGAATAGTGACAATCAGCATGCTTCGTGAGAATCAAATTAGAGATGGTTGAAAGAATCTAGGTATAAACAAGTGCATCTTGTTGCTCCCACTCCAAAAAGAGAGGATTTAAACGATTTGTAGTTGATCAATTTTAGTCAAGAATCGTAATGGAGCTAAGGGTTAAGTGATGAACTTCTGAAGCTTATGGTCGCGAATAACGCCATCAATTTGTTGTTTCCATTGCTTAAAGTTCTTCTCATCAAGTTCAATAGAAATCAAGTTAGGGAGTTTCACATGGGAAGAAGGAAAATTATTAGAGGCACCAATAAAAAGATCCATGGAAGCCATTGATGAAAGAGGATCGAGAAAAAAAACACTCTATGATACCATGATAGAAACTCAAGATAACAGAAAAAAAATGAAAAAAAACTGAAGTGATTAATTTCTGAATTTTATTACACCTAAGAATATATTATAATGATGTGATTTGTATATATAACTAACCAACTCTAACTCACTTGTAACTAACACTTACAAACTCTAACTCATTTGTAACTAACTCTTAGTTGTGTTTGTGTATATTTTCTAATAATCTTAACGAAGTTTCAATCATGGGTTGCCACATATATCAAGTAGTAAGAAGAAAACACACATTACCCACAAAAATACCCAAATGAGGTAGGGTTAGGGTGATTTTGGTAGGACACGATGTATTGGCTAGTAGGATAAACGTTACATATAAATACCTCTTGTACTTTTCATTTCACAACACACAACAAATCAAACAAGTCTATTCTCGAATATCTTATCCATTTACTTTTTTGCTTATTTTACCTATGCCTTTTGTAACACCCCGTTTTTCAAAGCGAGGGTGTATTTTTTTTTTAAAGAAATTAAAATAAACCAGAGAAATAAATAAGGTAACACCTTTGAATAAATAATTAAGTCATTAAAATTTACAAGCAGCGGAAAAAGTTCACAAAGTATGAATTCAAAATGTTTACATATTAAAAGTGGTACAGCCTTCCAGTTTACAAAAAAAACAACCCAACAGAAAGACATTCGTTCCCTCTGTATCAACCTAGTCTGATCATTTTACAAAACCACTAAACACCCTGAGTGATCTCCACGCGCCCCGTGAGATCCTCCTAACGTAGCTCCAGTCAAGCATTCCCATCTACATCCCCATCCATAGGGTATGAACCGGTAGGATAGTCCTGGCTATCATCTGAGGGCAAAGCCCAGATTTCCACAATAGTTGTAAAGGGTCACCAACCGAAATTAACAATTAACACATAAAATTTAAGTTTTCAAATGCACAAAATACTCTTTCCACTAAGCATGCACCTTAAAAGGATTTTCCATATGCCAAAAGTTCATGTCATACTTGCCAAATAAAAATGAAATCAAAATAAAGTTCCCAATCCATCAAGTAATATATAATTGACCAAAACATTGATAAATCACTTGAGCAATCAATTATCTAACTCAAAATAAGATTTTCCACTGAGCCAATCGATTGTGGAAATCAATTTCCTGAAAGTTTTTAGTGAAAATTGAACTCTGGGCTTAAATCAATCGATTGGGTAAATCAATTGACTCAATCGATTGGGTAAATCGATTGACAGACAAGACAGAACCCCTGTAATGAATCCAATCGATTGGACAAATTGATATTTGGAAGACAAAGCCCCTGACTTGAATCCAATTGAATCCAATCGATTTACCAAATCGATTTCTTAAATGATTTTGAAATATAACTTACAAAATCGATTGGGTAAATCGATTTCGTGCAAAACAGAGCCCCTGTAACTCATCAAATCGATTGGGTAAATCGATTTCCCTGTGTATTCTTTCAAAAATTCATAAACTAACTCAATCACATTCATACATAATCCCAAATCTTAACACTTAGCACTAATAACGCAATCGCTACAACATCATGAGTTTCGAAATAGTATTACAATCTAACATACCATCACACAATTCCAAACATAACTCTTAGAACAATCAACACAATCTCAATTTGAATCAAACACACTTACACATAATTTCAAAACATACCGCTTAACAGTTTCAACGCAATACCCACACAAACAAGATGAACCAACAAATCACATGGCATCACTTGACTCGACAATCCCAATACAGACAAGATGAACCAACAAATCACATGGCATCACATTGACTCGACAATCCCAACACAAACAAAATGAACCAACAAATCACATGGCATCACTTTGACTTGACAATCCCAACACAAACAAAATGAACCAACAAATCACATGGCATCACTTTGACTTGACAATCCCAACGCAGACAAAATGAACCAACAAATCACATGGCATCACTTTGACTTGACAATCCCAACACAGACAAAATGAACCAACAAATCACATGGCATCACTTTGACTCGAAAATCTCAACGCAGACAAAATGAACCAACAAATCACATGGCATCACTTTGGCGCGACAATCTTAACACAGACAAAACGAACCAACAAATCACATGGCATCACTTTGACTCGACAATCCCAACGCAGACAAAATGAACCAACAAATCACATGGCATCACTTTAGCGCGACAATCTCAACACAGACAAAATGAACCAACAAATCACATGGCATCACTTTGACTCGACAATCCCAACGCAGACAAAATGAACCAACACATCACATGGCATCACTTTGGCGCGACAATCTCAACACAGACAAAATGAACCAACAAATCACATGGCATCACTTTGACCTGACAATTCATTTCTCTACAAAATCATTTTTACTACAACATTAAGTAAACGCAGATATTAAGAGATTCCCCATTCTTAATACTCATTTAACTTAATGATTTTCACAAACAAACACACATTAAGCAAACAGAAATATTAAGAGATTCCCCATTCTTAATACTCTTTTAACTCCAACGATTTTCAAAACAAACATTAAGTAAACAAGACATTAAGAGATTCCCCATTCTTATTTCTTATTTAACTTAAACGATTTTCCAAAACAAACACACATTAAGTAATTAAGACATTAAGAGATTCCCCATTCTTAATACTCGTTTAACTTAATAGTTTTCAAATTCCACACAATGCAAACTCAAACATACTTTCACATTCAATCCATAATTCACACCAAATTATTTTTCCACACAAACCACACAAAGCACATCTCAAATTCTATAATATATCAATTATGAACACGCCGAATACGACGACACAAATCAACACAATCCATCACTCAAACCCAACAATTTCATTTACTCAAAATCATACATAAATAAGGAAAGTTCATTTTCCATGAAACATTCATCAATATAACCAAAACCTAACTCTAAGATTTTACCCATAAAGCCTTAGATACATTTTCCCAAATCAATACTCCAACCCTAACAAAATTCTTTTCCACACAACCACAGATTAGGCCCTAAATGCAAACTAAAAGTTTGGAAGGAGCCCTTACCTTCACTTTAGCTTTTTCGTTCGATTTCGGTACTATGAGCAAATCCGGTATTATCTCCGCTCGCAACACCGCTTCCAAAGTTGGTCCCCTAGCACCGTAGCGTGGTAGTGAGCAACTTTCCCTTCTATCTCTTCGCGAAACGAAGCTTAGATCTAGGTTAAACGGGAAGGTTTGTGTTTGAATCCCTAATACCGTTTTTCTTCGTTTTCGAAACAACGAGGAAGTATGAAGCTGAGAAATCTTTGCTCTCTTATCCACTAGTCCTTGGGTTTCTATTCTTGAAGTCAAAGAACGAAAAAGGAAGCAAAACCAACTAATGAAGAAAAAGGGAGAAGGTGGGTTCGAGCGGGCAGAGGAAGAAGATGAAGTTTTTCCTTTCTTTGGTTTTTCCTTTCTTTTTCTTTCTTTCTTCTTTCTTTCTTTTCTCTCTCTTTCTATTCTTTCTAATTCTTTCTAATTCCTTTCTT
>JBBPBR010000006.1:23402614-23432743 GCA_037974775.1 Cicer pinnatifidum | reverse complement strand
CCTTTCTTTCCCCCCCCCCCCCCACACAAACATATATACATATATTTTAATATATATATGTTATTTACTTTTAACAAATATCTTCAAAATATCTAGATATTTGTTAAATTGCCATTCCACCCATAACGCATTAATTCTTCGTAAAAGATTCACCGCAGTTAATTTAATTTATTCATCGACGAGTAATTCTAATCGGGCATCAAAAAATCATTTTGGTCTTATAAACTCCAAAATATTAATAACTTTGGCTAAAAGCCTCCGAGTTCAATACCAAAAATACACCAAAATACATAAAGTACACTTTAAAATTATGGGTCTTACATTACTACCCCCCTAAAATTAGTTTCGTCCTCGAAACTATGCGTCGATAAATAACTCTGGGTGTTTTTCTCTCATCTTGCTCTCTAGTTCCCAAGTCGCATCTCCAGTAATTGGGTTCCAAATCACCTTGACCAACGAAACATCCTTGATCCTCAATCGCTTAATCTTCCTGTCATCAGTTCTCACAGGTGGTACTTCGAATGACAAGTTATCCTTTAGCTGGGTTGTGTCTGGTTCGATCACATGAGATGGATCTACAAGATATTTCCTCAACTATGACACATGAAACACGTCGTGAATATTGGACAGTATCGGAGGCAATGCAATCCGATAAGCAACAGGCCCAATTCGTGCAGAAATCTGGTATGGTCCAATGAATTTCGGAGTCAACTTCTTCGATTTCAATGCTCTACCAACTCCGGTAGTAGGTGTGACTCTTAGAAATACATGGTCACCCTGTTCGAATTCCAAAAGTTTGCAACGCTTGTCCGCATAACTCTTCTGACGATCTTGTGAAGTCTTCATTTTCTCCTTGATTTTCCTTACCTTAGCTGTAGTCTGTTGCATCATCTCTGGTCCGACAATCATATTTTCACCGTCCTTATACCAACACAAGGGCGTTTGACGCTTGCGCCCATATAAAGCCTCATATGGTGCCCTTCCAATACTTGCGTGGAAACTATTGTTGTAGGGGAACTCAATCGTAGTTTCGTTCCCAAGGCTTCGTGCAATGCTCCCCAAAAAAATGGGATGTGAACTTCAGATCACTATCTGATACAATACTCGATGGTACTCCGTGTAATCTCTAAAGGTCGCAACACCCCAGCAGGTCGCTGATGTTCCGCCTTGTACGAAACATCCATCTAGTACCAAACTTAAACACTATGTATGACACCGACACATTGAGTACAATGTATCATTACCTACTGATAGGACTTCCCATCCATACCAAGAATGATCTTGGGTTATTGTAGAGGTAAACAAATCAAATTAACCAAGAAATCCCTATTCTGAATAGTTATTTGACAATGTATACATGCAGTATTTTCAGTCAAAGTCTTAGCAGGCATAAAAACAACCAAATCAAAAGGGTAGTGACGACGCAGATAACTTCCAACGATTCACACAATCCGTAGTAATGAATAAACGGGTTGCCCCCGAATCAAAAAGTGCAGTTAAAGTGTTACCTGCAATTTCACAGCCACGTTGAATCAGATTGTCAGATGGATTCCCATCTTCAGCACTCACACAATAAATGCGTCCTCTAGCTACAGGGCGAGTTGCCCTGGTTACGTTCACAACGGGTTCCACCTTCGGGGCTCTGCAATCCCTTGCAAAGTGCCCTAGCTTCTGGCAATTGTGGCACGTCGGTCTATTAGAGGTACATTCATTAGCATAATGTCCCTCTTCCCCACATCGGAAACATCGAACCACTCGTTCCAATTGTCTCTCGAAATTCTGGTTCCCTGGGCGATTCTGCCCACCGTTGTTATTCTGTGGCCGATTATAAGGTTTAGCAACTTGCTTCCCCTTGTTATTCTGATAGTTCACCCGACTAGGCCCTCCTGCACTAAAATTCCCTCCACGGCTAGCCCTCTTATTCCTCATATCCTCAACTTCCCTACACTTTTCCACAAGGACTTGGAAACGTTGAATTCCCAAGGGCAAGACAGAGTCTTGAATCTCATACTTTAGTCCGTCTTGTAAACGATGACACATGAAGGGTTCATCAATCTCTTCACGGAAAAACCTAAAATGTCTTGATAGCGATTCAAACTTAGCAGCATATTCACCCACGGTCATGTTCCCCTGATGCAGTTTCAGGAAATCATCGCCCAACTTAGTCCTGGTACTCATCGGGAAGTATTTGCCTAAAAACTTCCTTCTGAATGATTCCCAGTTCACCTCCTCGTGAGCTGATCTCATCAACAATCTGGCACTCCTCCACCAGTACTCAGCATCTCCCAATAACATATAAGTGGCATAGTTGACCTTCACTGCCGCCTGACAGTTAATCATTTCGAAGATCTTCTCCACTTCTTGGATCCACTGATCCGCTTTCTCTGAGTTCTCATCCCCCTTAAACTTGGGAGGATTGTAAAGACGGAAGTCTTGTAACCCTCTTGACTCCGCAGCACGGATCTCTCTTTCCCTCTTTTCGAGATCACGTTGAGTCTTGGCAGCAGTCTGTGCAGCAACAGAAGCAGCCATGTTATTCATAGCCTCCGCCATTTGATCATCCCTGTTAGCATTGGCTCTCGGAGCGTCATCCCTTCTTGGCGGCATGGTTTTCCTATAAAACCATCATCAAGTAGAGTCCTAACACTACTTCAATAATTCCAGAAATAACTCTCGACCACATCAGCACATAATAATTATTCTGAACTTGACAACTCAAACCACCTAAATCGACACATGATCAGACAACAACTCCTAACCTCCAAAATAGAACCTAAGGTTCCACAGCCCCCAAAGAAAACCAAACCAAAGCTCTGATACCACAATGTAACACCCCGTTTTTCAAAGCGAGGGTGTATTTTTTTTTTAAAGAAATTAAAATAAACCAGAGAAATAAATAAGGTAACACCTTTGAATAAATAATTAAGTCATTAAAATTTACAAGCAGCGGAAAAAGTTCACAAAGTATAAATTCAAAATGTTTACATATTAAAAGTGGTACAGCCTTCCAGTTTACAAAAAAAAACAACCCAACAGAAAGACATTTGTTCCCTCTGTATCAACCTAGTCTGATCATTTTACAAAACCACTAAACACTTTGAGTGATCTCCACGCGCCCCGTGAGATCCTCCTAACGTAGCTCCAGTCACGCATTCCCATCTACATCCCCATCCACAGGGTATGAACTGGTAGGATAGTCCAGGCTATCATCTGAGGGCAAAGCCCAGATTTCCACAATAGTTGTAAAGGGTCACCAACCGAAATTAACAATTAACACATAACATTTAAGTTTTCAAATGCACAAAATACTCTTTCCACTAAGCATGCACCTTAAAAGGATTTTCCATATGCCAAAAGTTCATGTCATACTTGCCAAATAAAAATGAAATCAAAATAAAGTTCCCAATCCATCAAGTAATATATAATTCACCAAAACATTGACAAATCACTTGAGCAATCAATTATCTAACTCAAAATAAGATTTTCCACTGAGCCAATCGATTGGGGAAATCAATTTCCTGAAAGTTTTTAGTGAAAATTGAACTCTGGGCTTAAATCAATCGATTGGGTAAATCAATTGACTCAATCGATTGGGTAGATCGATTGACAGACAAGACAGAACCCCTGTAATGAATCCAATCGATTGGACAAATTGATATTTGGAAGACAAAGCCCCTGACTTGAATCCAATTGAATCCAATCGATTTACCAAATCGATTTCTTAAATGATTTTGAAATATAACTTACAAAATCGATTGGGTAAATCGATTTCGTGCAAAACAGAGCCCCTGTAACTCATCAAATCGATTGGGTAAATCGATTTCCCTGTGTATTCTTTCAAAAATTCATAAACTAACTCAATCACATTCATACATAATCCCAAATCTTAACACTTAGCACTAATAACGCAATCGCTACAACATCATGAGTTTCGAAATAGTATTACAATCTAACATACCATCACACAATTCCAAACATAACTCTTAGAACAATCAACACAATCTCAATTTGAATAAAACACACTTACACATAATTTCAAAACATACCGCTTAACAGTTTCAACGCAATACCCACACAAACAAGATGAACCAACAAATCACATGGCATCACTTGACTCGACAATCCCAATACAGACAAGATGAACCAACAAATCACATGGCATCACATTGACTCGACAATCCCAACACAAACAAAATGAACCAACAAATCACATGGCATCACTTTGACTTGACAATCCCAACACAAACAAAATGAACCAACAAATCACATGGCATCACTTTGACTTGACAATCCCAACGCAGACAAAATGAACCAACAAATCACATGGCATCACTTTGACTTGACAATCTCAACGCAGACAAGATGAACCAACAAATCACATGGCATCACCTTGACTCGACAATCTCAACGCAGACAAGATGAACCAACAAATCACATGGCATCACCTTGACTCGACAATCTCAACGCAGACAAGATGAACCAACAAATCACATGGCATCACCTTGGCGCGACAATCTCAACACAGACAAGATGAACCAACAAATCACATGGCATCACCTTGGCGCGACAATCTCAACACAGACAAAATGAACCAACAAATCACATGGCATCACTTTGACCTGACAATCCCAACGCATACCAGATGAACCAACAAATCACATGGCATCACTTTGACCTGACAATCCCAACGCATACCAGATGAACCAACAAATCACATGGCATCACCTTGGCGCGACAATCTCAACACAGACAAAATGAACCAACAAATCACATGGCATCACTTTGACCTGACAATTCATTTCTCTACAAAATCATTTTTACGACAACATTAAGTAAACGCAGATATTAAGAGATTCCCCATTCTTAATACTCATTTAACTTAATGATTTTCACAAACAAACACACATTAAGCAAACAGAAATATTAAGAGATTCCCCATTCTTAATACTCTTTTAACTCCAACAATTTTCAAAACAAACATTAAGTAAACAAGACATTAAGAGATTCCCCATTCTTAATTCTTATTTAACTTAAACGATTTTCCAAAACAAACACACATTAAGTAAATAAGACATTAAGAGATTCCCCATTCTTAATACTCGTTTAACTTAATGGTTTTCAAATTCCACACAATACAAACTCAAACATACTTTCACATTCAATCCATAATTCACACCAAATCATTTTTCCACACAAACCACACAAAGCACATCTCAAATTCTATAATATATCAATTATGAACACGTCGAATACGACGACACAAATCAACACAATCCATCACTCAAACCCAACAATTTCATTTACTCAAAGTCATACATAAATAAGGAAAGTTCATTTTCCATGAAACATTCATCAATATAACCAAAACCTAACTCTAAGATTTTACCCATAAAGCCTTAGATACATTTTCCCAAATCAATACTCCAACTCTAACAAAATTCTTTTCCACACAACCACAGATAAGGCCCTAAATGCAAACTAAAAGTTTGGAAGGAGCCCTTACCTTCACGTTAGCTTTAACGTTCAATTACGGTACCGCGAGTAAATCCGGTAAAATCTCCGCTCGCAACGTCGCGTCCAAAGTTGGTCCACTAGCACCGTAGCACGGAGGTGAGCAACCTTACCTTCTATCACATCTTGAAAGGATGCTTAGATCTAGATGAAACGGAGAGGTTTGTGTTTGAATCCCTAATACCGTTTTTCTTCGTTTTCGAAACAACGAGGAAGTATGAAGCTGAGAAAACCTTGCTCTCTTATCCACTAGTCCTTGGGTTTCTATTCTTGAAGTCAAAGAACGAAAAAGGAAGCAAAACCAACGAATGAAGAAAAAGGGAGAAGGTGGGTTCGCGCGGGCAGAGGAAGAAGATGAAGTTTTTCCTTTCTTTGGTTTTTCCTTTCTTTTTCTTTCTTTCCTCTTTCTTTCTTTTCTTTCTCTTTCTATTCTTTCTAATCCCTTTCTTTTTCCCCCCACACAAACATATATACATATATTTTAATATATATATTATTTACTTTTAACAAATATCTTCAAAATATCTAGATATTTGTTAAATTACCATTCCACCCATAACGCATTAATTCTTCGTAAAAGATTCACCGCAGTTAATTTAATTTATTCATCGACGAGTAATTCTAATCGGGCATCAAAATATCATTTTGGTCTTATAAACTCCAAAATATTAATAACTTTGGCTAAAAGCCTCCGAGTTCAATACCAAAAATACACCAAAATACATAAAGTACACTTTAAAATTATGGGTCTTACATTACTACCCCCCTAAAATTAGTTTCGTCCTCGAAACTATGCGTCGATAAATAACTCTGGGTGTTTTTCTCTCATCTTGCTCTCTAGTTCCCAAGTCGCATCTCCAGTAATTGGGTTCCAAATCACCTTGACCAACGAAACATCCTTGATCCTCAATCGCTTAATCTTCCTGTCATCAGTTCTCACAGGTGGTACTTCGAATGACAAGTTATCCTTTAGCTGGGTTGTGTCTGGTTCGATCACATGAGATGGATCTACAAGATATTTCCTCAACTATGACACATGAAACATGTCGTGAATATTGGACAGTATCGGAGGCAATGCAATCCGATAAGCAAGAGGCCCAATTCGTGCAGAAATCTGGTATGGTCCAATGAATTTCGGAGTCAACTTCTTCGATTTCAATGCTCTACCAACTCCGGTAGTAGGTGTGACTCTTAGAAATACATGGTCACCCTGTTCGAATTCCAAAAGTTTGCAACGCTTGTCCGCATAACTCTTCTGACGATCTTGTGAAGTCTTCATTTTCTCCTTGATTTTCCTTACCTTAGCAGTAGTCTGTTGCACCATCTCTGGTCCGACAATCATATTTTCACCGTCCTTATACCAACACAAGGGCGTTTGACGCTTGCGCCCATATAAAGCCTCATATGGTGCCCTTCCAATACTTGCGTGGAAACTATTGTTGTAGGGGAACTCAATCGTAGTTTCGTTCCCAAGGCTTCGTGCAATGCTCCCCAAAAAAATGGGATGTGAACTTCAGATCACTATCTGATACAATACTCGATGGTACTCCGTGTAATCTCTAAAGGTCGCAACACCCCAGCAGGTCGCTGATGTTCCGCCTTGTACGAAACATCCATCTAGTACCAAACTTAAACACTATGTATGACACCGACACATTGAGTACAATGTATCATTACCTACTGATAGGACTTCCCATCCATACCAAGAATGATCTTGGGTTATTGTAGAGGTAAACAAATCAAATTAACCAAGAAATCCCTATTCTGAATAGTTATTTGACAATGTATACATGCAGTATTTTCAGTCAAAGTCTTAGCAGGCATAAAAACAACCAAATCAAAAGGGTAGTGACGACGCAGATAACTTCCAACGATTCACACAATCCGTAGTAATGAATAAATGGGTTGCCCCCGAATCAAAAAGTGCAGTTAAAGTGTTACCTGCAATTTCACAGCCACGTTGAATCAGATTGTCAGATGGATTCCCATCTTCAGCACTCACACAATAAATGCGTCCTCTAGCTACAGGGCGAGTTGCCCTGGTTACGTTCACAACGGGTTCCACCTTCGGGGCTCTGCAATCCCTTGCAAAGTGCCCTAGCTTCTGGCAATTGTGGCACGTCGGTCTATTAGAGGTACATTCATTAGCATAATATCCCTCTTCCCCACATCGGAAACATCGAACCACTCGTTCCAATTGTCTCTCGAAATTCTGGTTCCCTGGGCGATTCTGCCCACCGTTGTTATTCTGTGGCCGATTATAAGGTTTAGCAACTTGCTTCCCCTTGTTATTCTGATAGTTCACCCGACTAGGCCCTCCTGCACTAAAATTCCCTCCACGGCTAGCCCTCTTATTCCTCATATCCTCAACTTCCCTACACTTTTCCACAAGGACTTGGAAACGTTGAATTCCCAAGGGCAAGACAGAGTCTTGAATCTCATACTTTAGTCCGTCTTGTAAACGATGACACATGAAGGGTTCATCAATCTCTTCACGGAAAAACCTAAAATGTCTTGATAGCGATTCAAACTTAGCAGCATATTCACCCACGGTCATGTTCCCCTGATGCAGTTTCAGGAAATCATCGCCCAACTTAGTCCTGGTACTCATCGGGAAGTATTTGCCTAAAAACTTCCTTCTGAATGATTCCCAGTTCACCTCCTCGTGAGCTGATCTCATCAACAATCTGGCACTCCTCCACCAGTACTCAGCATCTCCCAATAACATATAAGTGGCATAGTTGACCTTCACTGCCGCCTGACATTTAATCATTTCGAAGATCTTCTCCACTTCTTGGATCCACTGATCCGCTTTCTCTGAGTTCTCATCCCCCTTAAACTTGGGAGGATTGTAAATACGGAAGTCTTCTAACCCTCTTGACTCCGCAGCACGGATCTCTCTTTCCCTCTTTTCGAGATCACGTTGAGTCTTGGCAGCAGTCTGTGCAGCAACAGAAGCAGCCATGTTATTCATAGCCTCCGCCATTTGATCATCCCTGTTAGCATTGGCTCTCGGAGCGTCATCCCTTCTTGGCGGCATGGTTTTCCTATAAAACCATCATCAAGTAGAGTCCTAACACTACTTCAATAATTCCAGAAATAACTCTCGACCACATCAGCACATAATAATTATTCTGAACTTGACAACTCAAACCACCTAAATCGACACATGATCAGACAACAACTCCTAACCTCCAAAATAGAACCTAAGGTTCCACAGCCCCCAAAGAAAACCAAACCAAAGCTCTGATACCACAATGTAACACCCCGTTTTTCAAAGCGAGCGTGTATTTTTTTTTTTAAAGAAATTAAAATAAACCAGAGAAATAAATAAGGTAACACCTTTGAATAAATAATTAAGTCATTAAAATTTACAAGCAGCGGAAAAAGTTCACAAAGTATAAATTCAAAATGTTTACATATTAAAAGTGGTACAGCCTTCCAGTTTACAAAAAAAAACAACCCAACAGAAAGACATTTGTTCCCTCTGTATCAACCTAGTCTGATCATTTTACAAAACCACTAAACACTTTGAGTGATCTCCACGCGCCCCGTGAGATCCTCCTAACGTAGCTCCAGTCAAGCATTCCCATCTACATCCCCATCCACAGGGTATGAACTGGTAGGATAGTCCAGGCTATCATCTGAGGGCAAAGCCCAGATTTCCACAATAGTTGTAAAGGGTCACCAACCGAAATTAACAATTAACACATAACATTTAAGTTTTCAAATGCACAAAATACTCTTTCCACTAAGCATGCACCTTAAAAGGATTTTCCATATGCCAAAAGTTCATGTCATACTTGCCAAATAAAAATGAAATCAAAATAAAGTTCCCAATCCATCAAGTAATATATAATTCACCAAAACATTGACAAATCACTTGGGCAATCAATTATCTAACTCAAAATAAGATTTTCCACTGAGCCAATCGATTGGGGAAATCAATTTCCTGAAAGTTTTTAGTGAAAATTGAACTCTGGGCTTAAATCAATCGATTGGGTAAATCAATTGACTCAATCGATTGGGTAGATCGATTGACAAACAAGACAGAACCCCTGTAATGAATCCAATCGATTGGACAAATTGATATTTGGAAGACAAAGCCCCTGACTTGAATCCAATTGAATCCAATCGATTTACCAAATCGATTTCTTAAATGATTTTGAAATATAACTTACAAAATCGATTGGGTAAATCGATTTCGTGCAAAACAGAGCCCCTGTAACTCATCAAATCGATTGGGTAAATCGATTTCCCTGTGTATTCTTTCAAAAATTCATAAACTAACTCAATCACATTCATACATAATCCCAAATCTTAACACTTAGCACTAATAACGCAATCGCTACAACATCATGAGTTTCGAAATAGTATTACAATCTAACATACCATCACACAATTCCAAACATAACTCTTAGAACAATCAACACAATCTCAATTTGAATCAAACACACTTACACATAATTTCAAAACATACCGCTTAACAGTTTCAACGCAATACCCACACAAACAAGATGAACCAACAAATCACATGGCATTACTTGACTCGACAATCCCAATACAGACAAGATGAACCAACAAATCACATGGCATCACATTGACTCAACAATCCCAACACAAACAAAATGAACCAACAAATCACATGGCATCACTTTGACTTGACAATCCCAACACAAACAAAATGAACCAACAAATCACATGGCATCACTTTGACTTGACAATCCCAACGCAGACAAAATGAACCAACAAATCACATGGTATCACTTTGACTTGACAATCCCAACACAGACAAAATGAACCAACAAATCACATGGCATCACTTTGACTCGAAAATCTCAACTCAGACAAAATGAACCAACAAATCACATGGCATCACTTTGGCGCGACAATCTCAACACAGACAAAATGAACCAACAAATCACATGGCATCACTTTGACTCGACAATCCCAACGCAGACAAAATGAACCAACAAATCACATGGCATCACTTTAGCGCGACAATCTCAACACAGACAAAATGAACCAACAAATCACAAGGCATCACTTTGACTCGACAATCCCAACGCATACAAAATGAACCAACACATCACATGGCATCACTTTGGCGCGACAATCTCAACACAGACAAAATGAACCAACAAATCACATGGCATCACTTTGACATGACAATTCATTTCTCTACAAAATCATTTTTACGACAACATTAAGTAAACGCAGATATTAAGAGATTCCCCATTCTTAATACTCATTTAACTTAATGATTTTCACAAACAAACACACATTAAGCAAACAGAAATATTAAGAGATTCCCCATTCTTAATACTCTTTTAACTCCAACGATTTTCAAAACAAACATTAAGTAAACAAGACATTAAGAGATTCCCCATTCTTATTTCTTATTTAACTTAAACGATTTTCCAAAACAAACACACATTAAGTAATTAAGACATTAAGAGATTCCCCATTCTTAATACTCGTTTAACTTAATGGTTTTCAAATTCCACACAATGCAAACTCAAACATACTTTCACATTCAATCCATAATTCACACCAAATCATTTTTCCTCACAAACCACACAAAGCACATCTCAAATTCTATAATATATCAATTATGAACACGTCGAATACGACGACACAAATCAACACAATCCATCACTCAAACCCAACAATTTCATTTACTCAAAATCATACATAAATAAGGAAAGTTCATTTTCCATGAAACATTCATCAATATAACCAAAACCTAACTCTAAGATTTTACCCATAAAGCCTTAGATACATTTTCCCAAATCAATACTCCAACCCTAACAAAATTCTTTTCCACACAACCACAGATAAGGCCCTAAATGCAAACTAAAAGTTTGGAAGGAGCCCTTACCTTCACTTTAGCTTTTTCGTTCGATTTCGGTACTGTGAGCAAATCCGGTAAAATCTCCGCTCGCAACGCCGCTTCAAAAGTTGGTCCCCTAGCACCGTAGCGTGGTAGTGAGCAACTTTCCCTTCTATCTCTTCGCGAAACGAAGCTTAGATCTAGGTGAAACGGGAAGGTTTGTGTTTGAATCCCTAATACCGTTTTTCTTCGTTTTCGAAACAACGAGGAAGTATGAAGCTGAGAAATCTTTGCTCTCTTATCCACTAGTCCTTGGGTTTCTATTCTTGAAGTCAAAGAACGAAAAAGGAAGCAAAACCAACTAATGAAGAAAAAGGGAGAAGGTGGGTTCGCGCGGGCAGAGGAAGAAGATGAAGTTTTTCCTTTCTTTGGTTTTTCCTTTCTTTTTCTTTCTTTCCTCTTTCTTTCTTTTCTTTCTCTTTCTATTCTTTCTAATTCCTTTCTTTCCCCCCCCCCCACACAAACATATATACATATATTTTAATATATATATATATATGTTATTTACTTTTAACAAATATCTTCAAAATATCTAGATATTTGTTAAATTACCATTCCACCCATAACGCATTAATTCTTCGTAAAAGATTCACCGCAGTTAATTTAATTTATTCATCGACGAGTAATTCTAATCGGGCATCAAAATATCATTTTGGTCTTATAAACTCCAAAATATTAATAACTTTGGCTAAAAGCCTCCGAGTTCAATACCAAAAATACACCAAAATACATAAAGTACACTTTAAAAATTATGGGTCTTACACCTTTATTAGCTTAGATAACTCACACAATTTCACATCGTACTTAACACTCTTTGCAGGAGTTTGAAAATCCATAATTGAGTGACATAGTTCATTTCTTAGTGTAATTGTTTGAACCAAATTGGAATTAAAGTTTTGAGTTGTGTAAGACTCATAGTATTTAAATTCCAAATTACACTATTTTAGGGTATTTTAGTGTTGAACTCTGAGGCTTTTTAGCCAAATCATTGTATTTTGGTATTTAATGAATTTAATTCCAAAAATATATTGGGATCCCCGATTAAAAATTATTTATCGGAGAATAATTTATTTACGCTACGAAGATTTTAATATTGGGAAATTTTGTTATAAATATATCTAGTTGCAGAAAATTTTATCTATCAATTGAGTTGCGACGAGAATAGATATTTTTATTAAATTAGATTGAGATGTGAATGAAGTGAGGTGTGTAAGAGTTGTTAGATATTCGTTTGGGTTTGGTTTTAAGTATAATATAAATATATATATATATATTAAGTTATATATATATATATATATATATATATATTGGAAAGGGAATGAACGGAAAACAGAAGAATAACAGAGGAAGTCAGGACGCCTTCCACCTACCTTGCAAATCCATCATCCTTGTTCTTTCTTCTTTTTGTTTTGTTTTCTTTTACTTCTAGAATAGGAACCCAAGGCTTGGTGGGTGAGAAGACAAGGATTTCTCATCTTCATACTTCCTCGTTGATTCGAAAACGAAGAAAAACGGTGTTAGAGACTTTAAAACCGTCAAACACAATCTTCCACGTTTCATCTAGATCTAAGCTTCGTTTCGCTAAGAGATAGAAGGGAAAGTTGCTCACCACCACGCTACGGTGCTAGTGAACTAACTTTGGAAGCGACGTCGCAAGCGGATATATTATTATAAGTTATATATATATGTTGGAAAGGGAATGAACGGAAAACAGAAGAATAACAGAGGAAGTCAGGACGCCTTCCACCTACCTCGCAAATCCATCATCCTTGTTCTTTCTTCTTTTTGTTTTGCTTTCTTTTACTTCTAGAATAGGAACCCAAGGCTTGGTGGATGAGAAGACAAGGATTTCTCATCTTCATACTTCCTCGTTGATTCGAAAACGAAGAAAAACGGTGTTAGAGATTTTAAAACCGTCAAACACAATCTTCCACGTTTCATCTAGATCTAAGCTTCATTTTGCGAAGAGATAGATGGGAAAGTTGCTCACCACCATGCTACGGTGCTAGTGAACTAACTTTGGAAGCGACGTCGCGAGCGGAGATGTTACCGGATTTTCTCGCCGTACCTTAATCGCACGTTAAAGCTAACG
The DNA here is from genome assembly GCA_037974775.1 of Cicer pinnatifidum. Classification (NCBI taxonomy): domain Eukaryota; kingdom Viridiplantae; phylum Streptophyta; class Magnoliopsida; order Fabales; family Fabaceae; genus Cicer; species Cicer pinnatifidum. Next base: position 23,419,247 of record JBBPBR010000006.1, on the reverse strand, counting down.
TTAAGGTAAGGGCTCCTTCCAAACTTTTAGTTTGCATTTAGGGACTTATATGTGGTTCTGTGGAAAAGAATTTTGTTAGGGTTGAAGTGTTGATTTAGGGGAAAATGAATCTAAGGCTTTTATGGGTAAAATCTTAGAGTTGGGGTTTGGTGATATTGATGAGTGTTTCGTGGAAAATGAATTTAACTCATTTATGTATGATTTTGAGGAAATGAAATTTGATGTGTTTGAGTGGTGGGTTGTGATGATTTGTGTTTGTCGTATTTGATGTGTTCATAATTAACACTTATAAATCTTGATATGTGTTTGTGTGGATTTAGTGGAAAAATGAACTGATGTGATTTGGTGTGAATTGTTGATTGAATTTGAGAATATGTCTGAGTATGCTCTGTGGGGAATTTGAAAGTCATTAGAGTTAAACGAGTATTAAAAATGGGGAATCTTTTAATATCTTTGTTTACTTAATGATTGTCGTGAAAATTGTTAGAGTTAAATGAGTATAAAAATGGGGAATCTTTTAATATTTGCATTTACTTAACGATTGTCGTGGATAGAGTCAGAGTATGCTCATGCATTTCATTTTGGTAAATCGTGCAGACCCGTGATAGGTGGCACCTCGGTAAATAGTACTTCGGCCTGTGATAGGCGGTACACTTACGATTTACGTTTTTAGTAAATCGTGCTGACCCATGATAGGTGGCACCTCAGTAAATAGTACTTCGGCCTGTGATAGGCGGTACGTTTACGATTTACGTTTTTTCTTTTAGTAAATCGTGCTGACCCGTGATAGGTGGCACCTCGGTAAACAGTACTGGTCTGTGATAGGCGGTACGTTTACGATTTACGCTTTTTAGTAAATCGTGTTGACCCGTGATAGGTGGAACCTCGGTAATTTAGTACTTCGGCTTGTGATAGGCGGTACAATTATGATTTACGGCCCTTCGAGGAGGGTTTTAGTTTGGAATTCCGAGGCCATGCATTTTGGCATATACGCATTGCATTAGGGTGCTTGGCACACGAGTCGTGTTTGATTCAAGATTATAATTGAGTGTTTGAACTCAAGTTGTCGTGGCGATCGTGTTATAATTGTCAAGTGTAGGTGTTTTGGAATTGTGTGATAGTGTGTTTAATTGCAAAACTATTTCGAAACTCTTGGTGTCGTGGTGATTGTGTTATAAGTGCTAAGTGTCATGTTTTGGAATTGTGTGTAATTGTGATTGATTCAGTTTATGTAGTTTTAGAAAAACTTCATAAACAATCGATTTCCCAATCGATTCTATGAAAATATAATACCAGCTTAATCGACTGCCTAATCGATTATTACGTTTCCTGTTTTCTTGAATCTTGAAAATATATTGATCAAATCGATTTGTCAATCGATTTGGCATGTTACAGTAGCTCAGCGATTTATCAAAATCGATTTGCCAATCGATTTGGCTTGTCATAGTAACTCAACTTTTTATCAAAATCGATTTGCCAATCGATTTGGCTTGTTACAGTAGCTCATCTATTTATTTCAATCGATTGTTCAATCGATTTCTGTAATCACAGGACACAGGTCTGATAAAACCATTTAAGAAATCGATTCCCCAATCGATTTCCCAATCGATTGCCCAATCGATTGATTTACACCCAGAATACAGGTTTCACTATAAACCTTTAAGAAATCGATTTCCCAATCGACTTACTTAGTAAAAACTTTTATTTTGAGTCAGACAATCGATTGCCCAATTGATTCATCAATTGACTGGACAATTGATTTATTACTTGATTGATTAAAACCTTATTTTGATTTCATTTTTACTTGGCAAGTATTATATGAACGTTTAGCATATGGAAAACCCTTTTAAGGTGCATGCTAAGTTGAAAGGTTATTTTGGATTTCTTTGGGGTTGTGGATCCCTTGGTTTAAGTTGTAGGTCAACCTGTAGGTTGTGAGTCGTTATCTGATCATGCGTCGGGGTAATTGGTCTGAGTTGTCAGATCAGGGGTAGTTATTATTTGTTGATATATTCGAAACTTAGTTTTGGAATTATTCGAAGTGGTGTTAACACTCTTCTTGATGTTGGTTTTGGGGAAACTCTACCTCCAAGAAGGAACAACGTTGCAAGAATGAACGTCAGTAGGGATGATAATATGGTTGAAGCTACGAATAACATGGTTGCTTTTGTTGCTGCAAAGACTCTTCGGGATCTGGAGAAGAGGGAAAGAGAGATTTGTGCTATTAAGTCAAGAGGATTGAAAGATTTTCGTTGTTACCATCCTTCAAAGTTCCAGGGTGATGAGAACTCAGGAAAAAGCTGATTAGTGGATTCAAGGAATGGAAAAGATCTTCGAGATGACGGATTGTCAGGCATAGTTGAAGCAAATCATGACGGCATGGAATTTATGAAATGGTTCCCAGGACACAAAAGCTATGTGTTGGTGTTAGCTCGAAGATGATGAGTATGGATGGATTAACATTAGACTATTAAGGGATTTCAAGTAAAGATCTAAGTGGAGGACTTTTGTTAAGAAAAGTATTAGATGTTTTCCTTGTAGATTTCAGGATGAAACTGGATAAAGTTTGACAACTGTCAAAGAGATGTGAACATCATGGAATTGTTGAGAAGATGAGGCTTCCATTTGGAATAGCATTTGATGCTTAGGTGTCAATGAAAGAGATTGGTATTGAAGTTAAGGGAGCACTGCACTTTAGGAGTAAATACTCCTTTGGTTAGATAAAATACGCTTTGAGGAATAGTTGATACCTTGAGGGATAAAGTCGAGCTTTCGAGTTAGACTAGGTTCGCAACTTGGATTATTAAGTACGAATCTCATGACGAGTATAGGAGTGAGACTATATATTTTGTTGATAAGTGACAAATCTCTTTGTGGTTTAGGAGATAGTAAGTATGGATAGTGATATTGGATGAATCTATAGACACGTAAATACAGCGGCGAATCTTTTAAGAAGCGGGAAGGTGCCATGGCACCCCCTATATTTAAAAAAAAAATTATATAGGTAATAAAAATAGATTATTAAATTAATAGTGACAATTACAAAAATATCCCTCAAACCTTTGTGGTTTTGAAAAAGTAACCTTTTCAATTTCACCTGTTCGGCTCCCTCCCTCTATATTTATTAAAATAATAATAATAATTACTAAAATATCCCTCAAATCTTTATGGTTTTGAGAAACTAACATCCGCCTTTTCAATTTCTCCCTATCAACTATCAACGTAGCTTTTTGATAAGTAATCAACTTAAATTTATTGTTACTCTATATCTCACATTTAAAATTTATTTTCAAAATATTTACATATATTTTTAAACATTTTTAAAAGCTACGTTGGTATATCAAAATAATAGTGATAAATTTTTAAAATATTTTTAAACTATATGGTTTTGAGTAATAAAATATAAACTATATGATTTTGCCTCTCTCCCCTCCATTTAGGTACCTATCTCATATTTCCTATTCTCTCTTAAAAATTATACTATTAAAATATAATAAAATTAATACAATAACCTCTATAAATACATAAACTATACATAAGGATAAACTGACTAATGTCGAATCAACAAACTATAACACTCTAATTAGCAACTCAACTATTAATTATTAAGCTTTTTCATGTTAATCATTGATATATGATATAGTATGATACTATTTTTGAATTGTGAATTGTTTAAATTAATATATGTATTTTTTTAGGAGTGCACAATATTTAAACATAAAAAAATTGATGCATTTTTTCAAGATGAAATTTTTTGACAAAGATAAAAATTATAAAATTATAAAATTGATATATTTTATTTGATTGAATTGTGTGATTTGTGAAAATTGTGTGACTTGTGAAAATTGAAATTCTAATTTTTTTTCAACTTGTCTACTATGTATGAATTGTGTGATACTCTAAAAAAAACTATATGACTTTTAAAAATTTCAATTATAATATTTGAGTTAATACTTGTCGCTCCCGGCTCCCCCAGATATTTTGTGCAAGATCTGCCACTGCGTAAATATGAATTTTCAGCGGTGTTCGGAAAAACATAATGAGTTAAGCCTTGATGTATTGAACTCTATGTTACCATTAAGTGGAATTTGAAGTATCGAGTACGAGAATACTTCGAGATTGTGGTAATATAAGTTTTGAGAGTCTATTAAATCATGGAAAATACTAAGAGGATGTTAATATTTTGATAGGTCAGAAGGATTATTCGAGATTTGATTTGGGACCCTAAGATGGTTGATATTTTTAGTTGATGATTTAAAATCCACAAGGTTGGATGGAGGACCGTGTAATGCTTAAAACTTTCATAATCGAAGGAGTTGAGGCAGGCAAGTGATAAATAATTCATGTTAAGGATGGAAGTGTTTGGAGACTTTAAGGATCAAATTTTAGAATCCTATTAAATGGTAGAAAGTGAAAAAGAAGAGATGTAACGAATGATTTATGATTTAGTTGTTGGTCTTGGGAAATCAAGCGTTGAGATTTAAACTGAGTGTTTTAGTGACTAGATGAACAATGAAAGGTATGTGGGTCTTTGAGATATTTTACTGCAAAATTTATGAGGATGAAGTTATAGATAATTATTTCTTAGAAAATGCTTGTGAGGAACGTTTGAGAAATAATTCTTTAGGACGTTCGATTGTTAGGATTCTTTCAGTTTGTATCTCGGTGAAGGTTGAGAAGGAATAAAAATCCAGCGAGTGAACCAAATATTGGAAAATGTGCCAAGAAATTTGTTGGAGCAGCACATAGAGATGTAGCTCATGACAATTAAAGATTCGAGAAATGAATTATCTCAACTATAATTCAGACATTATTATTATAAAGTTATGCCAACGATATGAAGGCATTACTTAAGTGCATGTCATGGGAGTTGTTATTGTGTTCGTCAATCAAATGAGTTAAATGTTTGTTTGATAGGAAACAATTGAACATGAAATGGAAAAGTTTGGTGGGAATTAGTAAGCCTTGATTTATTGGAATCACTATAATGAAGATGTATTCAGGTTCGAGGTAGAAATTTAAGGTTTGTATAAATGGAAAAGTGATGGAGTGAATATAATGCGTTTGACGTGTCATAATGAAAGGATAATCATCAAGTTGCAAATGAAGGACGCAGTGTCATTTTCATTTTTCATTGCAACTAAGATTAATTATTTTTTCAATGTTACTCCCAAGTCATTATCCTCTACTTTGTATTTTTATAATACTGAAGACCAGTGCTTAAAAAGGTTAATTTGATGAAATTGTTGTTCTCTTTCTTTAATTTATAGCTTCTTAATATTTTTGAAATAACCTAGTATGATAAGAGGAGGGATTAATATTTGAACATTGAAGTAATTTCTATAAGTTTCCTTGCAACAAAGTTTTACGCCTCATTCTTTCTCGCAGTCTTCAGCTAAAGATGCTCGCTTTGAGCAAATATGGAAGAGCAGGAAAGGAAACAAGGGGACAGAAGGTGAAAATGCATTACAAGAAATATGCCAGTTCTATGACATTGTTCGTGTTGACAATGAAGAAAACACTAGAGAGGTGCAACAGGAGTAAGTATTTCATTGAAGTTTTGTTTATCTTTGTCTATGGACCATTGTCATAGAAAAACCCTTATCCTGTGATAAATGCAGAGATATCTCCTTGGAGGATAAAAAACTTTTGTGTAGTTTCCTCCCTTTACTAAAAGAGGTTATTCCTGATGCTGCTGCAGATATTGAAGCTGATATAAGTGCTCATTCCAAACAAGGTTGTTGTTTAGTTGCAAACTACCATTAAAACGCTACCGATCTTGCTACTTTTCTATCAAGTTGCACTTATTTAAGTAATTGACATATGATTGGAGATCATGTACTTTGGCAAAACTATTTTCTGGGTCAATAAAGAAAAAATAAATATATTTTGGAGTGTTATCAACACTTGCAATAAATGATTTGAAATTATTGTGGTTGCTGACCTATTCTCTTATATATCTAAACTGTTTCTATTTACATGGTTATGATGCATTGTCTTATATATACAGAGGACTATGTTTATGACCTCTACACTGTGACGGATGAGATGATCGTCGAAGCAGAGGCTACATATTGTTATCCATTGTGAGTATTGTCTATATACATTTAGTGTTCGAAAATAATTATATTATTGTGTGAATTTAATAATTTGTCGAAGTCCCACATTGGAAAGAAATATTTTTTATAAATTTAAGTGGAAAGAAACTTGTTAAGTCCCACATTGGAAAGAAATAATTTTGAAATCTCACATTGAAAAACTCTAGTATTTTGAGTAGTTTCAAATTATACATATTAAAGTCCCATATTGCTTAGAAAAGAAACGTGAGTTTACTTCCATCACTATATAATGAGCATCAAACTATTGTGAAAAGTACACCAAAGTTGGATACTTTTCCCAACTTTCTCTTTTCTCCCTCTTATATTCTGCTCGCCAAATTTCGAGCCACTTCTCCCCTTTCTTTCTGTCCCTTTCGGTTTAGAGCGGTAATTATACCGTAGTCCCTTTCGGTTTAGAGCGGTAATTATACCGTAGTCCCTTTCGGTTTAGAGCGGTTATTATGCCGCAGTCCCTTTCGGTTTAGAGCGGTTATTATGTCGCAGTCCCTTTCGGTTTAGAGCGGTTATTATACCGTAGTCCCTTTCGGTTTTTAGAGCGGTTATTATACCGTAGTCCCTTTCGGTTTTTAGAGCGGTTATTATACCGCAGTCCCTTCGGTTTTTAGAGCGGTCATTATGCCGCAGTCCCTTCCGGTTTTTTTGAGCGGTCGTTATGCCGTAGTTATGAGTGGTCGTAGTACCATATTGAGAATGACTTTAATCGTCATATTGAGAATGACTTTAATTGTCATATTAAGAGTGGCTTTAAGCGCCATATTGAGGGTGTAATTCTAGAACGGTTTTCTACAGTGCAGTAGAACTCCGATACAGTAATCTGGGCTGTTTTATCTTGGGGACTTCGTGGTTAATAGTCTGCCTTGCACAATTTGGGCAGTGCCGCGAAACGTCTTAAAGAGAGCGTCCTAGTCTGCGACTCAACCCAGTAATATCTTCAGTGGCATAAATTGTGAATTTTAAATAGTTTTTGAAACTCAAAATCCAACAATTTTAAGACGTTTCTATCTGCCATGTCAACCAAAGATATTACTGGATTTGGTTATGTTGCCTCTGATTTTAATAAACTGTTTCAGTTTAAAGCAAATGATAAGAAAGCTGGAGAATTAACCCATCAAAAAATAATGATAAGAATTATATTCTTAATGGAGTTGCTGATGATCTGTATAACTACTACAGTTCTAGCAATACTGGTAGAGATATTTGAGATGCTCTGAATGAGTATGTAGTGAGCTACTACCTAGAGTATCAGATGACGGATCAGCGGAGGCACACTACCGTAAAATTCAGAAGATAGCTCATGGGATCATCTATTAAGGTACGTCACTCGTGACATATTTAAATTTAGTGTCGAAATTTAATATGTCTCTTTATGTTTGATTGTTGAAATCAATAAAATGTATCTTTTTACTTGCATGTTGTATGATTTTAATTTTTTACATGCTATACTATGTGATGCGAACACATTTGATTTCAAAATTATGTAACTTAGATTTATTTCCAAAGTTATAGTTAAATGATTTTGAAAAATGTGATTTTTGTAGTCAAGATAAAATAATAAAGAGTTCACATAAACTTGTAGTTAGAGAATCTAAGTCTTTAGATTTATTACACTTTGATATATGTGAACATGATGGGAAACTTAACAAGAAATGAAAAACAAAAATGAAATGCTTGACATGTTAAGAATCTTTGTATCAAAAATTGAAAATCAATTTAGTAGAAAGATTAAAAAGTTCCAAGTATGATTCTAATTCATTTAAATAAGTTTTATAAATTGTCTAGAATTATATGTGGAACAACTGCACCATAATTGCTTGATGTGAATGGTAAAGTTGAAAAGAAAGGAAATATAACTCTTATTGAACTAGTTGTTGCTAGTATGCTTAATTATATTGTTGCTTCTTATTAGTGTGCAGAAAATATATTGCTTATTTGATATGTTTTGAATAGAGTTCTTAAATCTAAAAACAAAACATCTCCTTATGAGATAGTGAAGAAAAGACAATCGAGCTTGTCTTATTTTCAAACATGGGGTGATATGGCTTATGTCAGAATTCCCGATCCCGAGCGAATTAAACTCGCCAGTAGAGCCTATGAATGAGAATTCATTGGGTATGCGGTAAAGAACAAAGTGTATAGGTTTTATGACCTAAATGCAAAAGTGATCTTAGAGTCAAATGATGTTGACTTCTATGAAAATAAATTCCCTGTAAAATGGAGAAATAGTGGGGGCAGCGAACCAAGTTACGTTCCTGTTACAAGAAGCACTAAAAGCAGCAAACAAGGTGAAACAGAAACTCAAAGAAGTAAGAGAGTTAAAATTGCTAAAGATTATGGATCAGAATATATGGTCTATAATTTAGAAGAGGATCCTGCAAATCTTAAAGAAGCTCTGTCATCTTTGGATGCAGATCTATGTCAAGAAGCTATAAACGATGAAATGGATTCTCTAGAGTTTAACAAGACCTGACATTTAGTAGACTTGTCTCCTGGTTGCAAACTAATAGGTTGTAAATGAATTTTGAAAAAGAAACTAAAACCCGATGGATGTATTGATAAGTACAAGGCACGCCTTGTAGCCAAGGGGTTTAAACAAAGAGAAAATATAGATTTCTTCGACACTTTCTTACCAGTCACTAGACTAACATCCATTAGGGTGCTTATATCACTTGCGTCTATTTATAACCTGGTGATACACCAGATGGATGTTAAAACAACTTTTTTTTTAATGGTGACCTGGAAGAAGAAATTTATATGAAACAACCTGAAAGTTTTGTAATTCATGGACAAGAAGACAAGGTCTATAAGTTAGATAAATCTCTATATGGTGTTAAACAAGCTCCTAAGAAATGGCATGAAAAGTTTGATAACTTGATTAAATTGAATGAGTTTAAAGTGAATGAATGTGACAAATGTATTTACTACAAATTTGAAAATGGCATTTGCACTATCATATGTCTCTATGTAGACGACATACTCATATTTGATTCAAACTTTCATGCTATAACATTTTGAAATCATTGTTGTGTAACAACTTTGATATGAAAGACCTCGGAGAAGCAAACGTAATCCTGGGAATTAAGATTACTAGGTCAGAAAAGGGAATTTCTTTGGATCAATCTCACTATGTTGAAAATATTCTAAAGAAATATAATTACTTTGACTGTAAACCTGCTTGCACACCATACGATCCAAGTGTGAAAATTTTCAACAACACTGGTGAAGGTGTTAGGCAAACTGAATAAGTGAGCATCATTGGCAGCCTCATGTATGCCACTGATTGTACTAGACCCGACATTGCCTATGTTGTGGGATTGTTGTGCAGGTTTACTAGTAAACCTAGTATAGAGCATTGGCACGCTATTGAAAGGGTCATGAGATACCTTAAAAGGACCATGAGTCTGGAATTACATTATCAAATATTTCCTATAGTTCTTGAAGGATACAATGTTGCTGATTGGAACGTCTTATCAGATTACTCCAAAGCAATTGATGACTATATTTTAATATAGTGAGTGGTGTTGTATCTTGGAAATCGAAGAACATACGATATTGGCTCAGTCTATTATGGAGTCTAAAATGATAGTACTAGCTACTGCTATTGCTAGTGAAGAATCAAGCTGTTTGAGATGCTTGCTAGCAGAGATTCCTATATGGAAAAAATCTATGATAGATGTGTTGATCCACTGCGATAGTACCGCGGCTATTGCGAAGATTGAGAATCGTTATTACAACGATAAGAGACGACAAATTCGTCGTAAGCACAACATTGTTAGAAAGTTATTTACTAAATGAATTGTTATAGTGGATCACGTATGCACTGATGAGAATTTAGCAAATCCTTTGACGAAAGGATTAGCTACAGAGAAAGTCATAAATACATCCAAAAGGATGAGACTAATGCCTATAGAGTCATACATGATGGTAACCCGACCTAAAAGACTGGAGATCCCAAGAATTAGGTTCAATGGGTAATAACAAGTCGTGGAGTGATATGAGATGAACATGCTATTATAAATTAGAGAAGCATGATTCCTGAAGCGATGATAGAATGAGGTAATAGAAACTCTTAATGAGATCTACACTCTACGTGGAGGGAGTACCTAGCTACAAGAGTACTCTTGATAGACTCACCTATGTGAATGTAGAAGTGGGGCCGCTTCCTATGGAATTTCGAGGCAGAATTCCTAGAGCGTTCACTATACTGGGATCACGTGCAGGGCCATTAATGCACGGGATTTTGAGAATACACCCTATGAAAAGGTTGTGTGTGGGTTTGATGTCAGAGATAGAGTTCAAGACTACGAGTCACTCTTGTTGAATCTGAATCTTACTCACTATGCAAAGGTTCAAGTCAAGAGACACCTTTGTTTATGCACGATCTTGTATAAGCAATTGATGCTATTTTAGAAACATTTTTTTAAATTCAAGTGGGGGATTGTTGGAAAATAATTATATTATTGTGTGAATTTAATAATTTGTCGAAGTCCCACATTGGAAAGAAATATTTTTTATAAATTTAAGTGGAAAGAAACTTGTTAAGTCCCACATTGGAAAGAAATAATTTTGAAATCTCACATTGGAAAACTCTAGTATTTTGAGTAGTTTCAAATTATACATACTAAAGTCCCACATTGCTTAGAAAAGAAACGTGAGTTTACTTCCATCACTATATAATGAGCATCAAAGTATTGTGAAAAGTACACCAAAGTTGGATACTTTTCCCAACTTTCTCTTTTCTCCCTCTTATATTCTGCTCGCCAAATTTCGAGCCACTTCTCCCCTTTCTTTCTGTCCCTTTCGGTTTAGAGCGGTAATTATACCGTAGTCCCTTTCGGTTTAGAGCGGTAATTATACCGTAGTCCCTTTCGGTTTAGAGCGGTAATTATACCGTAATCCCTTTCGGTTTAGAGCGGTTATTATGCCGCAGTCCCTTTCGGTTTAGAGCGGTTATTATACTGTAGTCCCCTTCGGTTTTTAGAGCGGTTATTATACCGTAGTCCCTTTCGGTTTTTAGAGCGGTTATTATACCGCAGTCCCTTCGATTTTTAGAGCGGTCATTATGCCGCAGTCCCTTCTGGTTTTTTTGAGCGGTCATTATGCCGTAGTCCTTTTTTTTTTAGCGGTCGTTATGCCGTAGTTATGAGTGGTCGTAGTACCATATTGAGAATGACTTTAATCGTCATATTGAGAATGACTTTAATTGTCATATTAAGAGTGACTTTAAGTGCCATATTGAGGGTGTAATTCTAGAACGGTTTTCTACAGTGCAGTAGAACTCCGATACAGTGATCTGGGTTGTTTTATCCTGGGGACTTCGTGGTTGATAGTCTGCCTTGCACAATTTGGGCAGTGCCGCGAAACTTCTTAAAGAGAGCGACCTAGTCCGCGACTCAACCCAGTAATATCTTCGGTGGCATAAATTGTGAATTTTAAATAGTTTTTGAAACTCAAAATCCAACATTTAGTCTAGTTTCTTATTCTTGCTACTTTTAGTCTGGTTTCTTATTCTTGCTACTTGACACTGTTGTGTATTGTCGACTTAGAGTTCAAGTTGATGGGGAAGATTTTTATGATGGGCCTGACATTTCGGATTATGAAACTGATGACTCAAATGGTATTTCCTTGTGTTTTTTTCTCATCTTTACCTTTAATTTAGATTACAATTGATTGAAAATTCGTTTACACTTGGAAAATATCAATTGTAGCTGAAGACAGTCCAGCTAATGATTATCCAAACGAGATTTCGGAAGAAGATGAAGATTCTGAGTCTGAATCAGAAGAAAGCAAGCATGGCTGCTCTAGTAATGAATTGTTAGACGATGACGAGGATGTGGATGATGAACATAATCGTTTTGCTAAAGATGGTACATCTGATCCATTGTTTGATGAGGATTTTGATGATTATGAAGGTCAAGGTGTAAGCAACGATGAGGATGAGGATGATGAAGATTCAAGGTGGTCTTACCGATAGAGCCATCAGAGTATACATAAATTCCTGCATGAAAATGTCGGCTTTTAACTGTGGATGTTTAGCATTGCTAGTTTGTATTCAGTTGTGGATGTTTAGCATTGCTAGTTTGTTGACTTGACTATGTCTATGTCTTGTACATTTGAGGACTAGACTCAATTCTTATACCCATTCACAAAAATAGCCTGTTACGAAGGTTGGTAGTTTGTCCAATTAATGATTTAAACTAGATAATCATCTTAGTTTTAATATATAAAGTCAATTTATTATAAAATTGATTTATTATGAAATTAACCAAAATTACTATAAGATATATACTAGAATAGAGAAAATGGAGAAAGATAGAATTGAGAAGAGTCTCTATAATTTGTTATCCAAGATTATCTTTACATTGTTACAAGAGTTTTTTTAATAGGAGATAAATCCAATAATTTTTTAATTTGCTCTCTAAGGTTATCTTTACATTGCTACAAAAATCTTATTAATAGGAGATAAATCCAATAATTTCTTTTTGGACTAAAAATATCTAATAACTTATAAGCATATTAATGGTTTAATAACTTATAAGCATATTAATGGTTTAATAACTTACAAGCATATTAATGATCTAATGACTTTTAACCCTAGAAGTTTAGGAGCCTTTTATGTAAGAAGATAGTCGTCCATCAAATAATAAAAATACTTGCAACACTCCTCCGTGGATGACTTTTAATAATTTGTCTCATTAAAATATTATTAAGAAAACTTTAATGAGACAAAATTGTACCGAAGGAAAAAAGTGTACAACATTCTTTGTATAAGAAATTACCTTATTAAAAAATTTATTAGAAAAACCCATAGGATAAAATCATATTGAAAAAATAAAAGTGTATATTTTTTTTCTCTCCTCGTGAAAGCAATTATATTTAAGACCACAAATATTAATTAATCAGATGTATTAGTTGCTCAAAAGATTTACTAGCTGTGATCTTTTTAAAAGATATATTTATCTTTTTTGTTATACCTTTTGCCAAATTAGAAAGATACGAATTAGACAAATAATTTATATATCTAATATAATAAAATATATGATTGACTTGATTTCAATGTGTTTGTGTAGTTAAATATATATTATTAATAGATTGACAACAAATAATATATCAAAATATAATTTTCTTTTTTTAAGATATTATCTTCGTATGAGCAACAAATAACATGATTGCGCACTTTCCCAAGTATTAAATCATCAAGTTCATTTTTGTATGTGAACATGTTACATGATATTTAATATCAATTCCAATACACATTCAAGTTATTTCTCGATAACACTAATCTCATAAATTTTCATGTTAGCTTTTAGTAAAATTAGTTAACACAATAATCCTATAAACTTCTAGTTATAACAATAAACATACATGTTCTCAATTAGTTTATGTCTCTATTAAATTAATAAAATATCTAAATAATCAACAGAACTGATATATTGATTCACAAATATCTGAAAATATTTAAAGGTCTAAGTACAGGATGTGCACACATAAAAAATAATGGTACACTACATCCCCGATATCCATACATTTATGTAATATTTTATTTTCTTTCTATTCATTTTCTTATAAGGAGACCAACATAATATATCCATCACATTAGTCTCTATTTCTTTCTCACTCTTTCTCACTTAAGTTGTCAATGAATTGTTTGAGTGGCCACGAGAATATGGTTAGTCCAGCTCTTTTCATTGCATAATTACAACCAAACATAAAAAAACATACACCCAATGCTCGCTGCATATTACACATTAGGTAGTCTTCTATTCCACTACAATATCCTACATCAGTAAAAATTGAAGCAATTTGACCAAATTAACAACAACAAACCTCTTCCGCAATATATACTGTCACAACCTTAAGTAGAATTTGGCACCAAATATTGACAAAGAAATTAATACTCGAAACCTTTGTTAGCAAAAATATTTGTAACAATAATTTTATATGAAACTCGCAATCGATATCAATTTCCTAGTGAACTCAACTTATCTAAATTTTTTTATATATAAAAAAAAGAATTATGTAAAAGACGCTATGGAACTCTTAGTAATGATGCAACTTGAAAATTTAGAAAAGAGCTCAAAATTCTGAATCCTTTTTATTGTTCAAGGTTACAAGCCTGTTTTTTTCCTCTCTCAAATTATTAATAAGATATCTTAGTTATTAATAAGATATCTTAGTTAGTTAGTTAAATTGATTAATTAATTATATTAGTTAATTAGTTATTTATTTAACTAACTATATAAATCTATATAACCATTGATATAATTCATTTTCTCATTTTATCAATAATATTTAATTTACTTTTATTAATTACTCTTTTAGATTCAAATCAAAAATTGTACTATAGTACCACATAGTAATTATTTCATTATTCCACTATATTCTTTCTATCTCAATATTTTTTTGAGAAAAATTTTATTAAAGCATTTTTGTTTCTCCTCGTTTATAATATTTCTTCACCAAAACTAGTGTTTCATCTCCAATTTAATATTTATTTTCTTAAAACACAAATAACACAATCAAGTGATCAATATTCCAATTCATTGAGTAAAGGTGGTGCGTTTCCAAAAAATTATTTTAAGACATACATCCTAATTTTATGGTCATGAAAATTATTGAGGGAATACAATTAACCAGTATGAAAAACTCAATCATCAATCTCTTAATCCAAATATGCAATGGATCATTTCAAGTAAATCCTCAACTTACACGTCAAAATCTAGTAGAAACAAATACTAAAGATATGAGATTGAGCAGAGGCGGAGCTTGCTTAGGACAGGGGGGGCCACGGCCACCCAAAAAAAAAATTATAAGTATAATGACTAATATGCCCATATCAAAACTAAATAATTACAAGAATACCTAAACCTAATTTTATTTTCTCTTTCTTCCATCCAGCCTTCCTCTCTCCCTCTCTCCCTCTTGCAGTCACGAATTCAGCCTTCCTCTCTCCCTCTTGCAGTCACGAATCCAGCCTTCCTCTCTTCCTCTTCGTTCCCCTCGTCATTCGTCGCGCCTTCCTCTCCGTTCCTCTCGTCTCGCCTTTCTCTCCTCTGCTCGCGGCGGCCCTAAATTATTTTGTTAGTGTTGATTAGTGTTCACGGCGGCCCTTTCTATAACCTGATATGAATAGGTTTTTTGTTGGTTAGTGTTGATTTTTGTTAGGTTTGATTTTTGTTAGCATGAAATTTAAAGCTTATATTGTTATTGTTGAGTTTGGAGCTTTGATTTGGAGTTTGGAATTCTGATTTGGAGTTTTAATTTGACGTTAGTGTTGATTTTTTTTTAGAGTTTTTGTGTTAACATAAGGTGTTTGATTTTATGTCAATATAAAGTTTTTGAGTTTTTTTGTCGCACATAAGGTGTTTGATTTTATGTCAATATAAAGTGTTTGAGTTTTTTTGTCGCACATAAGGTGTTTGATTTTATGTCTATATAAAGTGTTTGAGTTTTTTTGTCGCACATAAGGTGTTTGATTTTATATTCATATAAAGTGTTTGAGTTTTTTTGTTGCATATAAGATGTTTGAGTTTTGTTGCATTTTTGTTTGAGTTTTTTTGTCCATATAAAGTGTTTTAGTTATTTTTGTTTTGTTGAATATAAGATGTTTTATGTTTATTATATTGATTGATTTAGATAAGTTTGTGAGAATGAAGAAGAGTAAAAGAATTGATTCTTTTTTCAAGAGGAAAATTTGTGAGATTGAAAGAGATGAAGAAATTATAACTTCTACATCAGAAAACTATCTCTGAGAATCCAAGAATTGAAGAAAATGAGAATCATCTTTCCAAGGTTCATAGAGTTTTCGAAGATGACTTTGAGAAATGTTTAGAACGTGACCCCGGAAAGCGTCCTCAAATTTGGCAATATCCACCAAATAAATTGGATGCAATACGAAGAGCTTATCTAAAATTTGGTCCTTATCAAATAAATTTAGAAGAATATCCTTTATCTTGCAACGAGGTTCATCCAAGACGGTTTCAATATGCTTGGTTTAACATATTTTCTTCATGGCTTGAATATTCACCTTCTAAAGATATTGCATATTGTTTACCATGCTATCTATTTAGCAAGACCAAGTGGACGTCCTAGATCAGATGTATTCATTGGTACAGGTTTTAGAAACTGGAAGAAAGTTAAAAATGGAAAATTTTGCGCCTTTCTCAAACACATAGGGATAGATCCTTGCTCACCACACAACAATGCAATGAAAGCTTGTCTAGACTTGTTGAATCAGGACAAACATATTAGGAATACTTTTCAAGTGCAAAGCTCAGAACAGATTTTGAAGAATCGAATACGTCTCAAGACATCAATTGACACTATTCGTTGGTTAACACTTCAAGCTTGTGCTTTTAGGGGACATGATGAAACTAGCGAGTCAAAAAATCAAGGCAATTTTCTTCAATTGATAAAACTCTTGGCAACTTACAATGATGAAGTTGCAAAAGTTGTGCTGGAAAATGCTCCATATAATTCAAAATATACTTCACATCAAATTCAGAAAGAGCTTTTGC
>JBBPBR010000006.1:23301065-23402604 GCA_037974775.1 Cicer pinnatifidum | reverse complement strand
TCAACTTATCTAAATTTTTTTATATATAAAAAAAAGAATTATGTAAAAGACGCTATGGAACTCTTAGTAATGATGCAACTTGAAAATTTAGAAAAGAGCTCAAAATTCTGAATCCTTTTTATTGTTCAAGGTTACAAGCCTGTTTTTTTCCTCTCTCAAATTATTAATAAGATATCTTAGTTATTAATAAGATATCTTAGTTAGTTAGTTAAATTGATTAATTAATTATATTAGTTAATTAGTTATTTATTTAACTAACTATATAAATCTATATAACCATTGATATAATTCATTTTCTCATTTTATCAATAATATTTAATTTACTTTTATTAATTACTCTTTTAGATTCAAATCAAAAATTGTACTATAGTACCACATAGTAATTATTTCATTATTCCACTATATTCTTTCTATCTCAATATTTTTTTGAGAAAAATTTTATTAAAGCATTTTTGTTTCTCCTCGTTTATAATATTTCTTCACCAAAACTAGTGTTTCATCTCCAATTTAATATTTATTTTCTTAAAACACAAATAACACAATCAAGTGATCAATATTCCAATTCATTGAGTAAAGGTGGTGCGTTTCCAAAAAATTATTTTAAGACATACATCCTAATTTTATGGTCATGAAAATTATTGAGGGAATACAATTAACCAGTATGAAAAACTCAATCATCAATCTCTTAATCCAAATATGCAATGGATCATTTCAAGTAAATCCTCAACTTACACGTCAAAATCTAGTAGAAACAAATACTAAAGATATGAGATTGAGCAGAGGCGGAGCTTGCTTAGGACAGGGGGGGCCACGGCCACCCAAAAAAAAAATTATAAGTATAATGAGTAATATGCCCATATCAAAACTAAATAATTACAAGAATACCTAAACCTAATTTTATTTTCTCTTTCTTCCATCCAGCCTTCCTCTCTCCCTCTCTCCCTCTTGCAGTCACGAATTCAGCCTTCCTCTCTCCCTCTTGCAGTCACGAATCCAGCCTTCCTCTCTTCCTCTCCGTTCCCCTCGTCAGTCGTCGCGCCTTCCTCTCCGTTCCTCTCGTCTCGCCTTCCTCTCCTCTGCTCGCGGCGGCCCTAAATTATTTTGTTAGTGTTGATTAGTGTTCACGGCGGCCCTTTCTATAACCTGATATGAATAGGTTTTTTGTTGGTTAGTGTTGATTTTTGTTAGGTTTGATTTTTGTTAGCATGAAATTTAAAGCTTATATTGTTATTGTTGAGTTTGGAGCTTTGATTTGGAGTTTGGAATTCTGATTTGGAGTTTTAATTTGACGTTAGTGTTGATTTTTTTTTAGAGTTTTTGTGTTGCACATAAGGTGTTTGATTTTATGTCAATATAAAGTTTTTGAGTTTTTTTGTCGCACATAAGGTGTTTGATTTTATGTCAATATAAAGTGTTTGAGTTTTTTTGTCGCACATAAGGTGTTTGATTTTATGTCTATATAAAGTGTTTGAGTTTTTTTGTCGCACATAAGGTGTTTGATTTTATATTCATATAAAGTGTTTGAGTTTTTTTGTTGCATATAAGATGTTTGAGTTTTGTTGCATTTTTGTTTGAGTTTTTTTGTCCATATAAAGTGTTTTAGTTATTTTTGTTTTGTTGAATATAAGATGTTTTATGTTTATTATATTGATTGATTTAGATAAGTTTGTGAGAATGAAGAAGAGTAAAAGAATTGATTCTTTTTTCAAGAGGAAAATTTGTGAGATTGAAAGAGATGAAGAAATTATAACTTCTACATCAGAAACTATCTCTGAGAATCCAAGAATTGAAGAAAATGAGAATCATCTTTCCAAGGTTCATAGAGTTTTCGAAGATGACTTTGAGAAATGTTTAGAACGTGACCCCGGAAAGCGTCCTCAAATTTGGCAATATCCACCAAATAAATTGGATGCAATACGAAGAGCTTATCTAAAATTTGGTCCTTATCAAATAAATTTAGAAGAATATCCTTTATCTTGCAACGAGGTTCATCCAAGACGGTTTCAATATGCTTGGTTTAACATATTTTCTTCATGGCTTGAATATTCACCTTCTAAAGATGTTGCATATTGTTTACCATGCTATCTATTTAGCAAGACCAAGTGGACGTCCTAGATCAGATGTATTCATTGGTACAGGTTTTAGAAACTGGAAGAAAGTTAAAAATGGAAAATTTTGCGCCTTTCTCAAACACATAGGGATAGATCCTTGCTCACCACACAACAATGCAATGAAAGCTTGTCTAGACTTGTTGAATCAGGACAAACATATTAGGAATACTTTTCAAGTGCAAAGCTCAGAACAGATTTTGAAGAATCGAATACGTCTCAAGACATCAATTGACACTATTCGTTGGTTAACACTTCAAGCTTGTGCTTTTAGGGGACATGATGAAACTAGCGAGTCAAAAAATCAAGGCAATTTTCTTCAATTGATAAAACTCTTGGCAACTTACAATGATGAAGTTGCAAAAGTTGTGCTGGAAAATGCTCCATATAATTCAAAATATACTTCACATCAAATTCAGAAAGAGCTTTTGCATATTCTTTCTAGTAGGGTGAGAAAACATATATGTGAAGATATTGGTGATTCCAAATTTTGCATCGTTGTAGATGAAGCTCGTGATGAATCAAAAAGGGAACAAATGTCTCTTGTGTTAAGATTTATTGACAAAGTTGGTTTAATAAAAGAGCGATTTGTTTTTGTGGCACATGTTAAAGACACTACAGCTTTAACTCTGAAACAAGAAGTATGTGATATACTTTCTCGACATAATCTTGATGTTTCTAACATGCGTGGTCAAGGGTATGATGGTGCTAGTAACATGAGAGGAGAATGGAACGGTTTACAAGCACTATTTATGAAAGATTGTCCTTGTGCTTACTATGTCCATTGTTTTCCTCATCGATTGCAACTTGCTTTGGTTAGTGCATCAAGAGAAGTTGTTCTAATTCATAAATTTTTTGAGAAGCTCACTTTTGTTGTTAATGTTGTTTGTTCTTCTACTAAGTGTCATGATGAGTTACAAGGTGCTCAATTAGAGGAAATTGCACATTTGCTAGAAATTGATGAAATTGTAACTGGTAAAGGTATAAATCAAATTGGTACTTTGAAACGAGCTGGGGATACTCGTTAGGGATCACATTTCTCTTCTATTTGTAGCTTGATAAATATGTATGAGGCAACTTGTATTGTTTTAAAAAAAAATTACAAATGAAAGAGCAAGTTATTCTACACGTAGTGATGCTGATAGTGCTTATAATTATTTGAAGGCGTTTGATTTTATATTTATCTTGCATTTGATGAAAGAAATAATGGGGATAACTGAAATACTTTGCCAAGCCTTACAACAACAATCTCAGGATATAGTTAATGCCATGTGTTTGGTTGGAACAACAAAGTGTCTTATACAAGCATTGAGAGAAGATGGTTGGGATAAATTATTTACTGAAGTGAAGACTTTTTGTGAAAAACATGATATTGAAATTCCTGATCTCAACGATGTTCATTCAACAACAAGATTTGGGCGCTCTCGTCTTCAACAAGGTCAGGTTACAATAGAGCATTATTTTAGAGTTGAAATATTTTTTACTTCTATTGATCAACATTTAGAAGAGTTGAATAACAGATTTAGTGAGCAAGCAATGGATTTGTTAACTCTAAGTTGTGCTTTGACTCCTAAGGATAATTATAAAGCTTTTAACATTGAAAAAATTTGCACTCTAGTTGAAAAATATTACCTTGTGGATTTCAACATGCAAGAGAAGATTAATTTGAAATTTCAACTCCAACATTTCTTAGTTGATGCTCGTCAAGATTTAAATTTGAAGAATTTATCAACTATCCAAGAATTATGCTCATGTTTGGTTGCAACTGAAAAGACGCAAAATTTCTACTTGATTGATAGATTACTTCGTCTTATCATGACTCTTCCGGTTTCTACTGCCACAACTGAAAGATCTTTTTCAGCAATGAAAATTATTAAATCAAGGTTAAGAAATAAGATGGAAGACGACTTTTTGGCAGATAGCATGGCAGTTTACATAGAAAGAGAAATTGCTGCAAGTATCAGTTCTGAGTCTATTATTGATGATTTCAAGTTAATTAAACAGCGTAGAGCATTACTTTAAGGTATTTTTAAGTCATATAGTTAAATTATTTGATACTTTATTTTGTGTTTATTACAACTTAATTATTTGCTATATAATATTATTTATATATTTAATTTATATATTATATTTTTATGTCGACCACCCCAGACTTTCGGTCAAGCTCCGCCACTGAGATTGAGTAATGCGAGATTGTCGATTGAGTTCTATGCTCATGTCAAAAATTTCAAGAACACAAAATTTAGTGATATATTTCTTCTTTCTTAATAATTAACCTAATTGACATTCTACAAATTCATTATTTCTTTATAATTATATATTGGAGGGTCAAACACAATTTTATTCTTTCTAACTTTAATTGACATTTCATATTATGTCGATAATAGCTTATATTCATAATATAAATAGTCAAACACAGTTTCTTTCTTGTTATTTTCCAAACTCAAAGTGTATTATACATGTTCTAGTTTGAAACTAATGTTAGATATCTTAATATGTTAGATGTATAATATATGAGTTGGTTAGTTAGTTAAATTGATTAGTTTGACATAATATCTAATTAGTTATTTTACATTAAATATTTATTTAATTGACTATATAAATAAGTCTATCTAGACATTGATTAATTTATTATCTTATTTTAAAAATAAGATTCAATTTATCTTTATCAATTTTTCACATATCAATATTTTAAACCAAGAGAATCTGTCACACTGGGTTTTCTGCAGTGTTAGTTATTCCAATTAGAGTAGAAATCGGACTCCTGAAGAAAGGGGGAGAGACTAGGAAGTTATACTGAATAATTGCTTAATTTCATTCATACCACGTATAGTGCCATATATACAAATATAAGGTAACTGCTTAACAGTTTCCCTCAACCCATTTTGTTGAAACTGTAAATATAGGTAACTTGCAAATAAAAGTAACTGACTAACATTATTTAATTATTTATCTAATAAAATCTCTATAATATGGAGGTGATTTGGTGACACGTTTTGGTCTGTTTACAACAACACAGGGCCCAATTTCATTCTGAAGCTGTTGGTTCATAGGCCCACTTGTATCAGGATCGTGATACAAATTGATGTGAAATAGAAATAAAAAAAAGGCTTAATTGCATTTTTGGTCCCTCTATTATAGGTGAAAATTGAAAGTAGTCTCCCCATTTTGTTTGTCTCCAGTTTTAGTCTACCAAACAGAATTTGAGGCCAAATCATGATGAGTTGTCATTTTTTTAATGACGTGTCAATAAAAAGTTGACGTGGCAGACGCTTACGTGAAATAAACTCATTATTATATTATTTCTGATTAAAAAATAAAATTTATATTTTCAAAAATTATTTTAATAATTGTGACAATATTTTTAAAAATACAATTAAATTGTTAAAATTAAATTAAAATAAAATGAAAAACATATGCAGCAGTATGAAGGCAAATTGAAAATCAGAATCGTATGAACTTGTTTGAACCCTAAATAAAAAAACAGCCCCAATTCGCCAAAAGAACTCATCCTCTTCTATCAATGTAACCAGTTGAACATCTGGCTCAGCAATAAGAGGTCATGCAGCACCAAGTGGAAATTTCAAGTCCCAATCCCCAAGGGCACGGGTTACTGAGAGATAACCATTTGAGATATCCATCATCAATGAAGCCGCCTAACTCCTCCACTCTCATTTGTTCTGGTAAATAACTTGGCCTGTGATCTTGAGACATCTCAACAGTTGCACCTCTCCTGCAAAGAACTGTTCGATAGTCACCAGCATTAGCAACAAGCAAATGCCTTCCAAGTACAAGGGAATTCAGTGTCGTAGTCCCACATGAGCTCTCCGATGAGAATCCTCCAACTTTTCTAGAAATAATATATTAGTATCATCATCATATGATTGCAGCATATCAACATCTTCAAAAAATAATCTCATAGCATCACGAATCTCCTTCCAAAATTCAGGTTCAACAAACATCACACGAGCATGAAAAACGATTTGGGGCTTTTGGCGAATTGGGGCTGTTTTTTGATTTAGGGTTCAAACAAGTTCATACGATTCTGATTCTCAATTTGCTCTCATGCTGTTGGACAGGTTTTTCATTTTATTTTAATTTTAACAATTTAATTGTATTTTTAAAAATATTGTCACAATTATTAAAATGATTTTTGAAAATATAAATTATATTTTTTAATCAGAAATAATATAATAATGAGTTTATTCCATGTAAGTGTCTGCCACGTCACCTTTTTATTGACACATCATTAAAAAAATGAAAACTCATCATGATTTGGCCTCAAATTCTGTTTGGGGGACTAAAACTGAGGACAAATAAAATAGGGGCACTACTTTCAATTTTCACCTATAATAGGGGGACCAAAAGTGCAATTAAGCCTAAAAAAAATTACCTGATTAGCTTGAGCTGGACAAAACTACCGACTACTACATCAAACAACAAAAACAAAATTGGATGACTACGCTTCGTTAGCTAAAATTATTCTACAAATTTATTTTATTTATGAATTTTGTGGTAGACAAAAAAAAATGCAAGTGCTGAAATAAAAAAAAATAGAACCGTGCAATTCATTTATATTTTTTTGGTACATTATTTATTATTTATTTTATCTTTTTATTATAATATAAATATAAATTTGAAAGAGCTCTTTAAAAGTTTAGCAGTTTCATATATATAAATAATAATTGTAAAAACAATGCAATTTATTTACTGTTTATAATTTGACATAAAAAATAAATTTAACTTTATCGCAATGATAAATTAGAAGATGAAGAAATAATAATAAATATGTTTAAATATGTATTTGGTCTCTATAAATATACCATTTTTTTTATTTTAATTCATGTAAGTTTTTTTGTTTGGATTTAACCCTTATAAAATAAGAGACGATCGACTTTAGTCCTTAACGTCAAATCAACATTAAAAGAATGAAAAGTTTTTCAAAAACCCTTAAACCATTCTTTTAATTTTTATTCATATTTCTTTATAAAATAAGACTAATTATTAAATGAAAAATAAATAAATTTATTAATTAATAATATAAAATATTTTAATTTTTAATGTATCATGAAAAATGATATGTTGTTTGTATTTATAAGTTCACGTGCCATAATAATTTATCAGTTCTATTTTTAGGGACAAAAACCAATTGTTTCTGATTTTGTATGAACTAAATAAAAAAAAATTACAGAGACTAAAATAAAAAAGTAATGTATTTGTAGGTACTAAAGACATATGTAAACCTAATAAATATGATTATGCATATCTTAATTAATCATGTGCGTTAGTTAATTTCTTGTAAGATGAATAATATTAAAGTTTATTTTTTTGAGTTATTTTGACATACAATTAAAGAAATTGAGTTAGTTCGATTCACCCAGAGGAAGAAGCCATTATGTGAACAAGTGAGTGAGACATAAATGAATGAATCAAGTAGTTATTTTGCATTAAATAAAGTTAAAAAGAATAACAAGGTTATTAAATCAAACAAAATATAAAAAAACTATAATGTATAAGTTGGTTAGAAAAATTTATTTACTAAATACATCTCATTTAGTTCAACAAACTTATAAAATAATAAAAATATCAAAATAAAACTCTCACAAATTAGAAATTTCAACAGTAGAAAATTATATTGCAAAATTTTCAATTAACAGACAACAAAGGAAGGAAGTCAAGAAATTTTGATTGAAAAACTAATAAATTTGATCAATCTAAAATCATAATCAATGGATAACAAATCAAAGAATATCACATGTAGATATATACAATGCAACCTTCCAAGGTTGTAACATGAAAAACAAACGGTAGGCTTGTCGCCTCCCTCCATCCTCTCACTTGCTTGAATGGAGTAGAAACCTCACCTCAACCATGAAGATATCTGACTTGTAAGTTACTTGAAGCACCACTTTGTGTTGTACTCCGGACCGTATAACCATAGAAACTTCGTAAAGACATGTTGGACCTCCATTATTTGTCTATAGGTCTCGTGTGTCTTGAAGAAGGAAAAATTAGAAATTAGAAATTAATTTAAAAAAGTCCAACTATAGAAAAAATGTGGTGAAGATAGATAAGCTTTTTACGATTGAAGGCTCAAGAAACGCAACGTGTTTGTAGAAAAGATTAGTGGTGAACTCACAACTAATAAGAGATATAAAATATAATTTTATTATTGTCTTAATTAGTTTTATTATTGGATCATTAATAAGAGATATAAAAGTAATTAAATTTAAAATTATTTTATTATCCTAATTAATTTTATTATTGAGTCACTAATAAGATATATAAGTAATTAATATTTAAAATTTAAAATTAATAAAAAACTGAAATAAAAAAAACAACAAAACTACAAAATATATTTTTCATCTAAATAATTGATATCTAAAATAGTAGTACCAGCGAATGCATTCATGAGACAATAATATAAAGAGAGATTTGCAATGGATTCATTAATGTGAAACACGTGAATCATTTTGTAATTCAAAAAACATGTAAAATACATAAAAAAAATCATCACATAAATATTTACCACTTATAATACGGGATGCATATTTGTTATCGACAAATATTAAAAAAGACGAAATAAATATTTGTTATTAATAAATATTTAAAAAAGAAAAAAAAATATTATCATATATAAGATACATATTTATAATTGATGAATAAAAATAAATAAAAGACAAATATTGATCAATAATAAATATAAAAAGATTATGAAATAAATATTTATTATAGATATATAAAAAATACGAGATAAATAATATCATCAATAAATATTTAAAAAAAAATATATGATAAATATTTGTCATTGATAAATAAATATTAAAAAAATATAGAATAATTATTTCTCAATGACACATGCAAAAACACAAGAAAAATATTTGTCAAATGATAAATATAAAAAATATAAATAAATATTTATTAATAATATATAAAATTAAATTTTTTATTTAAAATCTAAACATAATACATACTATAAAATAACAATGACCCATCACTCATACAATTACACAAATTTCTTATTAATATGAAGAAGAAAAAATAAAAGAGAGAATATAACAATATAAATTGATGTTGAATTAAATTCACTCATTTTTAATTAATTATATTATTGGTTGATATTTATAAAATTTCAAATAATTTTTTTTTATAGCTAAATAGAGAAAAGTAAGAATTTAACTTGCATTTATATATAAAATTGCCATTTCTAAAAGATAGTATGTGTACAAATGATTAATTCAGATTCTATGATTTGAACTTTTGAAGAAATATTTAATGACGTTGGTGTAAATTCGAATTCATGTATTATTTTCATTTCAATTTTTATTATTAGTTTTTTCACTTACAAAAACTATGATTAATTAATATAATGTCTTGCGTTCAAGTGTGTAGTTAAGTCTTATATTGGTTAAAAATAAATTAAATATTAAATATATAGAAGTAATATTTTATATATAAGGTCTTAAAATTTTAAATTTAAATGTGTCAAAATATGTGATGCATCTTGGAACATTTCTATCATTACTGTGGACCCTGCAACATAATGCCTATAAATTTGACACATAAGACGTTAGCTAGGATTCATTGTTGTGGAAAATCACATTAATTAGGTTATGTTTTTGTATAGAGCACAACATTGAACTCAAATGTTTTGAAAAGGAAGGTAATATATGATCGATTTTATTTCATATTGTTCAATATTGGACTTATTAGTTTATCTTCCTCAAATTTCTTTAATTTCATAGGAATTAAATTTAAAATTATTAATTATTCAACTGTAAAAAAATTAAAAGTGTTATGTATCATAGATAAAACAAAAATGTTTGTATTTTGTACGAATTTAAACTAAAAAATCATTTCATAAAGATTATTAAAGTAATTTTTTTTTGCATTTTACAGAAGCTAATTATTTATGTAAGCTTTAATTTATATATTATAATAATATAAACTTTATTTTACGGCAAGGTGAAATGCTCTTGCCACCACAAGTTACTTTTTATATTAGTAGAAATTTAGTTTTTATTTAATACAGTTTTAAACATTTCGTTTCCATAATAAAAAATAGATTTTACCTCCACCACTCTTTATCTAATTTTCTTTAATCATTGCTCTCATTATAGTTTTTTCTTATATTTTTATGCATTCCACCTTTATTTCTTTTACTTTACGAACAAACATTTTTTATATAAAAATATTATAGATCATTTTCATCACTTCATTATAAAACTTATAATATTAAAGATTATTGTTATTTTTCTTTTAATTTTCAAGATCAATTAAATCTTTGTGTTCTTTTTAATTAAAATAGTTTGAGCCTTTATTCTATATTTCTGAATATCCGCCACTTCCCTCTCAGCAAAATCGATTTCTTCCACTTTTACATCCACTAGCTCTTACCAATAGTTAATTAATTAATTAATTAATTGTTTTAGCCTATAAGCTTTCACCTTTTCCCCATATTATGATATTTCCTCAGTATTTCTTGATAGAAAAAATATCGATAAACCCTGATACACCTAGTTGACACCATGAGATAGAGAAAAATATGAGTAGATTGATAGATGTTATATATTGATGATGTGATAGAAAAAAGATAAAAAAGATTTAATTGTAATTTTAGTCATTTTATTATTATTAATTTATAGAATTAGTTTATTTATTTTAAAAGTCGACAATTTTGGTATCTCTTAAATTTTTACACGATTTGACATATTTTAAATAACAGAATATATAATTTTATGATATAAAATTATTTAGATGCATTAATTATTCATATGTTATTAATTAAGTTAAAAATATGAAAAAATTTTGAAGTTAAAAAATTAAATTTTTATAATATTTTATTTCAATTTTATAAGCGTTAATCATTTTACATTATCGTATCATATATCACATTATTTAAAACATTTTGCATCATCACTTTTAGTTAAAAAATAAAATATATAGACTAAAACTATCGACTTTTAAAATTAAAAGATCAATTTCGTGAATCTAGAAATAAATGACTAAAAAGATCATGAGAATCAACATATCTTGGTTTTTCTTTGATATGCAATGTCCATTGACAGTGCTGCCTGGTATTGGCAAGTGTGAGGTTTCATTGCTATGTGTTTTTCAAGTGTAGCCTCTTCATATTCATAATAGTAATTAATTATCATTACTCATGAGCCCTTTATACTTTTGGAGACATTTAAGACATCCTAGCGGATCCTTTTTCATGTCCGAAGAGGATTTCCGACAATCACCCTCAAAAGGAGGCGATCTATATTTGTTGAAAGTTCCTTGCCTCTTGCACAGTGCGTGAGCTATGTCCGCTTTTTCCTCACAAAGCAAAACATTTAACGGCTCCCCTAAAGTCAAATCAATTAATAGGCTAAACTCTCACATTTCTTTCTTTTGACTTAGCCGAACTATTTAAAGTATCTCCAACAGTGAACTCAACACGAGTTAATTAAATGAAGTCCACTGTATCACATCATTTTGGAGCAACTCATACATTTTTTTACTCCAACGGTGAACTCAATCTGGATTCATTACATAAGACCCATTACCGATCATAAATTTATTATTATTAATAAATTAATAAAAAATGAAACAATTATAATTTTATTGTTATTAAATTATAAAAGTACCGTTCCTTCCTGAGAGCACCGTGATGACAACTTGACACAACTCTAACGGTAAACTCGCCCAAAATGAATTCTTTGTCTTCAGAGTGTTGACTTTTTAGAGTGTTGCCATTTTCAAAGTATTGACTGTTCCAAAGCATTGACTTTTTTAGTACGTTGATTTTTTTTAGAGTGTTGACTTTTTTAGAAGATGGAACTTCAAAGTTAAACGGTCTGACTGTTGGAACCAAGTTGGTTTTATACTTAAAGTTTTGATGATGACAAAATTTTTTATGAGAACAATATATTTGACTTCCCAAAGTATGAAAGAAGATTCGTTTAATTGAAGAAAATTTAAAATAAGATTTTATTCAAACTTATAATTGAATAAAATCTAAAAAAGATTTGATTCATATTTTAATTAAATAAAGTCTAAAATAAGATTTGATTTAGATTTATAATCAAAGAAAACCTTTGATCTAGTAGAAAAGAAGATATGGTCAAGATTTGAAGAATATTTGATTAAATTTACCTACAATAAACTACAAACATAATAAATTTAAAGAATTTACAAACTCAATATGAATAAAATACAAATAGAAACAATTTGAAGAATTTACAAACTCAATATGAACAAGATATAATTCAGAATTAAACAAAGACTAAATTGAAGTCCAAATTTTAACTGTAAATAGATACTCAAGGCTGAAAAAAGAAAACGAGCATCGAAAAATAGAAAAGAGTATAAGAACTGTAGCTCAAAACTCCACATTCATCTTAGAGTTCAAAGAGAGAAACACTTGTTCAAGTTAGAAACAATTTCTAAGTGTTTTTTTTAGAGTGTGAAAGTTATTATTATTATCAGTTTTGTTAGAAGAAAACACTTAAAGTTCCAATCTTTTGTATCCAACTCGATAGTGGTTTACTTGCTTCTTCAATCTAGGGTTGTTAAGAGAAGACTTGACTGAAGTAACAACTTTAAATACAAGGAATGGGGATTGTAATGTGTCCCATATCTTTTTAATAGTGTCGCATTCTTTGACTCTTTCACTTTCTTCCCTACTTAAAGCACATGATAAAAATAATTGAGCCTTCGAGTTTAGAAGTACCATAGATTTTTCTTCTACTGTCCAATCTACTTTTTTTCAGCAGATGTTGAATCAGTTTGGTCAACTCTTGGTATGAAATCTCCATCTATAATGATGCGCCACACACATGTGTCTTGTGATTTTACAAACAACTTCATTTTACTTTTCCATAAATAGTAATATGTGTCATCAAAGTAGGGTGGTCTGTTTGATGACCCTCCTTCAGCAAGGTACTTGGTTTTTGACATTTTCTTTTGAATTGATCCCATACATCATTTCAAAGAATATATGAATCGATACTAGAGAAGTGTGAGACATTGTCACTAATATATTTAAAAATAAATATTTGAATTCAAATTGTAGACACAATATTTGACATGTATATACGGTGAATAGTATATTTTTTAAAAATAAATTTTGTTTTTAATTTTTGCATAATCATTGTGTTCAAGTTCAATTTGAAAAAAATTGATCATTTTGAATTATATTTTTAAAGCTATGACAATTTTTTAATCTAACGTGTACTTTTGAGTGTATTAAGATTGATAACATATACTGACTTTACTCTAAGTATCTCAATTTTTGTAGAATCGTTATGCTCAAGTGCAATTTAAAAACAAAATTGATTTTCAATTTGGACTTTAAATAGGTTTATTGAGTGGTTCTAGGTCAATTAGGTAGAGTTTGGTGAACTAAATAAGGATCCAAGTGGTGTAGATAAATTTGGGACACATTTAAAACTAAAAATCACAAACATCTCAGTTTTTATTACAGCGGCAACAACTACAATGCTTTACTGTTTTGACCATAACTTGAGCTACAAGAGCCTTTTGATGTGTTCTTTATGCCGTTGGAAATCTAAGACAAAATTGTACAATATTAATGATATAAATAGCCTTAAGTCAATTCGAAATCTAAAGATGATAAAAACGCATTAATTTGATGTTTCAAATGATACATAAAAGGTCGCTATTTGAGTTCCTTTGATTCTAAACGTATATAGTGTTATAGATATTGGATTAGGGTCCAATTAAGCACAATTGGAAGATAAGATGAATGACTACAACATTAACGACGTGGAATTATTCTTATTTAATCATTAAATAGAGCTAAATATATAAATTGAAAGATTTGTTTTAGTTATTAAATTTTGTATCAAATTAAGAATAATACAAACTTCAAAGTTGTACCAATTTTAACATGCATCTAATGTTATCTAATGTTATACGTGATAAAATGAGATTGTCATGATACTTTTCTAATTCTAGAGCATCTACAAATATTAAGAATTGGAGTATTAACAAAGGAATACAAAATTATATAACTAAATAAAACTAGTTTTGATATCTATCAAAATACTAAGTATAGGAAAAGTTGTGATTAAAGAAGAATGAATGAAAGTGTCTAAGCTTATAAGAAAGGGGCACATCGATATTTAACACATGACGTTTAGTTAAGAAAGTGTAACATCTCGCTTTTTCGAGACATTAACTGATGAAATTCTAAACGTAGAAATACAAATTCATTTTTATTTATTTATTTATGATTATATTAAATACTCATTTACCTTAACATCCATTAATAACATTTTTAGTTATATTTTCAAAAATAATGAAGCAAAATATTTGCAATTACTAAAAGTAAATTTAACTCACCCAACAAGTTTAACCCCAACACAAAAGTATCTCGAAGTCTCCAACTGCATGCTATTATACTTTCTCGCATTTCTCCTATTGGGTTGACCGTGACATTATTCACTCAAGTAACACTATGTGTGACATCCTGTCAAATCCAAATAACAAACGCAGAGCAAATATGCATGCATGTATAGTTGTTATAGTAAAAATATAAGAAATCATATACTTCATTTAACAGTTAAAAATCGCAACACACCAAAGATACAAATCAACCAAAATGCACAATCTATTTGTTAGATCATATGTCAATGCATGATTCTGGAATATCACCTCTCCTGCAAAGGCTTCGTGGGTCCTTCCAAGCTACACCACTAACTCAAAATCCCCGCAAGGATATGTGGGCTCTAACCAATTATAGACGCACCACAAAACTTCGGGATCCAACCAGTTATGGATGCACCACACAATTATGAATCCATGAATGTAGACGCTTTTGTTAGTAACAATATAGATCACTCAACCAGAGCGTCCAAAATCAATCAACCTTGTCCTAAACCAAACTAGTTTAGACACAAAGTAATCACCTTGAATAACCACAATATGTCAAGCACATCCACTATAACAATGTATCATATAACATTCATTTTCTACAATTTGAACATGTCAAACACATCCATTATTAATATTCATTTTGAAGATAACACACAAACTTAACCAATACACAACATCAAAATACATTTATATCACATATAATTCAAGAAGGAAAGTGGATGGAGTGATGCCCTTACCGATATGAGTGTCTTTATTAAAATTCTCACGCAGCGGTTTGCTCCAAATGTGTTAGATGAATCACTAACTCCTTCTTGAATTCCTTCCTTTTTCTCTCCTAAACCCTGTTTTCTATATCGCAAAGATTTTTTGAATGGAAGACGTACGTTTTGTTTTTTCTTTAGAAAGTGGAGAACATGGTTTTTTAACCTTGTATTAAGTGGGTAACGTGATATTTCAACCTAAGCCATTTAACGGTTCCGATTCATGCTTTTTATTATTATTATTATTATTATTATTATTATTATTATTATTATTATTATTAGTATTATTATTATTATTATTGTTGTTGTTGTTGTTGTTGTTATTATTAATATTATTATCAAAAATTAAAATAACATAATACAATAGTAACTATCACCAACAATTTCTAGAATAATTATCTCAACTCCTAATAACGTAAAATATAAAAATAAAATAAAATAGGACAATGTAGTGCAACAAAAAATAACTGATTTGCAATAAAAGTAATTGAACTCTACAGGTCATGTGACTCAATTCATAGGTTGTATGAACTTATTCATAAGTTTTTTTAAGAATCGAGGATTTCAATCTTGAGTTGCATCAATTTTTTATTCTTTGTGTAAGTCAAATTATCAACTTCTAGGGAGTTTGATAAGTCGATCATACATCACATAAAATTGATTCATCTACGTCAAACATCCTGAATTGATTTAAGGACCTTTGTAAATCGACTTACATGAATATGAGTTGATTTATGAGGTCAAAAATCGACCTGAAAAAGATTTTTAGTGCATTGCATGACTTTCAAACATATTTTGTGATTTAAGAATTTTAGTGGATATTGAAAATTGAAAAATCAACAAAGGTACACAAATTTTGACATACATCAAAACATTAAATCTATCCTTAGAAAAGATCAACTCAAAATTTTATACCTTATATTAATTTTTAACAAGTAATTTGAAGTAGCAATATCAATTTACAAAAAAAAAAAAAAAAAGAGGTTTGAATTGTAAATTCATCCGTTAAAAAATTCATGTTAAAAAGTTAAGAAAATAACTCATGGTTCACCCAACTCGAGCTACATCCAATCGTCACAACTGTGAGATATTCTACTAAGAGTTAAAATGGAGAATGTAAGACCCTTAATTTTCTAAATTCTAATTTATGCGATTTTAGGATATTTTGTGTTAAATTGCTTAGGCAATTAACCCAATTGAATTTTAATTTTAGGAATTAAATATCAAAATCATATTTTATTAGAGTTAATAATATGTTTAATATATATATATATATATATATATTTGAGACCCTATTAAAATTATTTCTTGAACAATAATATAATTATGTTACGAACAATTTGATACCGGACATATTTTTTAAAAAATGTTACTTGTTACAAAAAATTTAATTTACCTGTGAATTGAGTTGCGACTAGAGTATATATATATATATATATATATATATATATATATATATATATATATATATATATATATATATATATATATATTTATTAAATTAGATTGAGATGTGAGTGAAATGATATGTGTAAAAGTTGTTATATATATATAGATGGAAACAAGAGAAAGGAATTAGAAAGAGAAACCAAAAACATTTCTATGCTCCTCGCCTTCTTCTTTCTTCTTTTCCTTTCTGTTTCAAAAAAAGAATTGTATGTTGGTGATTTTAAAGAAATAAACAAAACACAAATCATCATTTTTCTTCTAGATCTAAGGTCCCTTTCGAGAAGTGATAGAAGGGAAAGTTGCTCATCTCCACGACACGATGCTAGTGAGCCAACTTTGGAAGAGAAAATTATTTGTGATTTTTTGGAAAATAAATTTGATGTATTTGTGTGTGAATTTGTAGAAAATGAATTTAATGCGATTATGTGTGATTTAGTGGAATTTAAATTTGAGGTGTGGTTTGTGGTTATTCAAGTTTGGTGTGATTTATGTGTTCATTATTAATATTATGAATTTTTTTAGATGTGATTTATTTGCGGATTTTGTGGAAAATGAATTGATGAAATTTGGTGGGTTATGTGTAAAAATGTGGAGTTTTAAAATTGTGTGAGTTATGTTTAAATTGTTTGAAATTTAATTGAGGTGTTATATGTGTGGTGTGGAATTGAATTGATTGTTGTTGGTGTAAATTAGCGATAATTAAATTTGATGTGTTTGAGTTACGTAATAAGTTATTTTCAAATAAACGAGTTTGAATTGAAATTGAAATTTTACAAAAAGATTAGAGTTGTTAAAGTTGTGAAAAAATTTAAATTTTAACTAAGTTAAAGAGTTTGAGCAAAAAGATAGATTGAAATTATAAATTGTTAGATTTTAAAATGTTACTCTTTTAATTACTCTTGGATTGAGTTTAAAAAGAAAAAAAGTTTAGAGTATTTTATTAACTAAAAAATTTCGGTGCTTTAATAGTCGAGTGTGTGTATGTGAAATTTGGGCAATATTTTTTTTTTGGTTTTAACTAAATAATATAGATTATTTGGTTTTAAAAGTTTGGTGTGTGAGAAAGATTTAATTTCAGGAATTTTGTTTTGTGTGGATTAATTTTATTGTGAACAAATTGTTATAAATATTTATGTTTATGTATTTAGCTCACTGAGTCTCGAAAAGGAATCGAGACTGTTGGCACCAAGTTAACGGTGGGGAGAACTCTGATATATTAATGTTGTTGTGGTGATTTATGGTTGAAAATTTTAGTGATTCATGTTTGGTGAAATTGATGTGTTCATAATTAATATTGTGAATTTTTTTGAAGAAATTTATGTGTGACATGTTGGAAAATGAATTTAATTCAATTTATGTGTGGATAGAATTTGGAGATGTGATTTATGTGTGTTTGTGAAAATTTAAATTGGTGTGAACAAATATGTTTGAGTATGCTCTGTGTTGTATCTGAAAAATCATTAGTGTTAAGTGAGTAATAAAAATGGGGAATATTTTAATAGCTATATTTACTTAATGATTATGGTGAAAAAAGTCAGAGTATGTTCATGCATTTCATAGTACATGGTGATCGCAATGGGCCATGGTGATAGTGATGACCGTGATGGGCCACAGGATGATGCCATGTGAATTGTTGTTTCATCTTATCCTTGTGGGTATTGTCGCGTCGTGCTGACCTGTGAGAGATTGCACTCTAGAATGTGCTGATTTGTGAGTGATTGCACTCTAGAAAATCGTGCTAGTCTGTGAGCGACTGCGCTCTTGCATGTCGTGCTGGTCTGTGAGCGACTGCATGCTAGTAAATTGTAACACCCCGATTTTTAACGGCGGGAGTGAATTTTTTTTTTCAAAAGAAATTCATAAAAACGAAGAAATAAAGAAGGAAATACTTTTGGATAAATATTTAAGTTGTAACATAACGACAAAGTCAACAAATATTTACAAGCAGCAGAATAGTGTTTGAAATACAAATCCAAAGTATTTACACATAAAAAAAATAAAAGTCTAGTTGGGGCAATGAGGCCTATCAGAAATAGCTCATACCCCTAGGGTATTCTCGGTAGACAGCTGTACAAAAGCAATGCCTCAAGAATTTTAACTCCCCCACGTCACATCAAAAAGTGGTACATGGACCCATTAAATAAAATGTCAAGGTGACAATATTGGTATAGGTACAATCTTTCAAATTAAAATAGATGCAACCAAAAAGAAAGACATCAAGTCGCTATACGTCCACCTAATCTGATCATACTACAAAAACTGTACAACCCGAGTGATCTCCACGCGCCCCCTAAGATCCTCTTGACCCAGGTCCAGTCAGGTGTGTCCAATTACCTTCCCATCTACATGGTACTAACTGGTAGGATGGTCCTGGTTCGCATCTGAGGGCAAAGTCCAAATTTCCACAATAGTTGTAAAGGGTCACCATTCGAACAAATCCAAACAATCACACTTAGCAATTATAACACAATCACATTGACAACTTGAGTTTCAAAAAGGTTTTGCAATCAATCACACTTACACACAAATCCAAAACATTCACACTTAGCAATTATGGCACAACCACAATAACCACTTGAGTTCAAACACTCAATCATAATCTTGAATCAAACATGACTCGCGTGCCAAGCACCCTAATGCAATGCGTATATGCCAAAATGCATGGACTCGAAATTCCAATCAAAACCCTCCTTGAAGGGCCTTAAATCATAATTGTACCGCCTATCACAGGCCGAAGTACTAAATTACCGAGGTGCCACCTATCACGGGTCAACATGATTTACTAAAAACGTAAATCGCAAATGTACCGCCTATCATAGGCCGAAGTACTATTTACCAATGTGCCACCTATCACGGGTCAATACGATTTACCAAGAATGTGCAGTCTATCGCGGACCTTACACGACGCGACAATCCCCGCAAGAATATGATGAACCAACAAATCATATGGAATCATCTCGTGGCCCATCCGGTCACCACTATCACCATGGCCTATCTGGTCGCCATGTACAATGAAATGCATGAGCATACTCAGACTCTATCCACGATAATCATTAAGTAAATGCAGATATTAAAAGATTCTCCATTTTTAATTCTTATTTAACTATAACGATTTTCACGATAATCATTAAGTAAATGCAGATATTAAAAGATTCCCCATTTATAATACTCATTTAACTCTAACGATTTTCAAATTCCACACACAGCATACTGAAACATTTAATTTCGACCACACACATCAAATTTAGTCTACAATATACATTAAATTCGATTAATTTAAAAACCACAAAATCCACACCAAGTTCAATCATCAATCACCACAAATTTCAACAAAACTCAAACATAACACATGCCAAACTAATTTTCACAAACCACAACTCAAACACATCAAATTTATTTTCCACAACAAGAGACATAGATGAATCAAATTCCTTTTCCACGAAAACACTCATCAATGTCACCAAAAACCCATCTCCAAACTATCAGCCATAAAAGCATTAAATTCATTTTCCCCAAATCTACACTTCAAACCCAACAAATTTATTTTTCACACAACCACAAATAAGTCCCTAATTGCAAACTAAAAGTTTAGAAGGAGCTCTTACCTTAACGATAGCTTTAAGAAGCGATTACGGTACTACGATTGATTTCGATAAAATCTCCGCTCGTGACATCGCTTCCAAAGTTAGTTGACTAGCACCGTAGCGTGATGGTGAGCAACTTTCCCTTATATCACATCTTGAAGCAAAGCTTAGATTTAGGAGAAAAGTGAAGGTTTTTGTTTGACGGTTTTGAAAACACCAACACCGTTTTTCTCCATTTTTGAATCAAAGCAGAAGAATGAAGCTGAGAAATTCTTGTCTTGTCACCCACCAAGCCTTGGGTTCCTTTTCTTGAAGCAAAAGAAAAGCAAAAGAAGAAGAATGGAGAAGGAAGAAGATGGAGTTCGCGAGCAACAGAGAGAGGAAATGTTTTTCTGTTTTCTTTTAGTTTTCCTTTCTTTCTTTTTCCTTAATTTCCTTTTCTTTCTTTTTCATTCCTTTCCTTTTCTTTCTATATATATATATATATATATATAACAAATATCTAAAAATATCTAGATACTTCATAAAATTACCATTTCACCCATCACTTTCCAAACCACTTTTTGTTAAAAATATCTACTCTCGTCGCAACTCAATTGACATATACAATTTTCAGCAATCCGAGATATTTTTAACCAAACTGCTCATGATTAAATTCTTCGTAACATAATTAAATTATTCTTCGACCAGTAATTTTAATCCAATTTCCAAAAAATATATTGTTGGCATTTAACTCACCAAATACCAAAAACTGGGCTAAAAGCCTAATAAATTCAACACAAAATACCCTAAAATTGTATAATTTAGGATTTAAAATTAAGGGTCTTACATTACTACCCTCCAAAAAGAAGTTTCGTCCTCGAAACTTAAAGTACGAATAACAATCCACTCTAGGTTTGTACTCAAATTCAACATACAAGTCACAACTTGTTTCACCCGGCCTACTCGAAGAAAAAGTTGTGTGCCCCTTTTCATAGGGTGCTTAGTAACTCTACACACTACCATAGTCGGTAAGACTCGTCCGTTCCATTCAACATGATTTTGTCTACTATCAACAAGAGATTAAGGATGATCAGTTCCTCAATTTGTCAATAAATAGTCAACAACCATGATGATGGCTTAGACTATCTTAACCGAACCGTAATAGTGCTCTTTTTGACTTGCACTTAAGGTTATCCTAATGTACATGCGGTCAACAATCTTCTCAAGGTCCACTGAGTTTCCCTTATTTTCCTATAACTTTGATCCTGTCGATGAAGTACAATCGTCCATAGCTATGTCACATAGCCTCATTTACATCCACTTGATACGAAACCGAAACACTAAGTATGACACTAACACACTGAGAACAAAACAATCACTACAGCCGAGAACTCCTAAATTTCTCCATTGTCCACAAATGCTCGATTTTTCTTTAGTCGTACCACTACGTCAAACCATAGTGTTCTTATCAGTATGTTATTCAAATTAAAACTTTAATAATTCTATCCCCACATCTGCTTGGTGATCTAAGCTTCCTCAAATATTTTTGAAATCATGCCAAAGACTATACTACTTAAACACACAAACTTCCATTTAGTTTAGTACTTCATTTCAAGAGTCACGTTTCCAACAAAATCCAACTTGAATTTCATTCACTTAATTAAGACCTACACTAGTCTCAAGCCTAACACCTCAAATTAACGCTTCACTAATCAATTTCCTACATACTTAGAAATTTTGGACAAACCCAAAATTAATTTTCCTGCATCTACTGCCAGTATTCATTCTGACACTTCTCAATTTCATTGGGCCCTTTCTTTGTTGCTCGAGGATTATCTCTTTATTATTTAGAAATCATTACTTAGCTTACTCTTGTATGTCTTTTCCCAAAAATTGTTCTCTTCTTTGACAACCACAATTGGTACACACCATTGTGCGTCATATCCAAAAATGTCATCCAACCTAACTGAATTTTTCTTTTGTCTTTCCTCTTACTATTAAACATTTCTTCCTTCGAACAAGCTTGTAATCCTGGTCCTTAAGAATTCCTTCAACAATTCAAACAAAATCTTAGTTCCTCCTAATTTTCACGCTTCTTATGACATATTCTACATCTAAAACGTATCTCAAATACTTTTCACCTCTACCATCATTCAACCGTCCATGTGGTCAACATCTAGAATCCTTTATTTGCTTAGCTCATATGCCATCATACTTCGTCTTTCTTCATTAAAGTGATTTCAATAAATCAAGCCCTACTAATTCCCACCAAACTTTTCCATTTCATGCTCAATTCTTTCCTACCAAACAAACATTTAACTCATTTTATTGACGAACACAATAACAACCCCCATGACATGTACTCAAGTAGTGTCTCTGTATCATTGGCATATCCTTATAATAACAATGTTTGAATTATGGGTGAGTTAATTCCTTTAATGAATCTTTAATTGTCATGAGCTACATCTCTATGTGCTACTCCAATAAGTTTTCTTGGTATAATTTTCCAAAATTTGGTTTACTCGTTGGATTCACTGAGGTACAAATTGAAAGAATCCTAACAATTAAACATCCTAAAGAACGATTTATCAATTGTTCCCAATAAGCACTTACTAAGAAGTAATTAGCTATAATCCTCGTCCTCATAACTTTGCAGTAAAATATCTCAAAGACCCACATATCTTTCATTGTTCATCTAGTCACTGAAACACTCATTTTAAATCTTAACACTTGACTTCACAAGAACAACTAAACCATAAATCATTCGTTACATTTCTTCTTTTTCACTTTCTACCATTGAATAAAATTCTAAAACTTGATCCTCGAAATCTCCAAATTCTAAAATCATGCTGGTTTGTGAGCGATTGAACTCTTGTATGTGGTGCTGGTTTGTGAGAGATTGCACGCTAGTAAATCATGTTGATCCGTGAGAGATTTCTCCTTGGTAGTTAGTACTGGTATGTGAGAGGATGTACAATTATGATTTACTCCCTAAGAGGAGGGTTTTGGCTTGGAATTCCGGAATCATGCATTCTAGCATATACGCGTTGCATTAGAGTGTTTGGCACTCGAGTCATGTTTGTTATACTATGATGATTGTATATACATATTCGGTTGTTGTTGTGGTTTTCCTTAATTTCTTTGAGGTGTAATTATGTTTCGATGTAATTATGTGTTCATATTTGATAATATTAATGTTTGAAGTGTTGATTGATTCAATGCCATTTTAGAACAGAAAATCTGCATTGTCTCAATTGTATTCGACTACGAGAATGCAGTTTGTCAAAACTTCATTTTTCAACATTGTTATGCATTTTTGGACATATAAAAACCCTCTCGAAGAGTATACTAAGTTTAAAGGCTATTTTATGCATTTGAATTTTAAATGCTAAGTGTTATTTGTTAATTTCGGTTGGTGACCCTTTACAATTATTGTGGAAATTGGGCTTTGCCCTCAGATGATAACCGAGTTCATTCCACCGACTGCTACCTTGAAGATGGAAACGTCATTAGACTTCCCTGTCCGAGATTCCCCAACTGCTTGAGCATATGACCCCACCTCAAGCAGGGCTACTTATACGGAGAGGGGAGTGAGGACTAGTAAAAACGATGGAGCAATATCTCTTGTGGAACTCACTAGCGAGAAGATTGATTATCTGGTACCTTCCGAATTGGTGCTTGGGATGAGTGGAGCTTGGGAAAATGTGAAGGATTCCTCATTTGTTCTTGACTTTTTAATATATTTTCTTGAAGTAACATGCAAATTCCGTATGTCCTAATCTAGTGCAATATGAACATTTGGGTTTGCATTTCTCCTATTTTCTTTTAGGAACAAAGAAGTTTTCATACATTTATGTTTTTTGAGTTTTATCAAAATCAAGACCAGCTTTATCAAATATTCCTACTTGAGATCCCATTATTTTTTGAAAGGTTTCAGTAACTATAATGAAATTTGACAAGTTATTTTTAAGAAGTTCAATTTCTATTTTAAGGAGAATGTTATCCTCTTGCGTTGCAGAACATTTTTGACTTTCAATATTAAAATTTTTGAGATGCAATTCTTTCAGATTTTGAATGATATTTTTAAGTTCATCATTCATAGTATGAGTTTTCTCTTTCTCTTCTTTTTCTTTGTAAAATTGTTCTTTTAAAGAACTAAATTTTTGAACAAGAAAATTTGAATCATTTAGCAAATTATCCAGTTCCTTTCCTGTTTGTTCATATAAAGTGCAGTGTGCAAAAATGGTTACCTCATTATTTTATAAGTTTTCCATTAAGAACATGTTCGCTTTTAACATTACTTCTTCTTCTTGAATATTTTCCTCTAATACTTGTTAGCTGCTCAACTTTAGAAACCGAGCTCTGATGCTAATTGAAGTAGAAATGTCTATTTACAAGAAAGGGGGTTTGAGTTTTAAATTCATCCTTTTA
This sequence comes from Cicer pinnatifidum, assembly GCA_037974775.1. Classification (NCBI taxonomy): domain Eukaryota; kingdom Viridiplantae; phylum Streptophyta; class Magnoliopsida; order Fabales; family Fabaceae; genus Cicer; species Cicer pinnatifidum. The sequence goes on along the minus strand of JBBPBR010000006.1, from coordinate 23,377,905 downwards.
AAAATTTGTGCTAAAAATTTAAGAAAATAACTCAAGATTGATCTTGGTTGTGAAAATAGAAAACGGAGAACGTTCTTGGTTTATGACTAGAAAACAGATAACATTATTAGGATATAACCTGGTTTACCCAACTCGGGCTACGTCTTGTCCTCACAACAATATGTTTTTCCACTAAGTGTTTAAACACAAAACAATCTCAGTTTTACACCATCAGTTCAAATCAATCTTGATCTGTTACAAAGTTAAACCTTTTCACCCAGAAAAGAGTTCAAGCAGGTCGCCTATCAATCTTTAGATAGGAGTTTACTCTTCAACTTTTAACCATAAAAGGATTTTTGTAACACCCCAACTTTTAACAGTGCGGGTGTATTTTTTTTATTTCAAAAACAAATAATAAAAATAACTCGCCATAACACAAACGACAACAATTCTAAATAATTACGTCATAAATACAAACAAACTGAAATAGTTTTTGAGAGGATAATCCAAAATATACAAATAGAAAATACACTAGGGCTATGAGACCTATCAGACATCGCTCATATCATTGGGGTATTCTCGGCAGACACCTGCACAAAAGCATTGCTCCAAGAATACGATTACGACCATGGTCACGTCAAAAAAATTGAACATGGACCCACTGAATAAATTAAGTTATAGCTATAATCATCCCAAAATGAAATAAGTACGACCACCAAAGACACTAAGTCCCTATACAACTAAACTAATATGATCATTCACTAACAACTACAATAACATGGGTGAACTCCACACACTCCGCCAGTGCCTTATGATGTAGTATCCATCTTCGAAGTAACCTCCTCCTCATCATCATCAATAGAAGTATCTATCTCCTCAGAAGTCAGATCCACCCACGAGATAGGTGGTTTCTACGGTGCTGGGATCTCAAAACAATCTGCTATTTCAGTGAAAGTCGATAAGGGATCATTCACTAGAAATGGAAGCTTTGACTTGACATGCCTATACGGTCTTGCAATATCTCTTCCTACTGGCATCAACCCCTTATCCTTTCCGCTAGTCCCCGGTCCAATCAATGTATCTCCAGCTCCTATGGTGGCCTCCGCCTCAACTCTAACTGAGGAATCCTCTACATTGTCCTATGCTCCACTCATCCCAAGCACCAATCTTACAGGTACTAGATAGTCAATTTGCACGCGACTGAGTTCCACAAGGTATACTGATACAGGTTTCCTACTTGTCCTGACTATCGTCCCTATATGAGTAGCCCTACTTGAGATGGGATCGTATACCCACGCAGTCGACAAGTCTTGGTCAGGGATGTCTAACGATGTTTTTGTCTTCAAGGTAACAATCGGTGGAACGAACATATGTATCATCTGAAGGAAAAGCCCAATTTCCACAATAATTATAAAGGGTCACCAACAAAAATTAACAAATAACACTTAGCATAATTCTTATATTTTCTAATGCTCAAAAGAACCTTTCGTCTTAGCATACTCCTCGAAATAGTTTTCATATGTCAAAAGTGCATAAACAATGTTGAAAAATAAAGGTTTTGACAAAACTGCATTGTCGTATTCGAATACAACATTTTCATAGTTGAATACAAGTGCTAAGTCAGTAGCAAAAACTTCTCATTTCTTCAAATCAGTGGCAAAAATCACTTAGTTGTATTCGAATACGAGGTTTCGTATCCAAATACGAAGTTAAATTTTGAATAAAAACTAAACGTTACATACATGTATTCAAGTACACACTGCATGTAACTGAATACAACAGCTAAATTTTTGCAGCTTTTTCAGTTTTAAAAAGGCTTTGAATCATTTAACACATACAATACAAAGTCCATCTAAAACACTTCAAACATTCATAATATTAATTATGAACACATAATTCATGCCAAATTAATCTCCACAAATTCACCCCTCAATCACACATCAAACATTCATATCAATTATGAAAACATAATTAATTCGAAACTTAATCAACACAAATTCACACCTCAAACCAATTACAACATAATTACAAACAATAACCGAGTATGTATATACAATCATCGTAGTATAACAAACATGACTCATGTGCCAAGCACCCTAATGCAATGTGTATATGCCAATGCGCATGACTCCAGCATTTCCAACAAAAACCCTCCTTGAAGGGGCATAAATAAAATTGTACTGCCTATCACAAGCCTTAGTACTAATTACCGAGGTGCAGTCTCTCCCATGATAGCATGATTTACTAGAGTGTAGCCTATCACAGGCCTTACACATCAATTAAATCTACGTAAGGATAAGATTGGTCAACTATCGCATGGAACCATCCTATGGCCCATCACAGTCACCACTTAACAATGTGACCCATCGCGGTCACCACTGACACATTGGCCCATCATGTTCACCACATGCTATGAAATGCGCATCGCTAAAGTAGCACAAGCTATGAATACATAATCACATCAAAACATAAATATATCAGAGTTCTCCCCATCGCTAACTTGGTGCCATCAGTCTTGATTCCTTTTCGAGACTCAAGGAGCTAATTACATAAACATAAATATTTATAACAATTTGTTCACAACTAAAATTTATCAAACCACAACAAAATTCCCAAAATTATATCTTTTTCACACACCAGACTTTTAAAATCAAATAATCTACATTATTTAGTTAAAATTAAATAAAACAAATATTTTCCAAATCACACATACACACACTCGACTATCAAAATCATATTTTATTAGAGTTAATAATATGTTTAATACATATATATATATATATAAATATATATTTTGAGACCCTATTTAAATTATTTGTCGAAGAATAATTTAATTATGTTACGAACAATTTAATACCGGAAAGATTTTTAAAAATGTTACTTGTTACAAAAAATTTAATATATCTTTTTTTTAATTAAATTAGATGGAGATGTGTGTGAAATGATGTGTGTAAGAGTTGTTAGATATTAGTTGATTTGATTTTAGTTATAATATATATATATATATATTATAAAGTAAGCTATATATATATATATATATATAGATGGAACCAAGAGAAAGGAATTAGGAAGAGAAACAGAAAACTTTTCCGTGCTCCTCGCCTTCTCCTTTCTTCTTTTCCTTTCTGTTTCAAAAAAGAAGTGTATAATGGTAGTTTTAAAGAAATAAACAAAACACAAATCATCATTTTTCTTTTAGATCTAAGCTCCCTTTCGAGAAGTGACAGAAGGGAAAGTTACTCATCTCCATGCCACGGTGCTAGTGAGCCAACTTTGGAAGTGACGACATGAACAAAAATTTTACAGTAATTAATCACGGTGCCGTAATCGGTTGTTAAAGCTACAACAGAGGTAAGGGCTCCTTCTAACTTTTAGTTTGCATTTAGGATATTATTTGTGATTTTGTGGAAAAGAAATTTGATGTGTGAATTTGTAGAAAATGAATTTAATGCGATTATGTGTGATTTAGTGGAATTTAAATTTGAGGTGTGGTTTGTGGTGATTCAAGTTTAGTGTGATTTATGTGTTCATTATTAATAATATGAATTTTTTTAGATGTGATTTATTTGCGGATTTTGTGGAAAATGAATTGATGAAATTTGGTGGGTTATGTGTAAAAATGTGGAGTTTTTAAATTGTGTGAGCTATTTTTGAATTGTTTGAAATTTAATTGAGGTGTTATATGTGTGTTGTGGAATTGAATTGATTGTTATTGGTGTGAATTAGCGATAATTAAATTTGATGTATTTGAGTTACGTAATGATTTATTTTCAAATAAATGAGTCTGAACTAAAATTGAAATTTTACAAAAAAATTAGAGTTGTTAAATTTGTGAAAAAGTTAAATAATATAGATTATTTGGTTTTAAAAGTTTGTTGTGTGAGAAAGATTTAATTTTGGAAATTTTGTTGTGTGTGGATAATTTTATTGTGAACAAGTTGTAATAAATATTTATGTTTATGTAGTTAGCTCCTTGACTCTCGAAAAGGAATCAAGACCGTTGGCACTGGGTTAGCAGTGGGGAGAACTCTGATATATTAATGTTTTTGTGGTGATTTATGGTTAAAAATTTTGGAGATTGAATTTGGGTGATTAATGTTTGAAAATTTTGGTGATTCATGTTTGGTGAAATTGATGTGTTCATAATTAATATTATGAAGTTATTTTGAAGAAATTTATGTGTGACTTGGTGGACAATGAATTTAATTCAATTTATGTGTGGATGGAATTTGGGGATGTGATTTAGGTGTGTGTGTGAAAATTTAAATTGGTGTGAACAAATATGTTTGAGTATTAAAATTTGGGAATATTTTAATAGCTACATTTACTTAATGATTGTGGTGAAAAGATTCAGAGTATGCTCATGCATTTCATAGTACATGGTGACCGCGATGGGGCCATGGTGATAGTGGTGACCGTGATGGGCCACTTGATGATGTCATCTAAATTGTTGGTTCATCTTATCCTTGTGGGGATTGTCGCAGCGTGCTGATATGTGAGAGATTGCACTCTAGAATGTGCTAATCTAGGAGCGATTACACTCTAGAAAATCGTGTTTGTCTGTGAGCGACTGCACTCTTGTATGTTGTGCTTGTTTGTGAGCGACTACGTGCTAGTAAATCGTGCTAGTCTGTGAGCGATTGCACTCTTGTATGTCATGCTGGTTTGTGAAAGACTACACACTAGTAAATCATGTTGATCCGTGAGAGATTGCACCATGATAATTAGTAGTGGTCTGTTAGAGGCTGTACAATTATGATTTACGCCCTTCGAGGAGGGTTTTGGCTTGGAATTTCAGAATTATGCATTATGGCATATACACATTGCATTAGAGTGTTTAGCACGCGAGTCGTGTTTGTTATACTATGATGATTGTATATAAATATTCGGTTGTTGTTGTGATTTTCCTTAATTGTTATGAGGTGTGAAGTTGGGTTGATTATGTTTCGATGTAATTATGTGTTCATAATTGTTAATACTAATGTTTGAAATGTTGATTGATTCAACGCCATTTTAGAATTGAAAATCAGCATTTTCTCAGTTGTATTCGGCTACGAGAATGCAGTTTGTCAAAACTTCATTTTTCAACATTGTTATGCATTTTTGGACATATGAAAATCCTCTCGAGGAGTATACTAAGTTGAAAGGTTATTTTGTGCATTTGAAATTTAAATGCTAAGTGTTATTTGTTAATTTCAGTTGGTGACCCTTTACATTTATTGTGGAAATTGAGCATTACCCTCATATGATACCCGAGTTCATTCCACCGACTATTATCTTGACGATGGAAACATCATTAGAATTCCCTGACCGAGATTCACCGACTGCTTGGGCATACGACCCGACCTCAAGCATGGCTACTTATATGAGGAAGGTAGTGAGGACTAGTAGAAAAGATGGGGCAGTATGTCTTGTGGAACTCACTCGCAAGAAGATTGACTATCTGGTACCTTCCGGATTGGTGCTTGGGATGAGTGGAGCTTGGGAAGATGCAAAGGATTCCTCAATAAGAGTTGAGGTGGAGGCAACCGTGGGTGTTGAGGATACAGTGGTTGGACCTGGGACTGGCGGAAAGGATAAAGGGCTGATGCCCGTGGAGCGAGAAATTGCAGGGCCATCTAGATGGGCCGAGTCAGACCTTCCTCTTTCGATGAATGATCCCTTACCGACTGTCACTAAAGTAGTAGACTATTTTGAGGTTCTGTCGCCGCCAAAGCCACCTATCTCGTGGGTGGATCTAACTTATAAGGAGACTGATCCTTCTACGGATGACGAGGAGGAGGTTACCTCGAAGATGGTTACTGCGTCAAACGGGACTTGTGGAGTGTGTGGAGGTCACCCATGCTATTGTAGTTGCTAGAGCATGATCACATTAGTTTTGTTGTATAGGGACTTGATGTCTTTCTATTGGTGGCATTACTTATTTCATTTTGGGATGATTGTAACTATACTTATACGGTCAGATGACTTCTATTTTGGTGGATCCATGTTCCATTTTTTTGACGTGACCATGAGGGGATTAGTATTTCTTGGAGCAGTACTTGTACAAGTGTGTGCCGAGAATACTCCAGTGTATTTTATATTGGGATATTTTGGTTTATCGTCTCAAAACTATTTTAGTTTGTTATAATTATGATGTAATTAATTATGACATTTGTAGTTTGTGCTATGCTTTGGTAATTTATTAAATCTATTTCAATTGTGAGCTTTGTATGTTCCTTGTAGAATACTGGAAATGTATTTGGAAATGGTGGAACTTTTCTTTTTATTAAAGGATGACCTAAGCATTCTTGTTGTAATGAATTTGTGGAGAATGTTCTCTGTTTTTCAGCCTTTTGTCAAGAATGTTCTTCGTTCTGTTTGTGTGAGTGCAGGTATTTTTTTTTTTTGTCTTTGACAGTTGTTTGCCAAGATTTATTTCTTTGCATTTTGGATTGATTCTTTGTTGAGATGAATCATGTATATCCCATGTGGAATACTGATAACATGAATGTAAAATCCAGGACCAATTTCTTCTTCAATAAGGGAAATAATTTGTTATTGAAATTTCAGAATTATGGGGAATGTTATATGTTTCTAGACTTCTGTCAAGAACATTCTCTATTATGTCTTTGTATTTTTGCTTCATTTTCAAATGATCTTGCTTCTTATTTATAGCATAGTGTGATCATTGATTGTTGTATTTGATCACCTTCTTCATGAAGATGTTATCTTGACGATGTAATTATCATTCTCATGAATGATTGATATATGATATTTTCCTTTTGAGATTACTTCATTATTGAGTGGATATTTGTGCACTTTGACGAAGTGAATGACTTCTTGTTTATTCATTTATGCAATTCGTGTTCCTTAGACAAAACTCAAGTGCAATCATTAGTAGACAACCATTCATAAAACTTAATCTTTTATTTCATATGGTTTGTTGTCATTAAAACATGCATCAAAAAGATTTATTTCCTCAACAATCTCCCCCTTTTGGGATCTATCAAAAAGGTTGGAGAATAAAAATTGAAGTAAAAATGTATAAAGCAATATCATGAGTATACTACACATAGAAATCATGTGGTTGATCACTACATTCATATAATAAACTTTTCTAGTTTGCAAGTAACATCAAGAAGCATAGCATGTATGATGATCAATAGTCAATATTGCAAAGAAGATATGGATAAGGATAACAAAAGCAATATGACATAATTACATACAAACGTATGCAATCATTTTAACACAAAAAATAAATAACAAATGAGTTAACATCAGTTTTAAGAAAAAGAAAAAAGATTTTCTAAAAACTCCCCCTGAAATTAATATCCTTTAATATTTCAAAATTTCAAAACACAAGTAAGATGTCTCTGTGTTGCTTATCCTCTTTCACAAGAGACAACATTTTAATTTGAATATGATAATGAGCGCATAAAAGAAAGCAAAATAAGATGAATGTGATATCATGTCAAATATAATTTCTCTCTTTACAAAATATTTTTATGCTAAAAAAGTTTTGTATTGTTCAAAAACTAATTTTTTTAAATGGATCAAAAATATACTAAGAGATTTGTTCATATAAAAAAATATTTTTTTTCACAGTATTTTTGTTTTTGTTTTAAAAACACGCAAATGAGCAACAAGAGACAAATCTTTTTCATGAAAACGAAACACATATTCTCTTGTGGAAATCCTTCAAAAATAAATCATAAACAAAGATATATATTTAAAATATGTTGAAGAAGAATCTTTTTGAAAAGACACATTATAAAACTCAATTTTTGTTTTTTGAAAAACCATATTTAAAATATTATACTCAAACATCAAGCAATGTATTGGCTAATCAGTATCTACAAACAAAAATTTACAACAACCCCATGTTGTTGAAAAGTTATTTAATAAGAAAATCATGTGAAATGTTATTTTCATCTAAGAATGATTTGAAGAATAAGGTTTCAAATTTCCCTTGATAATTTCTTAAACAAAAGACAATTCCCCTTTTTAAACAAAAAAAAAAAACTTAAAAACATTATTTGATTGGAAATTCATCTAAATATAAAACATAATGATTTTTCTTTAAACTGAAACATAAGGATGTTTGTCTTACCTCAACCATGTGGGGAATAAAAAAATAACTTTAAAACCAATTTTACAAAGTTATTATTCATATATCAAACATCCTTAATCAATGCTAAATTATTTCAACAAATAATACATGTACCTTTGATTTGTTAATTTTTCCAAATGTTATAGACACTCCAAAAAATTTTAACGAGAGGAGGCATCATACTTTTCCATTCATGTGTATTGAGCATGTATTGCCCATGTATCAATGTTCTTTCTTGATTGTTGGATGGTGTTTCTACATCATAAGTTAGTAATGATTTTGGTACCCACATTTGTTTGGGTCCTTGATGGTTAGTATATCTTCTTTTACAAAATCTTTTTAAAACTTGATCTCTTTTTAAAATAGCAAGTTGACTCAAAATGGCCAATCTTTGAGCAATGGGAACACTTTTCTAAAGAAAGTTCCAAAACGTTCTCCCTTTTTCAAACTTTCTAGAGAAAGTTCTGCTTTTGTTCTAAAACGTTCTCCCGTTTTCAAGTTTCCTAGAGAAACATATATTTTTGTTTCAGAACGTTCTTCTTTTCTAAAGATCATTTTGTTCTTGACTTTTTCATCTATTTTCTTGAAATAGCATGCAAATTCCGTATGTCCAAATCTACTGCAATATGAACATTTGGGTTTGCATTTCTCCTATTTTCTTTTAGGAACAAAGAAGTTTTCATACATTTATGTTTTTTGAGTTTTATCAAAACCAAAACCAGCTTTATCAAATATTTCTACTTGAGATCCCATTATTTTTTGAAAGGTTTTTGTAACTATAATGAAATTCGACAAGTTATTTTAAGAAGTTCAATTTCTGTTTTAAGGAGAATGTTATCCTTTTCCGTTGCAGAACATTCTTGACTTTCAACATTAAAATTTTTTAGATGCAATTCTTTCAGATTTTGAATGATATTTTTAAGTTCATCCTTCATAGTATGAGTTTTCTCTTTCTCTTCTTTTTCTTTGTAAAATTGTACTTTTAAAGAACTAAATTTTTGAACAAAAAAACAGAGAACGTTCTTGGTTTCTGACTAGAAAACAGAGAACGTTCCTGGTTAGTTAAAACCAACAATTTAACTTAATAATCAAAAAGACTAAAAGTAATTAGATAAGGGAAAAGATACCAGTCAAGGATATATCTTGGATCACCCAACTCGGGCTACATCCAGTCCTCATAACAGTAAGATTTTCCACTAAGTGTTCAAACGCATAACAATCTCGGTTTTACACCATCCTTTCAAATCAACCTTGATTTGTTACAAAGTTAAACCTTTTCACCCAGAAAGGAGTTCAAACAGGTTGCCTATCAGTCTTTAGATAGGAGTTTACTCTACAACTTTTTTAACCATAAAAGGATTTTTGTAACACCTCAATTTTTAACAGCGCAGGTGTATTTGTTTTTCTTTCAAAATCAAATAATAAAAATAACTCGCTGTAACACAATCGACAACAATTCTGAATAATTACCTCATAAATACAAACAAACTGAAATAATTTTTTAGACAATAATCCAAAATATACAAATAGAAAATACACTAGGGCTATAGACCTATCAAACATCGCTCATACCCCTGGAGTATTCTCGGCAGACACCTGCACAAAAGCATTGCTCCAAGAATACGATTCCCACCATGGTCACGTCAGAAAAATGGAACATGGACACACAAAATAAATTAAGTTATAGATACAATCATCCTAAAATGAAATAAGTACGACCACCAAAGACACTAAGTCCCTATACAACCAAACTAATATGATAATTCACTAACAACTACAATAACATGGGCGAACTCCACACACTCCGCCAGTGCCTTATGATGTAGTATCCATCTTCGAAGTAACCTCCTCATCATCATCAACTATAGAAGTATCGATCTCCTCAGAAGTCAAATCCACCCACGAGATAGGTGGCTTCGATGGCGCTGGGATCTCAAAACAATCCGCTATTGCAGCGATAGTTGGTAAGGGATCATTCACTGGAAATGGAATCTTTAACTCAACATGCATATACGGTCTTGCAATATTTCTTCCTACTTGCATCAACCTTTTATCCTCTCCGCTAGTCCCCAGTCCAATCATTGTATCTCCAGCTCCTACGGTGGCCTCCGCCTCAATTCTAACTGAGGAATCCTCTACATCGTTCCATGCTTCAGTCATCCCAAGCACCAATCCTGAAGGTACCAGATAGTCGATTTGCACGCGAGTGAGTTCCACGAGGTATACTGATACAACTTTCCTACATGTCCTCACTATCCTCCCCATATAAGTAGCCCTGCTTGATATGGGGTCGTATACCCAAGAAGTCGACAAGTCTCGATCAGGGATGCTTAACGGCGTTTCTGTCTTCAAGGTAACAATCGGTGGCAAAAACTGCACATTTTTATTCGACTACAAGATGATGTAGCCGAATACAAGTCAAATCAGTGGCAAAAATCACTCAGTTGTATTCGAATACGAGGGTTCATATCCAAATACGAAGTTAAATTTTGAATAAAAACTGAACGTTACATACATGTATTCAATTACACACTGCATGTAACTGAATACGACAACTAAATTTTTGCAGTTTTTTCAGTTTTAAAAAGGCTCTAAATCATTTAACACATACAATACAAAGTCCATCTATAACACTTCAAACATTCATAATATCAATTATGAACACATAATTCATGCCAAATTAATCTCCACAAATTCACACCTCAATCACACATCAAACATTCATATCAATTATGAAAACATAATTAATTCGAAACTTACTCAACACAAATTCACACCTCAAACCAATTATGGCACAATAACAAACAACAACCGAGTATGTATATACAATCATCATAGTATAAAAAACGTGACTCGCGTTCCAAGCACCCTAATGCAATGTGTATATTCCAATGCGCATCATGTTTGAGCATACTTTGACTCTTTTCAGCCATTGCATTAGGGTGTTTGGCACGCGAGTCATGTTTGATATAATGTGATGATTGTATATACATACTCGGTTGTTGTTTGTGATTGTGCCATAATCGATGAGTGTGATTGATTGAATTAGTGTTGTAAGTGTTGAATGATTTTGAAACATTTTCGAAACTGAAATCTGCATTATTTTGCAGTTGTATTCGAATACGAGGTGTTTGTATTCGATTATATATTTTAAACGTTCAGTTTCGATTGAAATTTAAACATTGTATTCTAATATGACAAGACTGTATTCGAATACAATAGCACAAAGTTTGGTACTGACTTATGATTTCACACTTGTATTCGAATACGATAGGATTATATTCGAATACATGTATTCGTATACGACAGGACTGTATTCGAATGTGACTTGATGATTTTTGCTATTGACTTATGAATTAGCATTGTATTCGAATACGAGAGTGTTGTATTTGAATACGACGGTGTAGTTTTCTTAAAAACTTCATTTTTCAAATTTGATTATGCATGTTTGGCGTATGAAAACACTTTCAAGAAGTATACTAAGTCGAGAGGTTCATTTTTCAAATTTGATTATGCATGTCATTTGTTAATTTCAGTTGGTGACCCTTTACAATTATTATGCAAATTGGGTTTTCACATCAGATGATCCGGGACTGGCGAAAAGGATAAGAGGCCGATGCCAGTGGAGCGAGAGATTGCAGGACTATCTAGGCGGGCCGAGTTAGAGCTTCAATTATCAGTGAATGATTCCTTACTGACTTTCACTGAAATAACGGACTATTTTGAGATCCTCGCGCCGTTGAAGCTACCTATCTCGTGGTTGGATCTAACTTCTAAGGAGACTAATCCTTCTATAGATGATGAGAAGGGGGAAGTCACTTCAAGGATAAATGTTGCATCAGATGGGACTTGTGGAGTGTGTGGAGGTCACCCGTGTTATTGTAGTTGCTAGAGTATGATCAGATTAGTTTTGTTGTATAGGGACTTGATGTCTTTCTTTTGGTGGCTGTACTTATTTCATTTTGGGATGACGGTAACTATACTTATACGGTCATATGACTTTTGTTTTGGTGGGTCCGTGTTCCATTTTTTGACGTGATCATGGGGGGGGATTAGTATTTCTTGGAGTAGTACTTGTACATGTGTTTGCCGAGAATGCCCCAAGGGTATGAGCGATGTCTGATATCTCTCATAGCCCCGATGTATTTTATATTTGGATATTTTTGTTTATCGTCTCAACATTTTCAGTTTGTTATAATTATGATGTAATTAATTATGACATTGGTCGTTTGTGCTATTGTTTGGTATTTTATTGATTAGTTTTTGAAAGAAAAAAAATACACTCGCGCTGTTAAAAATCGGGCTGTTATAGTTACAGACATGTATTCGACCACACACTGCATGTAGCCGAATACAACTGCTAAATTTTGTAGGTTTTTCAGTTTTAAAAAGGCTCAGAATCATTTAACACTTATGATACAAAGTCCATCAATAACACTTCAAACATTCATAATATCAATTATGAACACATAACTCACACCAAATTAATCTCCACAAATTCACACCTCAAACACACATCAAACATTCATAACATCAATTATGAACGCTTAATTACATCGAAACTTAATCAACATAAATTCACACCTCAAAGCAATTACGGCACAATAACAAACAACAATCGAGTATGTATATACAATCATCATAGTACAACAAACATGACTCGTGTGCCAAGCACCCTAATGCAAAGGGTATATGCCAATGCACATGATTATGGAATTTCCAACAAAAACCCTGATCGAAGGGTCGTAAATCATAATTGTACCGTCTATCACATGCCTTAGTACTAATTACTGAGATGCAGTCTCTCACAGGCTAGCACGATTTACTAGAGTGTAGCTATCACATGCCTTACACATAGTTATATCCTCGTAAGGATAAGATGGATCAACTATCACATGGAACCATCCCATGGCCCATCACTGTCACCACTTAACTTCGTGACCCATTACGGTAACCACTTAACACCGCAGTCCATCGCGATCACCACTTAACACCGCATTCCATCGCGGTCACCACTAACACTATGGCCTATCACGGTCACCACAAGCTATGAAGTGCATGAGCATACTCTGACTCTTTTCACAATAATCATTAAGTAAATGCAGCTATTAAAATATTTCTCATTTTTAATACTCATTTAACACTAACGATTTTTTCAAACTTATCATAGAGTATACTCAAAACAGATTTTCCTTAATAAAATTTATAATGCACATATTATCAGTTATGAATACATAATCACATAAAAGCTTAATCACCACAACAACATTGATATATCAGAGTTGTCGCCACCATTAATTCGGTGCCAATGGTCTCGATTCCTTTTCGAGACTCAAAGAGCTAACTACATAAACATAAATATTTATAACAAGTTGTTCACAACTAAAATTTATCCAACCACAACAAAATTCCCAAAATTATATCTTTTTCACACACCAAACTTTTAAACTCAAATGATCTATATTATTTAGTTAAAACTAAATAAAACAAATATTGTCCAAATCACACATACACACACTCGACTATTAAAGCATCGAGATTTTGAGATAATAAAATACTCTAAACTTTTTCTGTTAAAACTTATTTATTTAAAAATAACTCATTATGTAATTCAACCACATCAAAAATTAATTTTTTTTAACCATTACTAACAAAATCAACAACAACAGCACAACAACAAGGATGGCTACATCCAGTCCTCACACCCTTGTGAGATTTTACTAAAGTTCAAACAGATCAACCTCACGATGAGGATGATTACAAACTAAGCATTGTTTAGCTTCACCAAGCTTACAATCAATTTTTAAATATTTCCAAGTGTAACTCACAAGGAAATTACAAAGTGATATGAGAGTGATTGATATTTAATACTTTGTCAAAGGATTTGCAAAGATATAGTGTAGGATTAAATAAAGTATGAAGTGAGGATGGGTATTGCTCTTAATAGCTTTAAGATGCTTGATCTTTTTGTGCAATTGTGTTGTGTGTTTAATGATGGAGAGCTTGTTGCATTTTATAGAGGTCCAAGCTCTTTGATGATCGTTGGAACTCATTTCAAAAGATCCAAGGTTTTTCATCATAATTACATAACTTCCATGCAGAGCTTCCTTGTAACTTGATCTTGAGATGTCGTTGTCTATTCTCTTTTATCAAAGAGTGCAAAGTTGTTTCTTTGACCATGTGAGCTGCAACATTTTTAAAAACTTTAAGGACTAGGTTGATTTCAACTTTTGAGGTGATGTTGACAAGAGAGAAAGCTACCCTCTTACATAGGACTGTCATCGTCTAGTCTGAGGATCAGATCTGCCAACAACATGTGATCTTCCATTTTTGGCTTGTTTGTTGTTGCCTTTCTTTAGCTTGACTTCTTTATGTATTCATTCGTGCAAGCACAATAAATGGTCTGATTTTAGCCTTTGCACATGCTTGGTGGGTTGCTTTCAACTTTGCTGAACCATCCTCAACCTAGTCTGTCATCCTCTAGACTTAGATTTGGCTATATGGCTAAACTCATCCTTTTCCTTTTGACCTTCTAACTTCATTATTTCAAATACTTTTATTTATTCAATGTTTGACATTGTTGTGCATTTATTTAATGAATAAAAGCATTTATTCTGGTGAGAACACATATTGTGCAGATTTGAAGATTAGGCCATCCTCGCTGTTTTCCATCCTAATCATTTTCCATTATGAATACACGCAAAAGCACATATTAGTCACTAACCACAATCATAATCTCTTAGGTAAATTTGTTATCATTAAAATCATTTGAGAGATTTTGTCTCAACATGTTTTTGTTTTAAAACTAACACCAACACTTTTAAATAATTATAACCAAATCAAATAAATATCTAAACTCTTACACACATCACCTCACTCACATCTCAATCTAATTTATCTCTAACAAAATATATTTTTAGTACCTAATTCACAAAATGAAATAAAATTGGGCTAAATGCCTAAGCAATTTAATTCAAAATACACTAAAATTGCAAAAATTAGAGTTTAAAATTAAGGTTCTTACCATTTTCTACAAACTAGTCAAACTATGCTCAACACTTATAGTCTTGAGTATACACAATTATGATTTAAAATGTTTTTCATAATCTGAGAAAGCTCAACACTTGTTTGAGTTTTTATTCTTTTGAAAAAGAAATACAATAGAATGATTCTAGGAATCAAATGAGAAAAATCAAAACTGATTCTATGTATATGAGTGAGAGACTTTCAAGTCTGATTGTAAGTAAGTGATGTATTTTTTTAGTACTTGAAGTTCTAACTTTTCCTTTAGTTTGGGGTTCCTTTTATAGGCTTCAAAGAAATTGATGACAGCTATTATGATCGTTAAAAAGATAATTGCTTTCATGTGTCAAACTTTGACCAAAGACCAGACATTTTGGAACTTTGAATGTTATTGTTCTGAAAATTATGTGTTTCTGCTTCTGTGTTAACAATGTCTAATTTATAGCTTCTCATTCTTGATTGTGATGATTCATTGTTTATTGTAACACCCCAATTTTTAACAGCGAGAGTGTATTTTTTTTTTAAAACAAATTCATAAAACAAAGAAATAAATAAGGAAATACCTTTGGATAAATATTTAAGTCATAACACAACGACAATTAAGTCGACATAATTTACAAGCAGCGGAATAGTTTTTGAAATAGGAATCCAAAGTATTTACACATCAAAAAGTGGTACATGGGACCCATCGAAAATAAAATGTCATGCTGACAATATTTGTAACACCCCGATTTTCAAAGCGAGGGTGTATTTTTTTTTTCCAAAGAAATTAAAATAAAACAGAGAAATAATAAATAAGGAAATACCTTTGGAAAAGCCTTTTGATACATATTTAAGTCGTTATAATTTACAAGCAGCGGAATAGTTTTTCGAAATATGAATCCAAAGTATTTACACATCAAAAGGTGGTACATGGAATCCATCGAAAATAACATGTCGTGCTGACAATATTAGTATAGGTACAGTCTTCCAAATTTAAAATAAACACAATTTAAAAGAAAGACATTTGTTCCCTCTATGTCAACCTAATCTGATCATTCTACAAGACAGGCTAAACACCCTGAGTGATCTTCACACGCCCCGTAAGATCCTCCTAACATAGCTCCAGTCAGGCATTCCCGTCTACATCCCCATCCGCAGGGTACGAACCGGTAGGATTGTCCTGGCTCTCATATGAGGGCAAAGCCCAAATTTCCACAATAGTTGTAAAGGGTCACCAACCGAAATTAATAGCTAACACATAACATTCAAGTTTTTAAATGCACAAATAACCTTTCAACTTAGCATGCACCTTAAAAGGGTTTTCCATATGCTAAAAGTTCATATAATGCTTACCAAATAAAAATGAAATCAAAATAAGTCTCAAAGCAATCAAGTAATAAACAACTGGCCAATCCATTGATGAACCAATTGAGCAATCGATTATCTAACTCAAAATAAGAATTTCTACTAAGCCAATCGATTGGGAAATCGATTTCCTGAAGGTTTTTAGTGAAAACTGTACTCTGGGCTTAATTCAATCGATTGGGAAATCGATTTCCTGAAGGTTTTTAGTGAAAACGGCAATCTGGGCTTAATTCAATCGATTGGGAAATCGATTGAATGAATAACTGAGTCCCTGTATTAAAGCCAATCGATTTCTAAATCGATTTTGTCAAAATGGCTGAGCTTCTGTAATGGCCAAATCGATTTCCAAATCGATTTTGTCAAAATGGCTGAGCTCCTGTAATGAATCCAATCGATTGCCAAATCTATTTTGAAGAATAGTTTTTAATAGAATCGATTTGGGAATCGATTTCCCTGCATGTTTTTCTAAAAATACATAAACTAACTCAATCACATTCACACACAACTCCAACACATAACACTTAGCAATTTCCACACAATCACCACGACAACTTAAGTTTCGAAATAGTTTTACAATCACAATCACAATGACATTTCAAGTTCAAACACTCAATCATAAACCTGAATCAAACACACTTACACACTATTTCAAAACATAACACTTAACAGTTACAACACAATACCCACACGGACAAGATGAACCAACGAATCACATGGAATCATCTCGACGCGACAATCCCAACACGGATAAGATGAACCAACAAATCACATGGAATCATCTTGACGCGACAATCCCAACAAGGACAAGATGAACCAACAAATCACATGGAATCATCTTGACGCGACAATCCCAACACAAACAAGATGAACCAACAAATCACATGGAATCATCTTGACGCGACAATCCCAACACGGACAAGATGAACCAACAAATCACATGGAATCATCTTGACGCGACAATCTCCGCAAGGATAAGATGAACCAACAAATCACATGGAATCATCTCGTGACCCATGGACAAGGTGAACCAACAAATCACATGGAATCATCTCGTGGCCAATGGATGAGATGAACCAACAAATCACATGGAATCATCTCGTTTACCACTATCACCATGGCCCATCCGGTCGCCATGTACCATGAAATATAAGAGCATACACTGACTCGATCACGACAATCGTTAAGTAAATGCAGATATTAAAAGATTCCCCATTTTTAATACTCATTTATCTTAAACGATCTTCAGAACAAACATTAAGTAAACAAGGATATTAAGAGATTCCCCATTCTTAATACTCATTTAACTTAAATGATTATCACAACAAACATTAAGTAAATAGAAATATTAAGAGATTCCCCATTCTTAATACTCTTTTAACTTAAATGATTTTCAAAACAAACATTAAGTAAACAGAAATATTCAGAGATTCCCCATTCTTAATACTCTTTTAACTCAAACGATTTTTTAAAAAAACAAACATTAAGTAAACAGAAATATTAAGAGATTCCCCATTCTTAATACTCTTTTAACTTAAACGATTTTCAAAACAAACATTAAGTAAACAAAGATATTAAAAGATTCCCTATTTTTAATACTCGTTTAACTCTAATGGTTTTCACGACAACATTAAGTAAAGGTAGACATTAAGAGACTCCCCATTCTTAATACTCATTTAACTCTAATGGTTTTCAAATTCCACACAAAACAAACTCAAACCTATTATCAGATCCAATCCACAACTCACACCAAAACACATCAATTCATTTCTCCGCAAAATCCAACATACACATATCAAATTTCATAAGCATTAATTATGATTTCATCAAATACGATGAACACAAATCATCTCAACATACCACTCAAACACATCAAATTCCATTTACTCAAAATCATACACAAATGAGTTAAATTCATTTTCCACGAAACATCCATCAATATCACCAAAACCTAACTCTAAGATTTTACCCATAAAGCCTTAGATTCATTTTCCCCAAATCAATACTTTAACCCTAACAAAATCCTTTTCCACACAACCACAGATAAGTCCCTAAATGCAAACTAAAAGTTTGGAAGGAGCCCTTACCTTCACGTTAGCTTTAACGTGCGATTACGGTACCGCGAGTAAATCCGGTAAAATCTCCGCTCGCAACGTCGCTTCCAAAGTTGGTTCCCTAACACCGTAGCGTGGTAGTGAGCAACTTTCCCTTCTATCTCTTCGCGAAACGAAGTTTAGATCTAGATGAAACGGGGAGGTTTGTGTTTGACGGTTTTGAAATCCCTAACACCGTTTTTCTTCGTTTTCGAAACAACGTGGAAGTATGAAGTTGAGAAATCCTTGCTTTCTTACCCACTAAGCCTTGGGTTTCTATTCTTGAACAAAAGGAAGCAAAGAAAGTAAAAAAATGAATAACAATGGAGGAAGGAGGGAGATGAGCGTGCGAGACAGGGAGAGGAAAATGTTTTTAGGTTTTCCTTTCTTCCTTTTTCCTTCCTTTCTATTTTTGTCCTTTCTATTTCCATTTCTCCTATTTCCCTCCAACCATATATATATATATATATATATATATATATATATATATATATATTACGTACAATATATAAATATATATTTATATATTAATATATTATAATTAAAACAAAACAAACAATTATCTAACAACTCTTACCCCCATCATTTCATTCCCCTCTTAATCTAATTTAATAAAAATATCTACTCTCGTCGCAACTCAATTGACCGGTACAATTTTCAGCAACGCGAGATATTTTTAACAAAATTGCCCGATATTAAATCCTTCGTAACGTAAATAAATTATTTTCCGACAAATAATTTTAATCCAATTTCTAAAAATATATTTTTGGCATTTAACTCACTCAATACCAAAAACTGGGCTAACAGCCTAAGAAATTCCACACAAAAATACCCTAAAATTGTATAATATAGGATTTAAAAACTATGGGTCTTACAATATTGGTATAGGTACAGTCTTCCAATTTAAAATAAACACAATCCAAAAGAAAGACCTCTAGTCCCTATACGTCAACCTAATCTGATCATTCTACAAAAAACTATACATCCTGAGTGATCTTCACGCGACCCGCAAGATCCTCCTAACGTAGCTACAGTCAGGTGTTTCCAACTACATTCCCATCCACAGGGTACGAACCGGTAGGATGGTCCTGGTTCTCATCTGAGGGCAAAGCCCAGATTTCCACAATAGTGTAAAGGGTCACCGACCGAAATTAACAATTAACACATAACATTTAAGTTTTTAAATGCACAAAATAACCTTTCAACTTAGCATGCACCTTAAAAGGGTTTTCCATATGCTAAACGTTCATATAATACTTGCCAAGTAAAACTGAAATCAAAATAAGGTTTTAATCAATCAAGTAATAAATCAATTGTTTATGATGAATCTGTTGGTCAATCGATTGTCTGACTCAGAATAAAAGTTTTTACTAAGTAAATCGATTGAGAAATCGATTTCTTAAAGGTTTATAGTGAAACCTGTATTATGGGTTTAAATCAATCGATTGGGGAATCGATTGGGAAATCGATTTCTTAAATGTTCATAGTGAAACCTGTATTCTGGGTTTAAATCAATCAATTGGGCAATCGATTGGGAAATCGATTTCTTAAATGTTTTTAGTGAAACTTGTATTCTAGGTTTAAATCAATCGATTGGACAATCGATTGGGAAATCGATTTCTTAAATGTTTTTATCAGACCTGTGTCCTGTGATTAAAGAAATCGATTGAACAATCGATTGAAATAAATAGCTGAGCCATTATAACAAGCCAAATCGATTGGCAAATCGATTTTGATAAATAGTTGAGCTACTGTAACAAGCCAAATCGATTGGCAAATCGATTTGTTCAATATCTTTTAACAGAATCGATTGGGAAATTGATTTTTCTGGAGTTTTTCTAAACTACATAAACTGAATCAATCACAGTTACACACAACACACAATTCCAAAACGTAACACTTAGCAATTACAACACAATCACATCGACATCTTGAGTTTCGAAATTGTTTTGCAATCAATCACACTTACAGACAATTTCAAAACATAACACTTAGCAATTACAACACAATCATCATGGCAACTTGAGTTCAAACACTCAATCATAATCTTGAATCAAACACGACTCACGTGCCAAACACCCTAATGCGATGCGTATATGCCAAAACGCATGGACTCAAAATTCAAATCAAACTCTTCGGGAGTAGAAAATCGTAATTGTACAGTCTCTCACAGACCAACACTTATTACCAAGGGGCCACCAATTACAGGCCTGCACGATTTATTAATTTTTAACCTATCACAAGTCTTAAACCTCAATTCCAAACAAAACCCTCTGCGAGAGGCGTAAATCCTAAACGTACAGTTTCTCACGAACGAACACGGGTGCAGTCTCTCCCGGACAAACACAATTTACCAGGGTGTAGTCTTTCACGGACAAACACTTGTGCAGTCTCTCACCGACAAACACAATTTACCAGGGTGTAGTCTCTCACGGACAAACACAATTTACCAGGGTGTAGTCTCTCACGGACAAACACCTGTGCAGTCTCTCATGGACAAACAAAATTTACCAGGGTTTAGTCTCTCACGGACAAACACCATTAAGTAAACGCAGATATTAAAAGATTCCCCGTTTTTAATACCCATTTAACCCTTACAATTCGAACGACAATCATTAAGTAAGCGTAGATATTAAGAGATTCCCCATTCTTAATACTCATTTAACTCTAACGATTTTCACTACAAACATTAAGTAAACCGAGATATTAAAAGATTCCCCATTTTTAATACTTGTTTAACTCTAGTGATCTTCACAACATACATTAAGTAAACATAGATATTAAAAGATTCCCCATTTTTAATACTCGTTTAACTCTAATGATTTTCAAATTCCACGCAGAACATACTCAGACATATTTTCAAATTCAATCCACAATTCACACCAAATCACATTAATTCATTTTTCCACAAAATCCACACAAACGCATCTCAAAATTTATAAATATTAGTTATGAACACGTCAAACACGACAACCACAAATCATCACAACCCACCACTCAAACATATCAAATTTCCTTTCCTCAAACCTACATATAAATGAGTTAAATTCATTTTCCACAAAACACTCATCAATATCACCAAAACCCAACTCTAAAATTTTACCTATAAAAGCATTAAATTCATTTTCCCCAAATCAACACTTCAACCCTAACAAATTTCTTTTCCACACAACCACAAATAACTCCCTAAATGCAAACTAAAAGTTTGGAAGGAGCCCTTACCTTAACGTTAGCTTTAACGTGCGATTACGGTACCGCGAGTAAGTCCGGTAAAATATCCGCTCGCGACGTCGCTTCCAAAGTTAGTTCACCAGCACCGTACCGTGGAGATGAGCAACTTCCCCTTCTCTCTCTTTGTGAAACGAAGCTTAGATCTAGCTAAAACATGGAAGATTGGGTTTGACGGTTTTAAAATCCCTAACACCGTTTTTCTTCGTTTTCGAATCAACGAGAAAGTATGAAGATGAGAAATCCTTGTCTTCTCACCCTCCAAGCCTTGGGTTCCTATTCTTGAAGAAAAAAGGAAGCCACTAAAATGAAAGAAGAAGAAGGAGAAGAAGGAAGAACAATGGTTTTCGCGAAGGCAAGGAGGAGGAGATGTTCTTTCTTTTTCTTCTTTGTTCCTTTCTTTTCCTTTTCTTTCTCTTTTCCTTTTTCTTTCTCTTTCCTTTTCTTTCCTTTCTATTTCCTTTTCTTTCCTTTCTATTTCATTTTCTTTTCCCTCCGAACAAATATATGTAATTATATATATTAATTATATATATTAATTATAACTTAACAAATATATGTAATTATATATATTAATTATAACTTACCATTTCACCCATAACCTCTCCAAACCACTTTATGTTAAAAATATCTACTATCGTCGCAACTCAATTGACATATACAATTTTTAGCAACTCGAGATATTTTTAACAAAACTCCCCAAAATTAAATTCTTCGTAAAAGATTCACCGCAGTTAATTTAATTTATATATCGACGAGTAATTTTAGTCGGCCATCAGAATATCTTTTTTGGTCATTTAAACTCCCAAAATATTAATAACTTGTCTAAAAAGCCTCTGAGTTCAATACCAAAATCCACTAAAATACATAAAGTATAATTTAAAATTATGGGTCTTACATTACTACCCCCCTAAAATTAGTTTCGTCCTCGAAACTTAAAGTATGAGTAGCAATCCACACCAGTTTTGTACTCAAATTCAACATACAAGTCATAACTTGTTTCACCTGACCTACTTGAAGAAAGTGTGGCCTAACCCTTTTCATGGGGTGCTTAATAATTCTGCACCCATTCATAGTCGGTAAGGCTTGTCCGTTCCATTTCAACATGATTGTGTCCGAACTGTAATAGCGCTCCCCGCGACTTGCACTTAAGGTTATCCTAATGCACAAGCAATCAACCAAAGTTCTCAAGGTCCACTGAGTTTTCCGTATTTTCCTATAACTTTGCTCTTATTGACGAATTGCAATCACCCAAAACTATGTCACATAGCCTCATATACATCCACCTTGTACGAAACATCCATTTAGTACCAAACCTAAACACTAAGTATGACACCGACACATTGAGTACAATATATCATTACCTAATGATAGGACTTCCAATCCATACCAAGAATGATCTTGGGTTATTGTAGAGGTAAACAAATCAAATTAATCGAGAAATCTCTATTATGGACAATTACTTGGCAATGTAAACATACAATATTTTCAGTCAAAGTCTTAGCAGGTGTAAAAACAACCAAATCAAAAGGTAGTGACGACACAAATAACTTCCAACGATTCACACAATCCATAACAATGAAGGAATGGGTTGCCCCCGAATCAGAAAGTGCAGTTAGAGGGTTACCTGTAATCGCACAATCACATTGAATCAGATTGCTAGATGAGTTTCCAGCTTCAGCACCGACGCAATAAACACGTCCTCTAGCAGTAGGAAGAGTAGTCCTAGTTACATTCACTATTGTTTCCTCCTTCGGAGCCTTGCAATTCTTTGCAAAGTGCCCTGGTTTATGGCAATTGTAGCAAGTAGGACTGTTAAAGGTACAAGCATTAGCATAATGTCCCTCTTCTCCACATCGGAAACATCGTATCACTTGTCCTACTTGTCTCCCAAAGTCTTGGTTCCTCGGGCAATTCTGTTCCGTGTTGTTGTTATGTGGTTGGTCATAAGGTTTAGCAACTTGTTTCCCCTTGTTCTGATAATTCACCCGACTAGGCCCTCCTGAATTAAAATTCCCTCCTCGGCTATCCATCTTATTCTTCATATCTTCAACTTCTCTACATTTTTCCACAAGAACATGGAAACTTTGAATTCCCAAGGGTAAGACAGAGTCTTGAATCTCATACTTTAGTCCGTCTTGGAAACGATGACACATGAATGGTTCATCAATCTCTTCACGGAAAAACCTGAAATGCCTTGATAGCGAATCAAACTTAGCAGCATATTCGCCCACGGCCATGTTCCCTTGATCCAATTTCAGAAAATCATCACCTAGTTTAGTCCTGGTACTCATCGGGAAGTATTTGTCTAAAAACTTCCTTTTGAATGATTCCCAATTCACCTCCTCGTGAGCTGATCTCATCAACAATCTTGCACTCCTCCACCAGTACTCATCATCCCCTAATAGCATATAAGTGGCATACTTGACCTTCACTCCCGCTTGACAGTTAATCATTTCGAAGATCTTTTCCACTTCTTGGATCCATTGATCCGCTTTATCTGAATTCTCATGCCCCTTAAACTTGTGAGGATTGTAACGATGAAAATCTTCTAATCCTGTTGACTCTGCAACACGAATCTCTCTTTCCCTCTTTTCAAGATTACGTTGAGTCTTGGCAGCAGTCTGTGCAGCAACAGAAGCGGCCATGTTATTCATAGCCTCCGCCATTCGATCATCCCTTTTAGCATTGGCTCTTTGAGCGTCATTCCTTCTTGGCGGCATATTTTTCCTATAAAACCATCATCAAGTAGAGTCTTAACACTACTTCAAATAATTTCAAAACTAACTTCCGACCACATCAACACATAATAATTATTTCGGACCTGACAACTGAAACCATCTAAACCGACGCATGACCAGATAATAACTCCCAACCTACAGGTTGACCTACAATCTATAACCAAAACTCTGTGTGGTAATATAGACCTCAATTTAGCAGAATTTATGAAGAATAAATCCTATTCTAACAATATTGCTAAATAGTTTACTAAATTCAAAATTTAATTAAACAAATGATTAACCATAGTCCCAAATTTCAATCCTAAAAGAAGATTAACAATTACAAGTATTGTCTAATAGAGAGTGCAGCAGATACAGTAGTTGTTCAACAGATTGATCAAGATTAATACAGAATTCGGCTATCACATGCGATCAAGATTAATCATACAATCATACAATGCAAAATGGAAATAAAGAGTTAGGAATAGAAAGTAGTGCACCGCGATTTTTATACTGGTTCAACCTTCTTTCTGAAGGCCTACGTCCAGTCCCAAAATTAAACGATTTCGGCCTTTTCAATAGAATCTTGTAGAGTGTTTTACAGATGTTCCATCGCTCCCGGCCTATGAATCTTAAAACTCTCTCCCTATTCTATCTTTCACCCACTGTATCCCAGAGTTCCTCTACGAACTCTTCCAAGATCACAGCAAAGCTTCTTCTTGATGAGCCTTCTCAACAATGAAGATAACTACCAGTTTCACTACTGGATTTTTCTCAGTTCTTTGTTTACAGAATCTTTGTTACAGAAAAAATCTAAAAAGAGATATACAGAATTTGTCTCAAGCAGTCTTCTTCTCAAGTTCTTTTTCTCAAGCAATATTTTCAGGTCTCTGTTGATCCCGAAGAATGGTTGGTTCAAGTCTGAAAAAGTAATATTCAAAGTTATTCAAATGTGAGAAAAAGATGTTAAAGTTATAGTTCAATGTGTTTCTGTTGTTATGGTTGTTGTGAGAAAAAGTGATTGAAAAACGTTTATATAGTTTCTGAAAAACAACAGATAAATCGATTTACCAATCGATTCATTAATGTAATAAAACAAGCTCAATCGATTACCCAATCGATTATCGCGAATCTTGTTTTTCTTGAATCTTGAAACTACATAAACTAATCGAATACCTAATCGATTATTTTAATGCACATTTCAGAAAATTATGTGCAGTTCATAATGGAATCGATTGCCTAATCGATTACAGATGTTTTGTTCCAACAAAGAGATCAAAACAATCGATTACTCAGTTGATTCATTAATTCACATAGGCGATTCATTAAATCACATAATCGATTTGGCCCTAGGATAAGCTTCCTCTGTAATTTAAAATTTTGTTCCAATTGATTGGCCAATCGATTTGGATTATTACAGGGAGTTGGCTTATTTCAAGCAAATCGTTGTGCCAATCGATTTCACTGGTCACAGGGACTCAGTGGTTTTTCATCAAATCGATTTGCCAATCGATTTGTCTTATTACAGGGACTTAGCTGATTTCAAGCAAATCGGTGTGCCAATCGATTAGGTGCTCTGTTTCTGAGAAATGATTTTCCAGTTGGTTCATTCAACCGATTAGGTAATCGATTGATACCAAACCTGTAACAAAATAAATTTGATTCAATAGATTGTCCAATCGATTGTGTTTGTCACATACCATGTTGTTTTTTGAAACATTATTTTCACAATCGATTTGCCATTCGATTAGCTTAATAAACGACTTGGCTCTATGACTTGCACAATCGATTTTCACAATCAGTTTAGTCTTTGTGTTTTGAACAATCGATGTGTCAATCGATTAGCTTGATAAAGTCTTGCTTCTGACTTGCACAATTGTTTTTCAATAAATGTGCCAGTCGATTGCCTAATCGATTGTTTAATCACATACTACAAATTTTCATACAACCCTATTTCAGAATCTATTCCCTAATCGATTTGTGTAATAAATCTTCCAACTTTAGTTGATTCCTTGAGTTCCAAGCTATTGTCTCAAGTATGTAGGGTTGAGTTGTTGTTCATGAAATTTTACTCAGTTTAAAATGTTAGATTAATCAAATGATGAATGTTTGTCAATAATATCAAAATGGACATATGTCTAACAATCTCCCTCTTTTTGATTAAGTGACAAACATACAATTTTAACTTGAGTTTAACATTTCAAGGTATAACATAACAAATACAAGCTCCCCCTAAATTTAAGCAGTCAAGGTTCGTGTAAGTAACACAGCAACATATTATCAATTATCATAGCATGCTGTTACCAGGGTTAGAGCTTAATAACAAAAACAATTTTAGCTTTCCATGCAGTATCAGAGTTAACAACAACAAAAAAGTTAGCAATACATGCAGTATCAGAGTTATCAAAAAAAAGTTTAGCACTACATGCAGTATCAGAGTTATCATGATCAAAATTATCATGCATAAGCAGTGCTATTTAAGCAGTCATTAGAGCAATTGGCACAACACTGTTTATCAGTATCATAGTAATATCAGAGCAATATAAGTATCAGTATCAGAGCATAAGTACCAATATCAGAGCAATACTGTTTACCAATATCAGAGTAATTTAAGTAGTCATCAGAGCAGCAATTTGCTAATTTGCAGGAGCAGTAGTAGCATATAAAATTTAATTTCAGTACAGAAAAATTTAACACAAGTTAACAATTCTCTCCCCCTTTGTCATTTAATGCAAAAAGCAGTGAAAGGAGAGAGCAACAACATATATTTTCTCCCTCTATGTCAGTAAACATTAGCACTGGTGATTTAGGGCATAAAAAATATAGCAATTTATGGTGTCAGAGCAAGCAAATACCAGGGTATCAGAGCAAAAAGAATGCATATTAAACAGATTATGGCAGTAGATCATAGAACAATTGAATAGACGCGCTCATTTGTCATATATTGAAAACAATAGTACAACAATAACAAAACATTACATCACTACAAAGAACCTAAAATCCTAAACACCTAAGCTAGGCTGTTCCTCATTATTAGCTACGGGTGAGTGAGAGACCGCTGTATTACCCTCAGCAAGTGTCTCCTCACCATGAGGTTCAGGGCAACCTATGGTTGTGGGATTTTGTTCTTCTGCTGCTTGTCGTCCAATCTCAGCAACATCGCTAAAAGATAGCTTTAAGCCCAGGTGTTCCTGAATTGCCGTGATATCCTGCGCAATAGTGTTCAGGTCTGCCTGAAGCTTTTCTAGAGAAGCTTCCATTTTAGCATTGGAGGCTTCTACTTTAGAGTTGTGAGCTGCTTGAGCTTCCATAAACTCCAGCAGCTTGGTTAAGAACTCAGGATTTGCTGCAACTGGCTCAGCAGCTTGTTCTGAATTTTGATGAGCTTGTTCAGCATTTGATTAAGGTCTTTTCCAAATGCCGCTAACCCTTCTCAATTGCATTTGGTTTACAATTGACTCACCAAATGTAAGGGTGGTTTTGGAAGATTCTTCATTGACCAAGGATACTTTGAAATGTCTCCGAATCTTTGTGATTAGCTGTGGGTAGGGAAGCACCAGCTTTCCCTGTGCAGCTTCCAACATGTGCCTCAGGACAATCCATGCCCAGCTCATCTTGAGCTCTTTGCACAGACCCCACAGCAAAGTAATGTCCATCCTTTGGACGACCACATGATTACCGGATCGTGGAACGAGCATCCGGGTGAGAGCGTACATGAGCATCCTTTGCTGGACCTTCATTTGACTGATTGGCAGTTAAACCGTTTCAACAAAGCCATCAACTATCAGGTCCTGTACAGCTGTGTGTCTCTCTAATGAAGCTTCCCAGCCTTCATCAGCAGCCTCAGCTTCAGAGCTTCCGTCAATAGATTTTCCATGATATGGCAGTCCCGACAGTTTCGAGAACTCGTCAAAGGTCATGGAAATTTTCTTGCCCTAAACTTCTGCCTTGAAGTTGGTTTCAATAAGTTTGAAATTTGAATAGAAAGAGCGAATAAGATGAGGATAGGTGTCAAAGGAGCAGGAGAGAAATCCTTCTAATCCATGAAACCACAGATGGTCATGGAAAGTGAACCCATCTGAGTCGAAGTACGCAAAATCCAGAGGGCGTGCTTCATGAATTTTTCTCTTAAGAAATGCAGGTGGAAGTTCAGAAACTTCAACTTGTTTCTCTTTATTAGATGGAGCCTTCTTTTGAGGAGTAGAAGAAACATTTTTCTTCTTTTTCTGTGATATCTCCTTCATAGCATCAGCAAGTAGCTTTTCAGTTGGGGGCTCCTTTCGCTTCTTTGACTTGCCTTGATCAACCGCAACAACCTTACTTTTGTCTTTGGCAAGTATTTTATGAGTTGGCACTGAAACCGTTTTAGAAATTGTTGGAGGTGGTGAGGGAGTTCTTCCACTTGATGAAGAAGATGCTGACGGTGATGGTGTTCTGGGATGGATTTGTTTCACACGAGCCATTATAGTAGGTATGAGTTTTTGAATGTAGAGATGTATCAAAGATGGTTTGGATGATGAAATTTGTGAGAAACAGCAAAGAGATTTGAAACAAAATGCAGAGAATTGTATTCGAAATCGATTTGGGGTTTGAAAGAAGTGTGTGGAATCGATTGGTAACTGTTCCTTTTAAACCTTTAGACGCGTAAATCGATTGGTCAATCGACTATGTTACCGTTGCTGGGGAAGGTCAATCGATTGAGTCAAGATTATCTCTAACGGCTAGAAATTGATTGAGTCATAATAGTCTGTAACGGCTAGTAAAAACCCTTTACAACAGTCATATTGTAAATCGATTCCCAAATCGATTTCCTTTATTTACTAAATTGATGTCCAAATCGATTTCCATATCAGTTCAGGAACTTCCATATCAGTTCAGAAATATGCTCATCTCAACATTGATTTCCAAATCGATTCACGTGAGTTCAGATTTCAAACAAATTGAATCAATCGATTCCCCAATCGATGCTCGTGTTAGAGTCTGGAAGAATTTCTCAACTTTGATGTCTAGGGCCAACGTAATCGATTTTCAAATCGATTCTTTAAACTATATGCCAAGTGGTCAATAGATTACCCAATTGATTGGAATGGGAAATGTTAAAGCATTTGTAGCATCCTGTGTTCAACAAATCGATTAACCAATCGATTATCGTGTTTCTATTTTAAAAAATTAAACATTGTATGGCATAAATCGATTGTGAAATCGATTTTATAAAGCCATTTTTCTGTGTATTCACAGGATAATCGATGCCTAAATCGATTTGGTACAGGGATCAGATTTCACTAGGATCTTTGATTCCCAGTTTAATCCTAATATGAAGGAAGCTTTCTTTTGGTAAAGCCTTGGTAAAAATGTCAGCAACTGATCAGCTGTATTGACATATTCAAGCTTTATATTCCCATTTTGAAATTGGTCCCTAATAAAGTGATGCCTTATCTCTATGTGCTTGGTTCTAGAATGCATCACTGGATTCTTAGTAATGCTTATTGCACTTGTGTTATCACACATGATAGGTACAATCCCTAGATCAACACCAAAATCAGATAGGTGTTGTTTCATCCAGAGGATCTGTGCACAGCAGCTTCCAGCTGCAATGTATTCAACCTTAGCTATTGATAGTGCATTGCTAGTTTGTTTCTTGCTAAACCAAGACACAAGGGAGTTTCCTAGTAAGTGACAAGTACCAGAGGTACTTTTCCTATCTAGTTTGCATCCTGTAAAGTCTGAATCAGAATATCCAACTAATGTACAAGTAGATCCCTTAGGATACCACAAGCCTAGACTCTTAGTTCCTACTAGATATCTGAATATCCTCTTTACTGCGCTAAGGTGAGACTCTTTTGGATTGGATTGGTATCTTGCACACATGTAGACACTGAACATGATGTCAGGCCTGCTTGATGTAAGATAGAGCAAGGATCTTATCATTCCCCTAAACCTTGTTATATCTACAGGTTTACCTTTCTCATCTCTATCTAAGTGATTTCCTTGACTCATGGGAGTATCAATGGACTTAAAGTTATCAAAACTGAATTTCTTTAACAAATCATTACAGTATTTTGTTTGACTAATGAAAATGCCTTGCTTGCTTTGGTTAATTTGAAATCCCTAGAAGTAAGATAGTTCACCCATCATTGACATTTCAAATTTACCTTTCATTAAGTTTTCAAAATCTTTGCACAATTTATTGTTTGTAGATCCAAAGATTATGTCATCAACATAAACTTGATTGTATGAGGAAATTGCTGAGCTTCTCATACCAAGCTCTAGGAGCTTGTTTCAACCCATAGAGGGCCTTTGTTAGCTTGTAGACATGATTAGGAAAACCATGATTTTCAAAACCAGGTGTTTGGCTAACAAACACCTTCTCTTGGATATCACCATTGAGAAAGGCACTTTTCACATCCATTTGATAAAGTTTAAAGTCCGTTATACATGCATAAGCAAGTAGGATTCTAATGGCTTCTATCCTAGCTACAAGGGCATAGGTTTCATCAAAATCTATTCCTTCTTCCTGATTATAACCCTTAGCAACTAACCTAGCTTTGTTCCTAGTGATGACTCCATTTTCATGTAGTTTGTTCCTGAACACCAATCTTGTTCCTATGATGTGCTTATTCTCTGGTTTAGGAACTAGGGTCCACACCTTGTTTCTCTAAAACTGGTTTAACTCCTCTTGCATAACAAGTATCCACTCACTATCTAATAGTGCTTCCTTGATGTTTTTGGGTTCAATCTGAGATACAAAGGCTGTAAAGTTGCAGAAATGTCTAAGGTTCTTCCTAGTTGCAACTCCTTTAGAGATATCCCCTATTATGTTGTCTATGGGGTGGTTCTTATTAAACTTCCACTCCCTAGGCAAATCATCAGTCCTTAATGGTTCTACACAGTCAGTTCTAGTTGGAGGTACAGTTTTAGTTGGTTCTAATTGTTCAGATTCTACAACTTCATCCAAAGAAGCATCAACTATAGAAGGAGTGTTGTTCAAGTTTTCAACAAAATGTTCATCAAACTTTACATGAACTGACTCTTCTATGGTTTTTGTTCTTTTGTTGTAGATTCTATAGGCTTTCCTAGTTTGGGAGTAGCCTAGAAAGATACCCTCATCAGCCTTGGGGTCAAACTTACCTAGGTGTTTTTTGCCATTGTTTAAAAAAAAGCACTTACATCCAAAGACTCTAAAGTAAGAGATGTTTGGTTTTCTACCCTTGTATAACTCATAGGGAGTTTTCCTAAGAATTGGCCTAATTAAAACTCTGTTAACAACATGCGTGGCAGTGTTAATTGCATCAGCCCAGAAATACTTAGGAACATTTGAGTCTTTAAGCATAGTCCTAGCTAATTCCTCTAAAGACCTGTTTTTCCTTTCTACTACTCCATTTTGCTGTGGAGTTCTAGGGGCTGAATACATATGATGAATACCATTCTGTTCACAGTAAGTATCAAAGTAATCATTTTGGAATTCACCTCCATGATCACTTTTGATGGACATTATTTTCTGACTAGTTTCATTTTGTACCAAGTTTGCAAACTTTTTAAAAACAGAAAAAGCTTCACTTTTATGAGTTAGAAAGAAAGTCCAGGTGAACCTAGAATAGTCATCAATTAACACAAAACCATACAGATTAGCTCCAAAACTTCTCACTTGGGATGGACCAAATAGGTCCATGTGAATCAGTTGCAAAACCCTATTGGTTTTGACCATATCTATTGGGGGAAAAGAAGATTTGACTAGTTTACTTCTCTCACAAGAATCACAAAGCCTATCCTTAGTAAATTTCCTGTTAGGAAGTCCTATAACTAACTGTTTACTAACTAGTTTATTGAGATGATCTACATGTATATGAGCTATACGTTTATGCCATAACCAATTTTCATCTGAATTAGATAACAAACAGCATATAGTACTAGGCAAAGAATCAAAGTCAAGCATATAAATGTTATTAATTCTTTCACCTACTAATTTCATGTCTTTGTTATCCTTATGCTCAATTATACAAGACTTAGGTGTAAAGCATACCTGGAATCCTTTATCACATAATTGACTTATACTTAGCAGATTGTGTTTTAGCCCTTCTACGTACAAGACATTGTTGATTACTGCAGTTGTCTCACTGCCTATGTCACCAACACCACATATCTTACGTTTATTATTGTCACCATATTTGACAAAACCTCCATCCTTTAAAGTTAGAGACAGGAACTTAGACTTGTCTCCTGTCATGTGCTTTGAGCACCCACTATCTAGGTACCATTGGTGCCTATTGGATGTCAAGCACACCTGCAACACAAAATCAAACTCTGGTTTTAGGTACCCAATTTAAATTGTGTCCTGGGGTGTTAGTTTCAACTATTTGTGTCTTTGCTACCCAAATTTGTTTCCATCCTCTGTTGGCTAGTATTTTCAATTTACAATTAGACACAAAGTGTCCCTTTCTACAACAGAAATTACATGAGCCAGCAAAGGATGAATGTGATTTTGGTTTAGTAAAGATGTCATACATATTCATTGATCTAACAGATTTCTGACTATGTTTGACATTCTTGTTTTGCATATAACCAATTCCACATCTAGTTTTATTCTTTTTAGCATGCATATTTGGGTTAAATCCAAGTCCAGATTTTTCATTAACATGTCTCTGGTTGCTAAGTATGACATTCAGTTTATTTTTACTACTAGTAAAATACACTAAATCAGACTTTAATAATGCAACAGTTTTTTCAGGTTCAATGCATCTTGCAGATTTATCATGTGAATCCCTTTTTAATTGTTCATACAAGTCCTCAATCTTCTTATGATCATTTTTCATTTGTTCACATATCACATACTGTTTCTCCAGCATTTTCTTAGTACTCATTAACTGCTTAATAGAATTAACATATTCATCATGCAGTTCATTGAATGCTTCATGCGGTTCATCATAGGAAGGGTTATATTGAGAACTTACCTCACTTTCTGATTCAAAATCTGTGTTTGCCATAAGGCACAGATTTGCTTCTTCTGCTTCTGAAGATGTAGAGGATTCTACGTTGTCATTCCATGCAATATATGCTTTTCTGGTTTTAGGAGCTGGTTCCTTGCCTTTAGCCTTTGCAGTCCTATTTTTGTTTTGCAATTTGTAGCACTCACACTTTATATGGCCTGTTTTCCCACACTCATAACAGGTGATTGTCTTGCTGTCACTTGTCTTAGAACTTGATGGCTTTCTAAACTTGTTGTCTTTCTTTTAAAGAAACTTTTTGAACTTTTAGACAAGTAAACCAATCTCTGGCTCTTCATCAGTCTCACAGCTTAACTCATCCGAGCAGCTCTCTTGTTCAGACTTTGATTGATGCGTTTGGGCTTTCAAAGACAGTCCTTTTCTTTTTCTGTCAGTTTGTTCAGCCTCATTGAGTCTGTGCAATTCCGTTTCGTGCTCCCTCAGTTTACCAAAAAGCGTAGCAATCGCCATACTTCCAAGATCTTTTGATTCTGCTATGGCAGTAATCTTTGGTTGCCATTCTCTTGTTAAGCATCGCATGACTTTGCTGATCTATTGTTCATTGTCAATTTCCTTTCCTAGTGCATTCAGGTTGTTGACAATATGAGTGAATCTAGTTTGCATGTCATTGGTCGATTCGTCTTTCTTCATACTGAATAGTTTGTACTCATGCATCAATGTGTTTACTCGGGCAATTTTCACATCAGTGGTTCCTTCATGTGTCTGTTGAAGAGTGTCCCACATCTCCTTGGCCGTCTTGCAGTTTGAGACCCTGAAAAACTCATTAGCTGATAATGTAGAGGTTATTATATTCTTAGCCTTAGCATTATAACCTACTTTCTTCTTATCATCCTCAGACCAGTCAGATCTGGGTTTAGGGATTAGTGTTGCACCAGTCCCAGCTAAAGTAGGTATATAGGGTCCATTCTCTATAGCATCTAGAATATCAATACCACTAGCTTCTAGAAAAATCAACATCCTATGTTTCCAGTACATATAGGCGGCCCCATTGAAAGCTGGGGGCCTAGCCAATGAAGCACCCTCTCCTAGGAATTCTGACGTCATTATCTTTTTTATGAGAATTACTCTAAAAAAAGTAGGCTCTTGATGCCAATTGTGTGGTAATATAGACCTCAGTTTAGCAGCATTTATGAATAATAAATCCTATTCTGACAATATTGCTAAACAGTTTACTAAATTCAAAATTTAATTAAACAAATGATTAACCACAGTCCCAAATTTCAATCCTAAAAGAAGATTAACAATTACAAGTATTGTCTAATAGAGAGTGCAGCAGATACAGTAGTTGTTCAACAGATTGATCAAGATTAATACAGAATTCGGCTATCACATGCGATCAAGATTAATCATACAATCATACAATTCAAAATGGAAATAAAGAGTTAGGGATAGAAAGTAGTGCACCGCGATTTTTATACTGGTTCAGCCGTCTTTTTGACGGCCTACGTCCAGTCCCGAAATTAAACGGTTTCGGCCTTTTCAATAGAATCTTGTAGAGTGTTTTACAGATGTTCCAGCGCTCATGGCCTATCAATCTTAAAACTCTCTCTGTATTCTATCTTTCACCCACTGTATCCCAGAGTTCCTCTACGAACTCTTCCAAGATCACAGCAAAGCTTCTTCTTGATGAGCCTTCTCAACAATGAAGATAACTACCAGTTTCACTACTGGATTTTTCTCAGTTCTTTGTTTACAGAATCTTTGTTACAGAGAAAATCTAAAAAGAGATATACAGAATTTGTCTCAAGCAGTCTTCTTCTCAAAATCTTTTTCTCAAGCAATCTTTTTCAAGTCTCTGTTGATCACGAAGAATGGTTGGTTCAAGTCTGAAAAAGTAATATTCAAAGTTATTCAAATGTGAGAAAAAGATGTTAGAAAGTTATGGTTCAATGTGTTTATGTTGTTATGGTTGTTGTGAGAAAAAGTGATTGAAAAACGTTTATATAGTTTCTGAAAAACAACAGATAAATCGATTTACCAATCGATTCATTAATGTAATAAAACATACTCAATCGATTGCCCAATCGATTATCGCGAATTTGTTTTTCTTGAATCTTGAAACTACATAAACTAATCGATTACCTAATCGATTATTTTAATGCACCTTTCAGAAAATTATGTGCAGTTCATAATGGAATCGATTGCCTAATCGATTACAGATGTTTTGTTCCAACAACGAGATCAAAACAATCGATTACTCGGTCGATTCATTAATTCACATAGGCGATTCATTAAATCACATAATCGATTTAGCCCTAGGCTAAGCTTCCTCTGTAATTTAAAATTTTGTTCCAATCGATTGGCCAATCGATTTGGATTATTACAGGGAGTTGGCTTATTTCAAGCAAATCGTTGTGCCAATCGATTTCACTGGTCACAGGGACTCAGTGGTTTTTCATCAAATCGATTTGCCAATCCATTTGGCTTATTACAGGGACATAGCTGATTTCAAGCAAATCGGTGTGCCAATCGATTAGGTGCTATGTTTCTGAAAAATGATTTTCCAGTTGGTTCATTCAATCGATTACCTAATCAATTGATACCAAACCTGTAACAAAAGAAATTTGATTCAATAGATTGTCCAATCGATTGTGTTTGTCACATACCATGTTGTTTTTGAAACATTATTTTCACAATCGATTTGCCAATCGATTAGCTTAATAAACGAGTTGGCTCTGTGACTTGCACAATCGATTTGTCAATCGATTTTCACAATCAGTTTAGTCTTTGTGTTTTGAAAAATCGATGTGTCAATCGATTAGCTTGCTAAAAGGCTTGCTTCTGACTTGCACAATTGTTTTTCAATAAATGTGCC
This sequence comes from Cicer pinnatifidum, assembly GCA_037974775.1. Taxonomy (NCBI): domain Eukaryota; kingdom Viridiplantae; phylum Streptophyta; class Magnoliopsida; order Fabales; family Fabaceae; genus Cicer; species Cicer pinnatifidum. The sequence continues at coordinate 23,341,609 of JBBPBR010000006.1, read as the reverse complement.
AGTCGATTGCCTAATCGATTGTTTAATCACAGACTACACATTTTCATACAACCCTATTTCAGAATCGATTCCCTAATCGATTTGCGTAATAAAATCTTCCAACTTTAGTTGATTCCTTGAGTTCCAAGCTATTGTCTCAACTTTAGTTGATTCCTTGAGTTCCAAGCTATTGTCTCATGGACAAACACAATTTACCAGGGTTTAGTCTCTTACGGACAAACACCATTAAGTAAACGCAGATATTAAAAGATTCCCCGTTTTTAATACCCATTTAACCCTTACAATTCAAACGACAATCATTAAGTAAACGTAGATATTAAGAGATTCCCCATTCTTAATACTCATTTAACTCTAACGATTTTCACTACAAACATTATGTAAACCGAGATATTTAAAGATTCCCCATTTTTAATTCTCGTTTAACTCTAGTGATTTTCACAACAAACATTAAGTAAACATAGATATTAAAAGATTCCTCATTTTTAATACTCGTTTAACTCTAATGATTTTCAAATTCCACCCAAAACATACTCAGACATATTTTCAAATTCAATCCACAATTCACACCAAATCACATTAATTCATTTTTCCACAAAATCCACACAAACGCATCTCAAAATTTATAAATATTAGTTATGAACACGTCAAACACGACAACCGCAAATCATCACAACCCACCACTCAAACATATCAAATTTCCTTTCCTCAAAACTACATATAAATGAGTTAAGTTCATTTTCAACAAAACACTCATCAATATCACCAAAACCCAACTCTAAAATTTTACCCATAAAAGCATTAAATTCATTTTCCCCAAATCAACACTTCAACCCTAACAAATTTCTTTTCCACACAACCACAAATAAGTCCCTAAATGCAAACTAAAAGTTTGGAAGGAGCCCTTACCTTAACGTTAGCTTTAACGTGCGATTACGGTACCACGAGTAAATCCGGTAAAATCTCCGCTCGCGACGTCGCTTCCAAAGTTAGTTCACCAGCACCGTAGCATGGAGGTGAGCAACTTCCCCTTCTCTCTCTTCGCGAAACGAAGCTTAGATCTATCTGAAACGTGGAAGATTGGGTTTGACGGTTTTAAAATCCCTAACACCGTTTTTCTTCGTTTTCGAATCAACGAGAAAGTATGAAGATGAGAAATCCTTGTCTTCTCACCCTCCAAGCCTTGGGTTCCTATTCTTGAAGCAAAAAGGAAGCCACTAAAATGAAAGAAGAAGAAGGAGAAGAAGGAAGAACGATGGTTTTCGCGAAGGCAAGGAGGAGGAAATGTTCTTTCTTTTTCTTCTCTGTTCCTTTCTTTTCGTTTTCTTTCTCTTTTCCTTTTTCTTTCTCTTTCCTTTTCTTTCCTTTCTATTTCCTTTTCTTTTCCCTCCAAAAAAATATATGTAATTATATATGTTAATTATAACTTAACAAATATCTCAAAATATCTAGATATTTATTAAAATTACCATTTCACCCATAACCTCTCCAAACCACTTTTTGTTAAAAATATCTAATATCGTCGCAACTCAATTGACAGATACAATTTTTAGCAATTCGAGATATTTTTAACAAAACTCCCCAGAATTAAATTCTTCGTAAAATATTCACCGCCGTTAATTTAATTTATTTATCGACGAGTAATTTTAGTCGGGCATCAGAATATCTTTTTTGGTCATTTAAACTCCCAAAATATTAATAACTTGGATAAAAAGCCTCTGAGTTCAATACCAAAATCTACTAAAATACATAAAGTATAATTTAAAATTATGGGTCTTACATTTATGCACACAAATATCTCAGAGATGTGCTTAATCAATTCACATTAAGATTGCCTTTTGAATCGTGCAAAACAGGCCGGAGAATGAAGGTCAGTGAGCATAGCATTTGTGCACATGTTTTTAGGGTTTTAGGTTGGTATTTTAAAAGCTCTTTATAGCTTAGATTAATATTTTTAGCTTGTTTCTAAACTTTGCGTCGAATTTGAATTATAATTATATTATTTGTATTTTAATTTTATTATTTCATTTTGACTCTTTCTCGCTGTGTAGGTCATAACTTGAGCTTTGGATATCGGATTGGCACATATGAGTAGGCGTTGGAAAGAAATATATTTGAGCTACAACTTTTGTGTTGGAAGAAAAGATCAATTACGAACTTTACTGGGCTTAAATTGTAAATTTCGTAATATAAATTTTTGTAATAATTTTAATTAGCGGACCACTTGTTTTTAAACCCTAAAGTCCAATTTCAAGTACTATATATTTGCAGTTTTGTTTCTTTTCTAAGAACGGAAAAATTAGGATTCAAATTGCTACAAGAAATAAATAGTGTTATTTTAATTTCATGGAAGACTAATTTTATAAGATTAATCCACGAGTTCGGAGTTTCATCAACACCTTGAGATTCAGGTTACACTGTCGATTTCTATTCATGATTCTATTCTATTTTATTTGATTATATTGATATTTTGATTGCTTAAATTAAATTTCAATAGGATTGATTAAATTTATTTGATTGAATTTGGTTTCGGTTTCTAATTTAATTGAATTATAATTTTGCAACGATTGATCGTTAATTGTAATATTTTGATGATTGTGATGCTTAATCCAATCAAAGAAACCAAATTCACATAGAATTGATTACGCTTGTTTGATTAATTCTATAGTCAAATAAGAATAGAATTATAAATTAGAAATTAAACTAATTGATAGAATCTGTGATAGGTCTGAAACTCGAATAAGTGGATTAATCGTTTTGCTCATCTGATAAATAAAAAAATCTAAAAAACCCCTTTTTAATTTCAATTTTCAATTCGGTTATTATTATTATATCAGAAGTCCTTGTGAAACGATTCAAGTTATTACCTCTATTTAAATTTTATCAATTTTATTTGACCCGTGTGCGACAGCGGATCAAATTGGCGTCGCTGTCGGGGATTCTTTGATAATAATATTAACCTTGTTTTTAGGCGACTATCTCAGAATACCTTCAGGGAACAGGACTCTGTATAAGTTCCTTATACAAAAACGACGGTTTGATTTTGTTTGATTTTTAGAAATCTGTGTTGCCTTATTATACCCATTTAACCCTCCAAAAATCCCAAAAAAATTTGTGTTGCCTTTGTTTGATTTTTAGAAATTTGTGGTGGTACTTTTATATTTTTTGGATTTTATTTGATACGATTTTTGATTTTTCACTGCAATTTTAGCATTCAGGACATTGTTGGAATTTTCAAAAAATTTATTTTGTATTGAATTGTTATGATGATGCATGACTAGGGCTAGTTATGTGAATCTTCATTCTCCTGAACCTGAAATACATAGGACATTTCATTTACGTCGTAGACTTAATAGAGCTGCTAGTGCTAACGAGTTAGAGTTGGATACTGAAATTGGTAACTTGTTGTAAAATATGGCTGATGCGAATAATAGAACCTTAAGACAACTTGTTGCACCTAATGTCAATTATAATGCATTATGTATTACATATCCTGAAGTTACTGTAACATTTGAACTTAAATCTGGTTTAATACACTTGCTTCCAAAGTTTAATGGTCTTGCAGGTGAGGATCCCCACAAACACTTGAAGGAATTCCATATTGTGTGTTCTACCATGAAGCCTCAAGGAGTCACGGAAGACCACATTAAGCTGAGAGCCTTCCCATTTTCACTCCAAGATGCCGCCAAGGACTGGTTATACTACCTACAACCAGGTTCTGTTACAAGTTGGAATGATCTCAAGATATTGTTTCTAGAAAAATTCTTCCCTGCCTCAAGAGTTGCTTCAATCAGAAAAGAAATATGTGGTATCAAGCAGATTGACAAGGAATCATTACATGAGTATTGGGAGAGATTCAAGAAATTAGTGTCAAGTTGTCCTCATCACCAAATTTCTGAACAATTGCTCATCCAATATTTTTATGAAGGCTTGTTATCTATGGATAGAAGCATTTTGGATGCTGCTAGTGGGGGAACACTTATCGATAAGACTCCAGAAGCGGCAAGGGCTTTGATTGAGAACATGTCCATTAATTCTCAGCAGTTTAGGACTAGAAGCAATTCAACAGTGTTGACAAAGGGTGTGAATGAAATTCAAGCTTCTGCCCACAAGAATTTAGAAGGAAAACTTGATGAGCTTACATCTTTAGTAAAAAAAATTGGCAATAAGTAAAACCCAAGCAATTGTTTGTGGTATTTGCACTTCTCTAGAGCATTCTTCAGATTCATGTTCTACATTGCAAGACGGCCCAATTACAGATGCTCCTCTAGCATATGCAACAAATATATACAATCCTCAAGCCAACTATGATCTATCATATAACAGGTACAATCTTGGTTGGAGAAACCATCTCAACTTGAGATGGGGGAATTCATCTCACAACAGCAACCTAGGCAGCAACAACAAAATATTCCTCAACAGCAAAACACTGCACCTTCATTAGAGGACCTCGTTAAACAGATGGCTTTCCAAAATCTCCAATTTCAACAACGAACAGATTCCACCATTCAAAATTTGGAAACAAAGATTGGTCAGCTAGTCACTTCAATCAATCAATTACAGACTCAAGCGTCAAACCAATTGCCTGCACAGTCAGTAGTAAATCCAAATGCTCCCAATGTCAGTTCAATTACATTGAGGTCTGGGAAAGCTGTTAAAATACCAAAGGTACCTGAAACTGTAATGAAAAATAACAAGGTTGTCGAGGATACTTCGATATCTGAAACTGTTGATGTTGAGCAAAATATACCACTTCCTTTTCCTCAAAGGACAATGAAGACTAAGAAAATGGACGAGGCAGATAGGGACAACGAGATCCTGGATACATTTAGGAAGGTGGAAGTGAACATTCCCCTTATTGAAGCAATCAAACAGATTCCAAGATATGCAAAATTTCTAAAAGATATGTGCACACACAAGAGAAGGTTAAAAGGTAATGAAAGAGTAAACATGGGGCGAAATGTTTCAACCCTCATTCAGCCCATGCCTCAGAAATGCAAAGATCTAGAAACTTTTTCCATTCCTTGTACCATAGGCAATAGTCAATTTGAAAATGCTATGTTAGATTTAGGAGCTTCCATTAATGTTATGCCTACATCTATTTTTAACTCTCTTGCTCTTGGACCTTTACAAAGTAAAGGTGTTACCATTCAATTGGCGAACAGGAGCAATACTCGTCCCGCAGGACTTGTGGAGGATGTACTTTTCGAGTTAATGAATTGATATTTCCTGCAGATTTTTACATTCTGGACATGGAGGGAGAGAATAAGTCCAACAGGACGCCTATCATCTTAGGCAGACCATTCTTGAAAACAGCTAGAACAAAAATTGATGTGCATGTTGAAACTCTATCCATGGAATTTGGTGATAGCATTGTAAAATTTAACATCTTTGATGCTATGAAACACCCCGTGGAAGAGCATTCTATTTTTCAAATTAAATTGCTTGCTGATTTGGTTGATGACACTTACCCCAATATGTTTGCCACTAATTTTCCTTCATTGTTTGGTTTTGATGATACTTATACTTGTGAACTTTGTACAGATACTCAATTGGGCTGTGTGTGTCTTGAGATTGAAGTTTCCTTGCAAGTTGATCATTGTACTAAAATTGATATTTCTACTAACATAATTGACTTTGCAGACTTAGCTTCGGTCACTGGTGTTGTACCTTCCATTGAACAACCACCAACTATAGAGCTTAAACCACTTCCTAAAAATTTGAAATATGCTTATTTGGAAGGAAATGGCAAGTTACTTGTGATTATTTCAGCCAAACTTGAAGATGAACAGGAACCGAAGTTGTTGAAGATTTTGAGAAAACGCAGGAAGGCAATCGAATGGACCTTGGCTGATATTCCTTGTATTAGCCCATCCATGTGTATGCATAGGATACTACTGGAGGACGGGGTAAAATCAGTCAGGCAGCCCCAAAGGCGACTTAACCCATTAATTTTGGATGTTGTAAAAAAAGAAGTGACCAAGCTCTTGCAAGTAGGCATTATATACCCCATCTCTGATAGTCAATGGGTGAGTCCGGTGCAGGTAGTCCCAAAGAAAACTGGACTCACAATGGTTAAAAATGAAAATAATGAACTTATCCCCCACACGAGTGCAGAACAGCTGGAGAGTATGCATCGATTACAGCAGACTAATCCAGACAACTAGAAAATATCATTTTCCTTTACCATTCATTGATCAAATGCTTGAGCGTTTGGCTGGTAAGTCACATTATTGTTTTCTTGATGGTTTTTCTGGTTATTTTCATATCCATATTGCACCAGAGGACCAAGAAAAGACTACATTCACTTGTCCTTTGGGCACATTTGCCTACAGGAGGATGCCCTTTGGCCTATGCAATGCTCCTGACACTTTCTAGCGCTGCATGATTAGTATTTTCTCTAACTTGATAGAAAATTGTATTGAAGTTTTCATGGATGATTTTACTATGTATGGTTCCTAATTTGATGCATGCTTGAACAATTTAGATAGAGTTTTGTATAGATGTATTGAAACTAACCTTGTGCTGAATTATGAAAAATGTCATTTTATCGTTGAACAAGGCATAGTTTTGGGACACGTGATCTCTAAAAATGGGATAGTAGTGGATCCTACCAAGATTGATGTGATTTCTAATTTGTCTTACCCATCTTGAATTTGTGAGGTTCGAAGGTAGTTGTTTTTACTGACCATGCAGCTTTGAAGTTCTTGTTGAAGAAACCAGAAGCAAACCTAAGATTGATCCGGTGGATGTTGTTACTCCAAGAATTTGATTTAGAGATTAAAGATAAGAGTGGAGCTGAAAATTTGGTGGCAGATCATTTGAGCAAAATAGAAATGGATGAGGACCCCATCCCATTCAAGATGACTTCCCTGATGAGCAACTGCTACAGTTGCGTGAGGTAACTCATTGGTTTGCTGATTTAGTTAATTATCTAGTTGTTGGAGTCTTTCTTGTAGATGCATCCCGAACACAAATACACAAACTTAAAAGTGATTCCAAATACTATGTGTGGGATGATCCATATCTGTGGAAAATCTATAGGCTCAATCCATTCTTCATTTTTGTCATGCCTCTCCAACTGGAGGACATTTTAGTCATCAACGGACAGCAAGAAAAGTCTTAGACTCGGGTTTCTTTTGGCCCACTTTGTTTAGAGATGCTTTTGAGACTTACAAAACTTGTAAACAGTGCCAAATAGCAGGAACAACAATCACTCGTAGGAGTGAGATGCCTCAACAACCTATGTTTTTCTGTGAAGTATTTGATGTGTGGGGCATTGACTTTATGGGATCTTTCCTTATATCTTTTGATTATGTCTATATTTTACTAGTTGTTGATTATGTTTCGAAGTGGGTAGAAGCAATACCTACTAGGACTAATGATTCTAAACTTGTTGCAGGTTTTATCAAATCAAATATTTTTTGCAGGTTTGGAATACCCCGAGCCATCATAAGTGATCAAGGCACTCATTTTTGCAACCGCACCATGGATGCTTTGCTTCGGAAGTATTGGGTTGTGCATAGAGTTTCTACACCTTATCATCCCCAGACTAATGGGCAAGCTGAAGTCTCAAATAGGGAAATCAAACAAATCTTAGAAAAGATGGTGCAGCCAAATAGGAAAGATTGGAGCCACTGACTTGAAGAAACTCTTTGGGCTCATAGAACAGCCTACAAAACACCAATAGGAATGTCCATGTAGTACCCTAATTTTGTCCAATTTATTAAAAATAAATCAAAAAAAGGAAATATGTATTTTAAAAAGGAAATAAAAATAATTACAATAAATAATTTTATTATGTATTTACAATTTCAAATATAATCAGAGTTTTAAAACCAAATCAAATTAAAAATTAAAAATAAAACCAAATTAAATTAAAAAGATTAGGTCAAACTAATTCAAATCAGTTGTTTCCTTTGTTCTCTACTATTGCCTTTGTTCACTGCCAAACTTTGATATGTTGATGGTGACTGCCATTGATGCACAAGCCCTGCTCACTGATACACTTGTACCTGTTGTAACTAAATGAAGAAATAAAAAGATAACTTTCATAAATCATCCATTGTACACATTATAGTTAACAAAGAGACAAATTTTTTAGTTTAAAAAAAAGAAACTAAATGACAAATAAAAGCTCAGCAATGAACAGATCAGAACAAATAATGAAGGCATCAAAGATGCAGAAAAACGCAGATGATGAGCAAATAAATCAAAACATCAAACAAGCAATTGATAGAGAAGGACCAAGGCAGAAAAAGAAAGAAACTACACAAATAAAAAAAACTCTATAAATACATCCCCATTTTGTTTAAAAAGGAGGAGGATATGAGATTAACACCACAAAAAAAAAACACATACTAAGAAGAAGAAGGGGGAGGGAGGTGAGATTTCGAAATAGAAGGTTTATCTTCTTTGCTTTTGAAATATTAGAAAACGAGAGAAAGATAGAAGGTAGAGAGTTGTTCTTAGAGAAACAAATCTTACCTATAACAAACTCAGAACTGTCGAACCCAAATCCAACAAACAGTTCCATCAAACCCATTCAGCAAACTCAGATCCATCAAACCCATATCCATAGCTAAAGGATATTCAAACCCATTTTAACAACACCGATCAAAGAGAAAACCGCACACCATCTTCACCCGCATCGGAAAGTTCAGTTGTGCACTACAACATCACCTCCATCTTCACCGTGGCAGATATCTGGAAAGGCATGTATATTTTTTTTTTACTCTCTTTGAGTTCGTTTTGCTTTTCAAACTTTATATTATGGAAAGATATAAACCCTACTATGTTAATGCCTAAATTTGGAAGTAGAGTTTGATTTGTTGGAAAATTGAAAACTTTAATTTATTTAACGTTGGATGGTTTGGCTGAAATCCTAGTTTTATTGCTTCCCTGGTTTGGTTTGGCTTATAAGACTATAACTTCTTTTGGTTTATATTTTATTATTATCATGTAAAGATATTGCTTTATATTCTTACTACTAGTGTCAGCCTTGCTATCTCTACTCTACCTATTATCAATGTGTTGGTTTTTGCAAGAAGTGACCGCCTGCCATTCCTGCTTCTTTTTCCCTCTGATATCACGTTAGCCAACAATAAGCAATATGTGTGCATGTGATGTTGAATTAATACTTTATTTCATTTAACTTAAATAATATGGGATCAGAAAAAAGAAAAACTTTACTTTTAAAGTTCAAACAACCTGATTTGAAAAGTTTAAGAGACATCAGCAATCAAATGAAAACTATACAACGTGATAGTTTCTTTCTCAAATATGGGAAGATCATAAATCTCTTGGCAGTAAATGTGCAAACAGGGGCCCTCACGGCTTTGGCTCAGTATTACGACCCTCTCTTAAGATGTTTCACCTTTCAAGACTTTCAGTCGGTCCCGACATTAGAGGAATTTGAAAGAATATTGGGTTACCCCTTAGAGAAAGGAAATCCTTATCGATATACTGGGCAACCACCGAAATTGGATGCAATATCTGAAGTATTGAAAATCAACATAAGAGAGTTGGACAGTACAAAAGAGGAAAAAGGAGTTGTTCATAGCTTGTCAAGAAAATATCTAGAGCAAAAGTGTCATGATTTAGCCGCTAAAAAAGAATGGAGTAGTTTTATAGATGTTTTGGCTTTGATTATCTATGGCATTGTTTTATTCCCAAACCTTGATAATTTTGTAGATTTTGCTGCCATCAATGTCTTCTTAGCTTTTAACAAATATAATCAAAATCTAGTTCCCGCAATTCTTGCTGATGTCTACTACTCTCTACATATGCGGCATGAGAAGAAAGGGGGAACAATTTTGTATTGTGCTTCAGTGCTGTATACTTGGTTCATATCTCATATGTTCAAAAGAGGGTATCATATTGGAATTAAGAATAATAGTGAATGGGCTCAGAGTATAGCTAGCCTTACCCGGGACACAATTTCATGGTATCATAGAGAACAAGGGGTGGAGGAAGTAATATGTCAATGCGGAGATTTCCCAAATGTGCCTCTCATGGGAACCAAAGGATGTATTAATTACAACCCATCGGTAGCTTTGAGACAGCTTGGCTACCCTATGTTGGAAAAACCTGATGATAAGTCATTAGAAGCTTTTATTTTGCACAATATGGGTATGGTAGACCCACCGATGTTGCGAAGGATAAGTCGAGCTTCGGAAAAGGTCATTAGAAAAGGAAAAGTACTTGGATGCAGAAGTTGCAGCACAAAAGAACCCTGCCGACAATGGCTAAAAAATAGAGTCCAAGAAATCAAGTTTCCTTTCCACAGTACACCTTCGAGTGATCAGGAAATATCTGAACCTACTCTTGCTATCAATGAAGAGATAGAAGAACTCAAAGCATTATTGTTGAAATCCGAAGAGGAGAAAAAAGAGCTAGAAGCGAAGTTAGAAAAAGTCTCCCAAGAGAATGAGAATTTACGATCAGAAAACACTTGTAAAAGTCAGTTTATTGAAAGAAATAACAAGAGGTTGAAAGTTGAAAAAGGAAATAAACTTGACATACAAGATTGTTTGAGAGGTGCAAATGAAGAGTTAGATGTGCGAAGGCAAGGAAAGAATGCAGCTATCGAAGAGGCCTATATGTGGAAGCAGTTGTGGACAAAATCAGCAAGATCTGAGAAGAAGATAAAAAAAGAGTTTGAAGATTTAAAGAAACAACTAAAAGAAATGGTAGTTGAGTATGAGAGTCAAGTAAGGAATGAGAGGCAGCACAATGAAGAAATTGAAGAATTACTCTCAAAACATCAAGACGCACTAAAAATAGAAATGGAGAATTCTAGTGAGCTGAAGAATTACATTGATTACAAAGAAAAGATCTATAGTGACCTAAAGGACGAAACCATATATTGGGAGGATAGATTTATGATGTTGCTAGGTCAATTAAAGAATCAAGAGATTTATAAAGAGCTGGAAGATAAAGGAAGACATTGGAAAAACTTCTTTTCAAAATTGGCAATGCTTGCTAATCAAGCAGTCTTAAAAATTCCAAAGCATCTAAGAGAGATTGATGCGGTAATGCATCCGTTGAATACTCCAGTCAAAGTCTACAAGTTCGTCGAATATTGCAAAAATTTGGTTGAAGAATTGGAGGAGAAGATTGGTTGTCCTATCAAAAGAGAAGATTAAAATCCCACAGTCAATGTAGTTTTTTAATTTAAATATGATGTACTCTTTCTCTTATCAATGAAGGATTTTCTATTTTGATTTTCAGTCCTCATATTTTCTTCACTAATAATTTGTTCTTGCTACTACCTAAGGCGTATGATTCCCCAATATCCAACTATCATAATTCACTAACTGATTTCATTTCCATCACATTCATATTTTAATAATTCATACAAAATTTATTTTTTTTATTTATTCTTTTTTTTTATATAAAAAAAACAGAAAAAAATCAATAAAGCTGATTCCCCGACACCCTTATCGAACGCGCGCGAATTCTAAGGTCATGGATGAACTCGAGCAAAACCAAGAGGTGATAAGAGAGGATGTCAACCAACTAAAGGAAAAGGTCGATCGAATTCTGGAAGCTATACAGGCTTTGGCAAGGAAGGAGAATACATATGGGGATCCTCCGATTGTAAATGAAGAACACCAAACTACTCCTTCTCACCCACCGGGTTTTACCCGGACTAACCAACAATTCCGCACAGTAGCTATGCAATTTCCTATATATGGTATCCCGCCTGGTTATACTCCGCCTGTAATCATCAACCCCATAGAAAATAATCAAAACCACTCAGCTTCCAACCCCCAAAACTTAAACCAATCACAAATTCCTCCTCATCTGGGATATGTGCCACCCCAAAACACTATACCCACAAAAAATATTCCATATAGTGTACCTCAAGTGCCCCATTTTGATGCTAAGGGGAATTGGCATCAATCTCACATTGGGGATGATACACAATCAAAGGAAAAATTTCATGTCTTAGAGGAACGAATCAAAGCAATTGAGGGGCATAATGTCTATGGTCTCGAAGTTTTCGACATGTGTTTGGTTCCTGATGTGACTATCCCTCCAAAATTCAAGGTTCCCGACTTTGAAAAATACAAAGGCAACACATGTCCTAAAAATCATCTAACTATGTATTGCAGAAAAATGGCTTCTCATGCTCATAACGATAAACTTTTCATTCATTTTTTTCAAGATAGTTTGAGTGGTGCATCATTAAGTTGGTATACGCATCTTGAGCGAAGTCGTATTCGTTCATGGAAAGACTTGGTTGATGCCTTCTTGAGGCAATACAGGTACAACATTGACATGGCCCCTGATAGGATGCAATTGCAAAATGCATTGAAAAAGGACAACGAAGCTTTCAAAGAATACGCGCAACGGTGGAGGGAAATGGCGTCACAAGTAGAACCTCCATTATCTGAAAAAGAAATGGTTGGTATGTTTATGGATACTCTCCAGTCGCCTTTTTATGATAAGATGATTGGGAGTATGTCATCAAACTTTTCTGACCTTGTCATGATAGGAGAAAGGATAGAAAGTGGGATGCGGAGTGGCAAGATCGTATGTCCAGCGACTAGCATAAAAAGGCCCCAACCGACATTCACAAAAAAGAAAGAAGGGGACGCTAACGCTGTAATGGTAAACCCCAGAGTCTCCTATTTTCCACCCATCAATTCTTATCGACCCCCAAACTTCCAGTCCTCAATACCACAAGCTCCTTACATTCCTTATCCATATGTGGCTGCAACCACACAAGCTTCATACCCTCAATATCACTCTTCAAGACCACCTTTTTATCAACCACCACCTACCGCATTTTCCCAACAAGGTCAATGGAACCCAAGTCCAATCTCAAATCACTACAGACCACCTGTCAATCAAAAAAGGATAACCCGTTTTGACCCAATTCCTGTCACGTACAGCCAATTATTGCCTCACTTACTCCAAAAATCAATGGTAGTCCTGAGGCCAATGAAACCTCTAAAACCACCATTCCCAAAATGGTATAATCCTAACGTCAAATGTGAATACCATGCTGGAGCCGTGGGGTATTCCATGGAAGATTGTCAAGCCTTAAAAACTAAGGTACAAGAATTGATCAATGAAAAATGGCTTACCTTTAAGGAAGATGGTCCCAACGTGGGGAATAATTCTTTGTCGGGTCACGGAGATACTGCCGTCAATCTCATTGAAGAAGAGATAGACCAGTATACAAAAGATAATCACGTATTGACCATAGAACCATGCATGGAAAATGATAGATCTTTCCCAAGACCATTGGAAATCCTCTATAGAAAAGAGAATCCTAAGCCAACTCATAGTGGAAAAAATGCAATAATTGTCCAAACACCAACTTCTTTTCCTTATGAAAACAACAAGGCGGTACCATGGAGTTATGAAGTCACATCCCATTTAGTCAACCACCAATCATGCGATAGCTCTAAACATGAAGGTACTGATGTCACCAATATTTCAGGGATTGGTGGGATGACCCGTAGTGGTCGAATATATGCTCCTGAACAACTTAGGAAAAAGGAGGGTCAGGGCGAAAAAGGGAAGGAGACTGTGTATCATGCCATAAAAGGACCGAAAATTTGCAAAAAGACAGTGCCTATAGAAGAAGCAAATGAATTTTTGAAGTTTATAAAGCAAAGTGAGTATAAGGTGGTAGATCAGTTAAATCAAACTCCTTCCAAGATATCTATTCTTTCTTTGTTATTAAACTCTGAAGCGCACCGAATGGCACTGTTGAAAATTTTAAATGAGGCTCATGTGACTCATGATATCACTGTCGACCAATTTGATGGGGTTGTCGGTAATATCACCGCCAGTAGCAGTTTGAGTTTTAGTGATGTTGAATTACTAGTTGAGGGGATGGAACATAATAAAGCACTACATATCTCTGTGAGGTGTCATGATCATATTCTTGCACGAGTGCTAGTTGATAACGGTTCATCGTTAAATGTCATGCCAAAATCAACACTATCAAAACTATTTGTTGACGGGGCTTGATTGAAGCCGAGTAGTATAGTGGTAAAAGCCTTTGATGGATCCAGAAGACAAGTTGTTGGAGAGATTGACCTTCCGATTCAAATCGGACCCCGTATCTTTGGAATAACCTTCCAAGTGATGGATATTAAGCCGGCGTATAGTTTCCTTTTAGGGAGACCGTGGATTCACGCTGCTGGAGCAGTAACATCCACTTTCCATCAAAAGCTAAAGTTTATCGTAAACAATAAGCTGGTGATAATATCTGGGGAAGAAGATATGATAGTGAGTCATCTACCTTCTACGGGATACATTGAAGAAGTAGAGGAAGCCATTGAGACTTCCTTCCAAGCATTAGAAATTGCCAATGTTGTCTTCATGGGTGAAGGATTTCGTTTAAAAGAACCAAAACTATCTACCACATCATTGAAGTCTACAAAATCCATGTTGGAAGGAGGAGATTTGGTTAAATTTGGGAAATTGATAGAAATACCAGGAAAAAAAAGGATAAGTACGGGTTGGGATATGTACCTACCAAAGCTGATCAAGAGAATGCTGTAAAAGAAAAACGAGAAAGCAAGCTAGCTAGTTGGAAAAATCGGGTACCAAATTCACAAAAGACCCATATTTGTGACATTCATCAAATCTTCAAAAGCGCTGGAATAATATATGCTGATCAAGTGGCTGTTGTGGAAGAGGATAATATTGATAATGATACCCTCAAATTGGTGTACCCTTGTTCTCAAAGCACCAATCTCAATAATTGGAAGATCATCGAGTTTCCTGTATTTGCTAATTCATGTTCAAAGTAATTATGTATTTTAACTCCTTTTGCTCTGCCCAAGGCTATAAGGATAACTAATAAGGCACATGTATTTCAATTCCATGCTTATTATTAATAAATGCATTTTTGAATTCTCTAGTTATTTTCGTTTTCCTCTTTCTTTTTTTTTAGCAATCTTTATTCATATTTTATTTTTTTTTTCCTTTTTCTTCTTAACTTAAACAATGCAGATTCAAAAATGAATATGTTGAAAATAGCAGCGCTAGAACCCTTTCTTGTAATTTTGAAAACCCAATTAATCACGCTGATGAGGATTGCAAAGACAATTGTGAGCATCCCCCAGAACTGGAAAAGTTAATTGAACAGGAAGCTAAGATAATCCAACCCTATCAAGAACCTGTTGAGGTGATCAATTAAGGGACTGGACATGATAAGAAAGAAATAAAAATTGGTATGTCTATGAAAGAAAGTGAACGAGAAAAGCTGGTCAAACTTTTATTTGATTATGTGGATGTCTTTGCATGGTCATATCAGGATATGCCTGGGCTAGACACTAACATAGTTGAACACAAGCTACCACTCAAGCCTGAATGTGCTCCAATTAAGCAAAAATTGAGGAGGATGAGGCCTGATATGTCACTTAAAATTAGAGAAGAAGTCAAGAAGCAATTTGATGTTGGTTTCTTAGTTGTGGTAAAATATCCTCAATGGGTTGCTAACATTGTTCCGGTTCCAAAGAAAGACGGAAAAGTTCGACTGTGTGTTGATTATGGGGATTTAAATAAAGATATTCCAAAAGATGATTTTCCTTTTCCCCACATTGATGTCCTAGTAGATAGCACTGCTCAATATTCTCTTTTCTCCTTCATGGATGGTTTCTCAGGATATAATCAAATCAAGATGGCTCCCGAAGATATGGAGAAAACTACATTCATAACACAATGGGGAACTTTATGTTATAAAGTGATGCCATTTGGATTGAAGAATGTTGGGGCAACCTACCAAAGAGCAATGGTAACTTTGTTTCATGATATGATGCATAAAGAAATAGAGGTTTATGTGAACGATATGATTGCAAAATCTCAGACCGAAGAAGACCATGTTGTTAACCTTCAAAAGTTGTTTGTCCGACTAAGGAAATTCAAACTCCGTTTAAACCCTTCTAAATGCACTTTTGGTGTAAGATCAGGCAAGTTACTTGGTTTTATCGTTAGTCAAAAAGGGATAGAAGTGGATCCAGATAAAGTAAGAGCAATACAAGAAATGCCCGCTCCACGCACGGAAAAAGAAGTTCGCGGCTTTTTGGGCAGATTGAATTACATTGCCAGGTTCATATCGCATCTCACTGCTACATGTGAGCCAATTTTCAAGTTGTTGCGCAAAGACCAAAAGGTTGAATGGAATGAGAATTGTCAAAAAGCTTTTGAAAAGATTAAGCAATACTTGTCAAAACCTCCAATATTAGTGCCTCCAGTTCCTGGAAAACCACTTATTATGTACTTAACAGTACTTGATGAGTCAATGGGTTGTGTACTAGGGTAACATGATGAATCTGGTAAGAAAGAACATGCTATTTATTATTTGAGCAAAAAGTTCACCAGCTGCAAAACAAGGTATTCCCTGCTCGAACGAATATGTTGCGCATTAGCATGGGCCGCTCGTCGGTTGAGGCAATACATGTTATGTCATACAACCTGGTTGGTGTCTAAAATGGACCCAATTAAATACATCTTTGAGAAACCTGGTCTTACTTGAAGGATTGCTCGTTGGCAGATGTTGTTATCAGAATACGATCTGGTATATGTTACACAAAAAGCTATCAAAGGAAGCGCCCTAGCAGAGTATTTGGCCCAACAACCTGTAGAACATTATCAATCAATGCAGTGTGAATTCCCAGATGAAGGTATCATGACTTTATTTGAACAGACCAAATCATCTGATAAAGAAAAATGGACTTTGGTGTTTGATGGTGCTTCTAATGCATTAGGGCAAGGGATTGGAGCCATTTTGATCTCCCCAGAGAACCAGTTCACTCCATTTACGGCTAGATTGTGTTTTGATTGCACAAACAATATTGCAGAATATGAGGCATCTGTCATGGGCATTAAAGTAGCCATTGAATCAAAGATAAAAGTTCTTGAGGTATATGGAGACTCTTCTTTGGTCATCCATCAAACAAAAGGAGAGTGGGAAACTCGAGACTCCAAATTGATTCTGTACCATACGCATATCAAAGAATTGGTAGAACACTTCGAGCATATCACTTTTCACCATATTCCTCGAGAAGAAAACCAATTGGCTGATTCCCTGGCCACATTGTCATCAATGTTCAAATTAAGTGACGATCAGGGTGTGCCGGTCATAAAGATTCAAAAAAAGGATAAGCCAGCATATTGCTTATCGATAGAAGAAGAGCTTGATAGCAAACCATGGTTTTATGATATCAAATCCTATGTTAAGAATAGGGAATATCCATCAGGTATTTCAGAAAACGACAAGAGGGTTTTAAGAAGGTTGTCAATGAACTTCTTCTTAAATGGTGATGTGCTTTATGAGAGAAATCATGATATGGTTCTCCTCAGATGTGTGGATCAAGCAGAAGCAGAGAAAATTATTCAAGAGGTTCACAAAGGTTCTTTTGGAACTCATGCAAATGGGCACGCAATGGCAAGAAAAATCTTAAGAGCTGGCTATTATTGGTTGACCATGGAATCTGATTGCTTTAGTTACGTAAAGAAATGTCATAAATGTCAAATCTATGCTGATAAAATACATGTACCACCCACCTATCTGAATGTTTTAACATCACCATGGTCGTTTCCAATGTGGGGGATGGATGTTATTGGACTCATCGAGCCTAAAGCTTCCAATGGTCACCGGTTTATCCTGGTAGCTATTAATTATTTCACAAAATGGGTTAAAGCCGCTTCTTATGCCAATGTGACGAGAAGCGTGGTTGTCAAATTCATCAAAAGAGAATTGATTTGTCGATATGGCTTACCAAATAAGATAATCACTGACAATGCGACCAATCTAAATAATAAAATGATGAAGGAGTTGTGTGATAGTTTCAAAATTCAACATCATAATTCTTCGCCATATCGTCCAAAAATGAATGGAGCTGTAGAAGCAGCAAATAAGAATATCAAGAAGATCATACAAAAGATGGTAGAGACATATAAGGATTGGCATGAAATGCTTCCCTTTGCATTACATGGCTATAGAACCTCTGTTAGTACCTCAACAGGGGCAACTCCTTTCTCATTGGTGTATGGAATGGAAGTGGTACTTCCCATTGAAGTTGAAATTCCCTCGATCAGAGTCTTGATGGAAACAAAACTGGAAGAGGCTATGTGGATTCAATCACGATTTGACCAATTAAATCTCATAGAAGAAAAAAGAATGATAGCTCTATGTCACGGCCAGCTATATCAAAAAAGACTTAAAAAGGCATACGAGAAAAAAGTTCGTCCTCGAGAATTTCAAGAAGGGGACTTGGTGTTAAAGAAAATATTGCCCATAAAAAAGGATTCTCGTGGAAAATGGACTCCGAATTACGAAGGACCATATGTTGTGAAAAAAAACTTTTTCTGGGGGAGCTCTAATACTTGCAGAAATGGATGGAGATGACCTTCCACTTCCAGTAAACTCAGATGCAGTCAAAAAATATTATGCTTAAAAAAAATGATGGGCTCCCTAGGTTGAAAACCTGAAAAGGCGACCTAGGCAAAAAAATTAGAGCATCCCGAGGGATTGGAAACATGGAAGAGCAGTCCATGCAAAAGTTATGGATAAAAAAAAAAATCAATCATTTTAAACTGGGGCAATTATTAGTGGAAGTTGATTATTAGGATTTCTAAATTACAAGAATGACTAGCGTTTGTTATGTCTCCACCTAAGTTAAACATACTCGTCCCCACATTGTAACCCCTACCCCAATTGTTTTGCTTTCAATGTAACGAATGCACATTTTCCAATATTGTCATTCGATATTGTACGTTACGCTCTTTATATACCAATCCAGTTTCGTTATTGAGTGTCCTATTGTTTCAAAATTTTATTTTATAATAATAAATGTTGGAATTTGAAATATGTGAAAATAATAAAAGTATTTTAAATATTTTGACACTTGAAAATATATACACGGGAACTCGTTTGATTCTTAAGATATATGAGTGTGTGAAGAATAATAAGGAGACTAGTCATGGATTTTTGCTTCACTTCGAAAAAGCGGTCATTCAATAGATACGAAGAGTCATCATGTGGAAACAATATTTGTCTTTATTCATCCATTGAATCTTGGGACAGAGAAAAGCATAAGGATCGGGGAATCAAATAAAAGAACAAAAATTTATCTATAATGCATGACACATAAACCATACATAATTTACTCATACTCGCATGATCAATGCATCTTCATTGACACTTTACCTATACTCAATGCATCACACACGCATGAATCATTCATACCTTATCGTTTGAATTGCAAGTATCATATACTTATCCTCTTTATCTACCTTCAAGATTGGACCAATTACGATCTACGCATCGGTAACCAATCCAAAGACGATCATTTTTAATTTCTATAGATCCACGCATCGGTAACCAATCCGAAGACGATCACTTTCATTTCTATAGATCTACGCATCGGTAACCAATCCGAAGATGATCATTTTTAATTTCAATAGATCCATGCATCAGTAACCAATCCGAAGACGATCACTTTCATTTTTATAGATCTACGCATCGGTAATCAACCCGAAGACGATCATTTTGAATTTCTATAGATCCACACATCGGTAACCAATCCGAAGACGATCACTTTCAGTTCTATAGATCTACGCATCGGTAACTAATCCGAAGACGATCATTTTTAATTTCTATGGATCCACGCATCGGTAACCAATCCGAAGACGATCATCTTTATTTTTGTCGATCTACGCATCGGTAGTTGATCTGAAGACGATTATTTTGCACATCTAAAAAAATTTGCATCATTCTCACTTAAACATTTCAAATGCACTTTAATACATGTGTTTGTTATTGGACAAAATTTAGGTCCTTATATTTACTTATCTTTTACCTGATAACATGAAAACAAATACCATTGTTATCCTTATTTTCATATTTTTCAAGTAAAAATATAATTAAATAGGGGCAGCTGTAGTACCCTAATTTTGTCCATTTATTAAAAATAAATCAAAAAAAGGAAATATGTATTTTAAAAAGGAAATAAAAATAATTACAATAAATAATTTTATTATGTATTTACAATTTCATATCTAATTAGAGTTTTAAAACCAAAACAAATTACAAATTAAAAATAAAGCCAAATTAAATTAAAAAGATTAGGTTAAACTAATTCAAATCAGTTGTTTCTTTTGTTCTCTACTATTGCCTTTGTTCACTGCCAAACTTTGATATGTTGATGGTGATTGCCATTGATGCACAAGCCATGCTCACTGATACACTTGTACTTGTTGTAACTAAATGAAGAAATAAAAAGATAACTTTCATAAATCAGCCATTGTACACATTATAGTTAACAAAGAGACAAATTTTTGAGTTTAAAAAAAAGAAACTAAATGACAAATAAAAGCTCAACAATGAACAAATTAGAACAAATAATGAAGGCATCAAAGATGCAGAAAAACGCAGATGATGAGCAAATAAATCAAAACATCAAACAAGCAATTGATAGAGAAGAACCAAGGCAAGCAAAGAAAGCAACTACACAAATAAAAAAACTCTATAAATACATCCCCATTTTGTTTAAAAAGGAGGAGGATCTGAGATTAACACCACAAAAAAACAAAACACATACTAAGAAGAAGAAGGGGGAGGGAGGTGAGATTTCGAAATAGAAGGTTTATCTTCTTTGCTTTTGAAATATTAGAAAACGAGAGAAAGATAGAAGGTAGAGAGTTGTTCTTAGAGAAACAAATCTTACCTATAACAAACTCAGATCTATTGAACCCAAATCCAGCAAACAGTTCCATCAAACCCATTCAGCAAACTCAGATCCATCAAACCCATATCTATAGCTAAAGGATATTCAAACCCATTTTAACAACACCGATCAAAGAGACAACCGCACACCATCTTCACCCGCATCAAAAAGTTCAGCCGTGCACTACAACATCACCTCCATCTTCACCGTGGCAGATATCTGGAAAGGCATGTATATTTTTTTTTACTCTCTTTGAGTTCATTTTTCTTTTCAAACATTATATTATGGAAAGATATAAACCCTAATGTGTTAATGACTAAATTTGGAAGTAGAGTTTGATTTGTTGGAAGATTGAAAACTTTAATTTATTTAACGTTGGATGGTTTGGCTGAAATCCTAGTTTTATTGCTTCCCTGGTTTGGTTTGGCTTATAAGACTATAACTTCTTTTGGTTTTTATTTTATTATTATCATGTAAAGATATTGCTTTATATTCTTACTACTAGTGCCAGCCTTGCTATCTCTACTCTACCTATTATCAATGTGTTGGTTTTTGCAAGAAGTGACCGCCTGCCATTCCTGCTTCTTTTTCCCTCTGATATCATGTTAGCCAACAATAAGCAATATGTGTGCATGTGATGTTGAATTAATACTTTATTTCATTTAACTTAAATAATAATCATTTAATTTAATAATAATGGTCATTTAATATAATTAAACTGATTTAATATAAATAATTATATATGTAATTAAATAACAATAAACATCATTTACTTCATTAGTGATTAGTGTTAACTGATTTTATTTTATTTTTTTTCTCTTTTGATTTGTACTATTTGATATAAAAATGATTTTTTTTCTATTTATTTATTTAAAAAATATTTAGAAAGAAGCTTGCACTTGTAAACAATTTTTTTTGTCCCATTATTAAATTGTGTTTTCATTTATTTAACAAATTAAATTACAAGTTTATATATCTCTTTTGCTCCTATTTTATATTTATGTTTATTATTGATTTCATTTTGTAGAATCATTTAAACTTATATTTAATTTTTAATTTTTTTTTTTATTTTTTTTTTAAAAAAAAGAAGAAAATAAAGATAAAATTATAATCAAATATTGTAAGGTTAATTAGATGTGACATCTTTTTAATCTTTGAGTTATTAGAACACAAATTGTGACAATTTGATGGTTCTAAATCTCATATTCACAAATAAATTAATAAACTAAAAATCATAAACAAATTAATCATAAAAATAATTTAAAGTTAATTTAAAAATGATATTTTAATCCCAAAGTTACGTAATACAAATTAAACTATATTGTTAGTATTGAAACTTAATTTAAAAATAAAATAAAATATTCTTAAGATGATTAAATTAGATGAGACATATTTTTACTCCTTGAGTTTTGAGACACGAGTTGTACAACTCGATCGTCTTAAAATTCATATTTTAAAATAATTATTTCAAATCAAGCAAATTTTCGTTATGTTTGTCAACATTAACTTTTTTTTTAAAATAACAAAATACAATTTATTTAAAAGTAATCAACATATATACATTTTCTACCAAGAACTACGTAGCTTTGATTTCTCCATCGCACCGGGAGATACGTAGGAGCAAGATTGAATTCTTGTCAAGCACATAAATAAAAATTTCTTTTTTTTGTCATATATTTGTTAAGTATATATTTATTTCAAAATCATATTTTAAATATAATAATAGTCGTTATTCGTATTTAATAATAAGAATAAATAGTTATATTTAAGTTAAAATTAATTTTGCACAATTAATTATAGGTAACCGTTTTTAATGGATGTCATAGGGTGCTAATACCTTCCCTACGCATAATCGACTCCCGAACTCAAATTTGGTTTCAAAGACCATTTATTTTTTATTTTTAAGGGTTCCCCAATATTTTCCCTATTTTAAAATAAATTTTGGTGGCGACTCCATTGAATTCGAGAAACACTCGAAATTTTAGGCCGCGACAGTCCCCTTATCGATTTGTGTTTGGTAAGGCATGTCCCCTCCCAGTAGAAATTGAGTATCGTGCTTATTGGGCGGTCAAGAGTTGTAACCTTGAGATGGAGAAAGCAGGTTTGGAGAGAAAGCTTCAATTACAACAACTTGAAGAGCTTAGACTTGAAGCTTACGAGAACTCTCGCATCTATAAGGAGAAAACTAAGTACTTTCATGATAAGATGATTTCTAGGAAGAAATTTTCCATTGGCCAAATATTTTTATTATTCAACTCTCGTTTGATAATTATGCCTAGGAAACTTCGATCGAAGTGGATTGGCCCTTTTGTTGTTACAAACATTTTTCCTCATGGTGCAGTGGAAATAAAAAGCGAAAACACCGAAAAAATTGTCAAAGTAAATGGACAACGCCTCAAGCTATTCCATGAGAGCTTTGTGCTTGAAGATTCTACCATAGAAGAACTCTCCTTGGAAAAGCCCACCTACACTGAAGTTCAAACAGGGAGCTCCCTTTTCTTACTCTTATTTTATATTTATTACTTTCATTGAGGATAATGTGTAATTTAAGTGTGGGGGTATTATTTAGGATTCTATTTGTTATGATTTTAATTATTATAATTTCAAATAAAATAATAATAATAATAATAATAATAAAATATATAAAAATATAAAAATAAAATAAATAAAAAATGGACATTGCATTGCATGCTTTTCATCAGATTTTATGGTTGTAAATGTTGAGAGTTTGTTTGGAATGACATGATTAGATAGTATTTTTGCATTCTTGGTAAAATAAATTGGATTAAAATGCTAAATTATGTATCATTTGTGATAAGTCATTAACCTTTGTGATATTTTTTAGCCTTATTATGAATAGAATACATTTTTCCATTTTTTTTTCTTATGTGTTATCTCACTCATGACTGCTAGCTACGCCAGAATTTGACTTGACTCTTGTCCGCATGCATATATTGAAATGATCTAGGCATTTGTTTCTAATTAAGCTATCAGTCAAATATGCCTACCCTACAATTATCCATTTGTTTAACCCCTTTGAGCCTAATTACCTCATTTTTTGTTATATAGCTCATTACAAGCCTAAAAGTGAAAAACAATGAATTGCCTCAATCTTGGGGAATAAAGGAGTCTTTCCTTACATAAATTTAGGGGTGCTCAACTTGTTTGAGAGTGATGAAAAAAAAATGAAAGAAAAAAAAAATTGTATATATATACATGAGGAAAAATGGTTGTGTTATGAACAAAGAGAGTATGAAAATAAAAGTTAATGATGTTTTGTTGAGTTATTTAATGTTGTTTTTCTCTCTTTATCAGTACTTCTTTATCCTCTTTGATTTTCATCCCTAGTCTCCTTAGGATTATCTCACCCTTACCTTGGCCACATTACAACCTAAATAAAGACCTTTTGATCATTACCTGCATGTGTTTCAAATATAGATTATAGAGGTTTGTCAAGCCTATGGTAGTGCTAGCTTTCATGATGTGTTTTAAGTGTAAATAGTAGCTCAAACACTTTAAGTGTAAACACTTTGAGAGAATTTTATATCCCATAAGGACTCTATCACTTATGATCCATATTTTAGTTAACTTGTCCTCTTGTTTTCCTTGGTTGTGATAACAAAACTATTCATAATTGCCTTAAGCTAGAAATATTTTTCTCTCTCACCATTTGCATTCATAAGAATATTTGGAATCACATGCATTGTTTTGCTCATAGTGCAAAAGTTTAAGTGTGGGGGAATTTGATCATAGCATTTGGGCACATGTTTTTAGGTTTTTAGTTTGGTATTTTAAAAGCTCTTTATAGCTTAGATTAATATTTTTAGCTTGTTTCTAAACTTTGGGTCGATTTTGAATTATAATTTTATTATTTGTATTTTAATTTTATTATTTACATTTTGACTCTTTCTTGTTGTGTAGGTCATAACTTGAGATCTGGATATCGGATTGGCACATATGAGCAGGCGTTGGAAAGATAACAATTTGAGCTACAACTTTTGTGTTGGAAGGAAAGACCAATTCTGAATTTTACTGGGCCAAAATTGCAAATTTCGTAATATGAATTTTTGTAACAATTTTAATTAGCGAGTCACTTGTTTTTAAACCCTAAACCCTAAAGTCCAATATCAAGTACTATATATTGGCAGTTATTTTTCTTTTCTAAGCACCGAAAAATTAGGATTAAAATTACTATAATAAATAAATAGTGTTATTTTAATTTCATAGAAGGCTAATTGTATAACATTAATCCACGACTTCAGAGTTTCATCAACACCTTGAGATTCAGGTTACATTGTCAATTTCTATTCATGATTCTATTCTTGTTTATTTGATTATATTGATATTTTGATTGCTTAAATTGAATTTCAATAGGATTGATTAAATTTATTTGATAGAATTTGGTTTCAGTTTCTAATTTAATTGAATTATAATTTTACGACGCTTGATCGTTAATTGTAATATTTTGATGATTGTGATGCTTAATCCAATCAAAGAAACCAAATTCACATAGGATTGATTACGCTTGTTTGATCAATTCTATAGTCAAATAAGAATAGAATTAGAAATTAGAAATTAAACTCATTGATAGAATATGTGATAGGTCTGAAACTCGAATAAGTGGATTAATCGTTTTGCTCATCTGTTAAATAAAAAAATCTAAAAAACCCCCCTTTTTAATTCGGTTATTATTATTATATCAGAAGTTCTTGTGAAACAATTCGAGTTATTAACTCTATTTACATTTTATCAATTGTATTTGACCCGTGTGCGACAGCGGATCAGTCAGTAAGCTGTAGAATGCTCGTATCATTCTGGACTGATGTCATCATACTAGAATGATATTGATCATTCTAGAGATAGTTGTTAATCATTTTAGAGGAAGATGTTTGTTGTTGAAGATCTAGTGTAACAAGCTGGAGAATGTTTATCAATCTGGAGAATGATATTACACTGTTGGAGAATGATCATTTGAAATTGTGCCTTTGATCATTTTGTGTAACACCCCAATATTTTCATATATATTATATATGTGTCTTTTAGTAATTTTCGTAATTTATTATTTAATTAATAATTTATTCTATATGTAAGGAAAATAAATTAAAAGTTACCACTCTCTATTTTACCTGAATAATTATAACTTTTAATTTTATTTAATTGTTTTGGCGTGACAATTACATGAGGATGATTTATGATGTGATTATTTCTAAATGGACTATTGTGCATTTTTTTTATTTGATTAGTTTCCATAATCATGAAATTGATGTGTTAGATATGTTTGTTTTATTTTGTTCTGTGTGAGTGGTATTTTTGTCTTGCTTGATTTATTTTAGTTGATAAAATATTAGTTGAATTATTTAATTTAATTAAAATTTATAAAGTTATATTGTGTGTTAGTTTTACTTACGACCAAATAAGTATTCATTTTAGGAGATATTATAGAGTTAGTGAAATTCAACTTTTATATATAAGTGTTTTGAAAATATTTTGGGTCCATCTTAAAAAAAAATATAAATTAGTGACTTGACTCATTCTTTTACTCTCCTTTATAACAAGATTTTATGACAATTTATGGTGTGGCATAATATGCATTAACCATTTTTAACACCTTTAATTTATTTTCTAAAGGAAGATTGTAAATTTAATTATGAATTTCTTTTTTGGTGCAATTAAAAGATGACTAGTCTCCTTTCGTCTGTATCTCATGCATTCATCTCTTTTAAACTAAAATTATAATTTTATTTTAATTGTCTACAAAAATAATTTTAAGTTATTTTTGGTTTCGTATCTATTAGATACAAAATTAAAAGAGTGATGTGACACCCTCTAATTTATTTATTTAATTAAAATGAATTGTGTGACACCCTGCAATATATAGTGAACTTTATTAGTTGATCGTAATTAACTCATACACATGATTTCAATTGACTTTGTAACAACCTAATAAAATTAAATAAATAGTAATTATTGGTAGCATAATTTTGGAATTAAGTGCACTTCAATTTCAAACAAGAACTTAATCGTAATATTGCAACGTAAATAGCTATGATGTTCATACATTTCCAATAGACCTCTTGTTATCACACCTATTTGTTATTCGTACACTCCTAAAATAATTTTCTAAGTCATAAATCCCAATATCTATCGGAGTTGAAATCATCATTGCCTCATGAGCTATTTCTCGTGCGAATTTAGAGATGTTAAGAAAGAAAGCAACTAAGGTAAGGGCTTTTCCCCAAGCAGAGTTAGGCTAGATATTAAATTAGTGAATAGTAAGATATTGATATGATGTTTGGATGTCTTAAAAGAAAAAGATTGATTTTATTTTCGTCGTAAAGAAATTAACTATAATGCTTTGATTGTTTTTATTTTATTTTTTTATATACCTCTATCTTGATGAAATTAATTATAGAGTTATATTTTTATTATTATACCTTGATAAATATGTTTGTAGTGAAAATATTTAGTGTTTTACATGTTTTAGAGTATTTAATTATAAAGTTATAATTTTTATAATAATGTAATTAGTAATATGTTTATTATGATGTATTTGATTTTAAGGGTGGCCTTTTGAGTATTTTAAAATTAAAACTTGACTTTTATGAAAAATGTATGTGTCTTGAGGAAACTGATGAGAATTTTATATTTCTTTAATTTTAATAAGATTAGAAAATTAATTATTTAATGCATTAATGAATAGTCCATTTTTAGAATGCGGAAAACTTTTATAGTGAAATGAATGAAATTTATGTTGCTATTGTAGTCTTGGTGATATGAGTTTTAATTGTTATCAATAATACTTAGTCAAATCGAATCTTATGGGTCATTAAAATGAAAGTGGTAATTTTGAGATACTTGTTCACGTGCATATTTGATGTGTTGAAGTTATTGAGCTATAATTATGAACATCCATGAGAATATAAATTTGATGTTTTGTGTGATTAAAGAATTTAATCTAAAATATTTTGTCTGTGGTTGCCTTAGTGGCTGTTGATTTGTGTAACACCCCGTTTTCTAAGCGAGGGTATATTTTTTTTTCAAAAGAAATTAAAATAAAACAGAGAAATAAATAAGGTAACACTTTTGGATAAATAATTAAGTCATTATAATTTACAAGCAGCGGAAAAAGTGCTCAAAATATGAATTCAAAATATTAACATAACAAAAGTGGTACAGTCTTCCAGTTTAAAAACAAAAGCAACCCAAAAGAAAGTCATCTTTTTCCTCTGTGTCAACCTAGTCTGATCATTCTACAAAACAACTAAACACCCTGAGTGATCTCCACGTGCCCCGTGAGATCCTCCTAACGTAGCTCCAATCAAGCATTCCCATCTACATTCCCATCCGTAGGGTACGAACCGGTAGGATCATCCTGGCTCTCATCTGAGGGCAAAGCCCATATTTCCACAATAGTTGTAAAGGGTCACCAACCGAAATTAACAGTTAACACATAACATTTAAGTTTTTAAATGCGTAAAATATCCTCTCAACTAAGCATGCACCTTAAAAGGATTTTCCATATGCGAAAAGTTCATATAATGCTTGACAAATGTAAATGAAATCAAATAAAGTTCTCAATCCATCAAGTAATATATAACTAACCAAAACATTAATAAATCAATTGAGCAATCAATTATCTAACTCAAAATAAGATTTTCCACTGAGCCAATCGATTGGGCAAATCGATTTCCTGAAAGTTTTTAGTGAAAATTGAACTCTGAACTTACATCAATCGATTGGGGAAATCGATTTAGTTAAAGACAGAGCCCCTGTAATGAATCCAATCGATTGGGCAAATCGATTTCGTGAAAGACAGAGCCCCTATGATGAATCCAATCGATTGGGCAAATCGATTTCGTGAAAGACAGAGCCCCTGTGATGAATCCAATCGATTGGGCAAATCGATTTCGTGAAAGACAGAGCCCCTGTAATGAATCCAATCGATTTGCTAAATAGATTTCTTAAGTGGTTTTGAAAAAACACATTACCAAATCAATTTTCCTGTAAATTCTTCCAAAAATACATAAACTAACTCAACCATATTCAAACACAACTCCAAATCTTAACGCTTAGCAATTTCCACACAAACACCACGACAATTGGGTTTCGAAATAGTTTTACCATCCATCACACTTACACACGATAATCAATACGTAGCACTTAGCAATTCAACACAATTACAATTACATCTCAGGTTCAAAACACTCAGTCATAAACTCGAAACAAACACACTACACACAATCTGTTCCAAAACATAGCACTTAGTAATATCATCACAGTCATAAATTTGAATCAAACACGACTCGTGTGCCAAGCACCCTAATGCAATGCGTATATGCCAAAATGCATGGACTCGGAATTCCAAACCAAAACCCTCCTCGAAGGGCCGTAAATCATAATTGTACCGCCTATCGCAGGCCAAAGTACCAATTACCGAGGTGCCACCTATCACGGGTCAGCACGATTTACTAAAAAGCGTAAATCGTAAACGTACCACCTATCACGGGTCAGTACTGTTTACCGAGGTGCCACCTATCACGGGTCAGCACGATTTACCAAAAGAAAAAGCGTAAGTCGTAAGGGTACCGCCTATCACAAGCCAAAGTACTACTTACTGAGGAGCCACCTATCACGGGTCAGCACAACTTACCAAAAAGTAAATCATAAACGTACCACCTATCACGGGTCAGTACAGTTTACCGAGGTGCCACCTATCACGGGTCAGCACAATTTACCAAATGAAATGCATGAGCATACACTAACTCCATTCACAACAATCGTTAAGTAAATGCAGATATTAAAAGATTCCCCATTTTTAATACTCATTTAACTTAAACGATTTTCACGCCAAACATTAAGCAAACAGACATATTAAGAGACTCCCCATTCTTAATATACTTTTGACTTAAACGATTTCCACAACTAAACATTCAGTAAACAAGACATTAAGAGATTCCCCATTCTTAATACTCATTTACTGAAACGATTTTCAAAAACAAACATTAAGTAAACAAGACATTAAGAGATTCCCCATTCTTAATTCTCATTTAACTTAAAAGATTTTCCAAAACAAACATTAAGTAACCAAGACATTAAGAGATTCCCCATTCTTAACGCCTAGTTAACTTAAACGATTTTCAAAACAACATTAAGTAACCAAGACATTAAGAGATTCCCCATTCTTAACGCCCAGTTAACTTAAACGATTTTCAAAACAACATTAAGTAACCAAGACATTAAGAGATTCCCCATTCTTAACGCCCAATTAACTTCTACGATTTTCCCAAACCCACAATAAGCAAACAAGACATTAAGAGATTCCCCATTCTTAATACTCGTTTAACTTAATGGTTTTCATATTCCCCACGAGACAAACTCAAACATACTTTCACATTCAATCCATAATTCACACCAAAACACATCAATCAACAAACATCAAGTATGAACACGCCAAGTACGATGAACACAAATCAACACAATAAATTTCATTTATTCAAAATCATACATACGTGAGGTAAATTCATTTTCCATGAAACATTCATCAATATAACCAGAACCTAACACTAAGATTTTACCTATAAAACCTTAGATTCATTTTCCCCAAATCAATACTCCAACCCTAACAAAATTCTTTTCCACACAACCACAGATAAGTCCCTAAATGCAAACTAAAAGTTTGGAAGGAGCCATTACCTTCACTTTAGCTTTTTCGTTCGATTACGGTACCGTGAGTAAGTCCAGTAAAATCTTCGTTCGCAACGTTGCTTCCAAGGTTGGTCCACTAGCACCGTAGCACGGAGGTGAGCAACCATCCCTTCTATCACTTCTTGAAAGGAGGCTTAGATCTAGATGAAACGGGAAGGTTTGTGGTTGAATCCCGAATACCGTTTTTCTTCGTTTTCGAAACAACGAGGAAGAGTGAAGTTGAGAAATCCTTGTCCTATCACCCACTATCAATTTTCGAACTCAAAGGAAGCAAGAACAACGAAAATGGATGAAGATGGAGGAAGGGAGAAGAAGATGTTTTCGCGAGGCAGAGGAGAAGATGAAGTTTTTCCTTTCTTTGGTTTTTCCTTTCTTTTTCTTTCTTTCCTTTTTCTTGCTTTTCTTTCTCTTTCTTTTCTTTCTAATCCCTTTCTTTTTCCCCCCACACAAACATATATACATATATTTTAATTTTAACAAATATCTTCAAATTTAGATATTTATTAAAATTACCATTTTACCCATAACGCATTAAATTCTTCGTAAAAGATTCACTGCATTCAATTTAATTTATTTATCGACGAGTAATTCTAATCGGGCATCAAAATATCTTCTTGGTCATATAAACTCCAAAACATTACTAACTTGGCTAAAAAGCCCTTGAGTTCAATACCAAAATCCACTAAAATACATAAAGTATACTTTACAGTTATAGGTCTTACATTACTACCCCCCTAAAATTAGTTTCGTCCTCGAAACTATGCGTTGATAAATAACTCTGGGTGTTGTTCTCTCATCTTGCTTTCCTATTCCCAAGTCGCATCTCCAGTAATTGGGTTCCAAATTATCTTGACCAACGAAACATCCTTGGTCCTCAATCGCTTAATCTTCTTGTCATCAACTCTCACAGGTGGTACTTCGAATGACAAGTTATCCTTTAGCTGGATTGTGTCTGGCTCGATCACATGAGATGGATCTGCAAGATATTTTCTCAACTGTGACACATGAAACACGTCATGAATATTGGACAATATCGGAGGCAATGCAATCCAATAAGCAACAGGCCCAATTCGTGCAGAAATCTGATATGGTCCAATGAACTTCGGAGTCAACTTCTTCGATTTCAAGGCTCTACCAACTCCAGTAGTAGGTGTGACTCTTAGAAATACATGGTCACCCTGTTCGAATTCTAAAAGTCTGCGACGCTTGTCCGCGTAACTCTTCTGACGATCTTGTGAAGTCTTCATTTTCTCCTTGATCTTCCTTACTTTAGCTGTAGTCTGTTGCACCATCTCTGGTCCGACAATCATATTTTCACCGTCCTTATACCAACACAAGGGCGTTTGACACTTTCGCCCATATAAAGCCTCATATGGTGTCATTCCAATACTTGCGTGGAAACTATTGTTGTTGGTAAACTCAATCAACGGAAGTACATCATCCCAACTTCCTCTATCATCTAATACACATGCTCTCAACAGATCTTCAAGGGACTGATTCGTCCTTTCAGTATGTCCGTCCATTTGTGGATGGTAAGTCGGACTCAATCGTAGTTTCGTTCCCAACGCTTCGTGCAATGCTCCCCAAAAATGTGATGTGAACTTCGGATCACGGTCTGATACAATACTCGATGGTACCCCGTGTAACCTCACAATTTCAGCAATGTAGATCTCTGTTAGCTGATCTACCTTATAGGTGGTCTTTACTGGCAAAAAGTGGGCGGATTTAGTCAGTCGATCCACTATCACCCATATAGAATCATTCTTTCTCCTTGTTTTAGGCAATCCGGTTATAAAATCCATGGAAATGTTGTCCCACTTCCATTCAGGTATATCTAAAGGTTGCAACATCCCAGCAGGTCGCTGATGTTCCACCTTCACTTTCTGACAAGTTAGACAAGTGGACACATACTCCGCTACATGTTTCTTCATTCCTGGCCACCAGTAATTTTGTCTCAAATCCTGATACATTTTTGTTGCTCCAGGATGAATACTCAACTTACTCTTATGAGCCTCTTCTAAAATTGTTTTCCTCATATCTCTAATTTATGGTACACAAATCCTACCATTACATCGCAAAATATTATTTGCTCCAATTTTGAACTCTGTTGTCTTCCCTTGCACTATTAGGTTCCTCTTCTCTCGAATTAAGATGTCATCTTGAGAATTTGCAATGTCTTCAAGTAGTCCACTCGAAATCTTAATCATTCCAAATTTTAAAATTCCCGGTGCAAACTCCACGTTCAAGTGTAGGTCTCTAAAAGCTTCCCACAACTCTTGTTGTCTAGCCATAATTGTGGAAGACACCGATACACTTCTTCTACTCAACGCGTCAGCCACTACATTGGCCTTCCCTGGGTGGTACTGCAGTGTGAAATCAAAATCCTTGAGAGTCTCCATCCATCGTCTCTGGCGCATGTTCAATTCCTTCTGATCAAACAAGTATTTCAAACTTTTATGGTCACTGAACACGGTGAACGTGCACCCATATAAGTAGTGCCTCCAGATCTTCAATGCAAAAACAACCGCAGCAAGCTCCAAATCATGAGTAAGATAGTTTCTCACATGAATCTTCAATTGCTTGGAGGCATAAGCTATAGCTTTCTTATGTTGCATCAGAACACATCCCAACCCTTGGTGAGATGCATCACAATAAACTTCATAGGGTTCATCTGATTGCGGTAACACCAACACTGGTGAGGTCGTCAATTTTCTCTTTAGTAACTGAAAATTTTCCTCACACTTCTCCGTCCATGCGAACGGTTGATCCTTTCTGGTAAGTTGTGTCAATGGGGTCACAATCTTAGCAAAACCTTCAATAAATCTCCTGTAGTATCTTGCCAGTCCTACAAAACTTCGTATGTCAGTGACAGTCTGAGGCTGTTTCCAAGCAAGAACCGCCTCAATCTTAGCCGGATCTACAGCGATTCCTTCCTTGGTTATCACGTGTCCCAAGAAATTCACTTTTTCTAGCCAAAATTCGCACTTTGACAGATTGGCATACAATCGTTTCTCGTGTAAAATCTCAAGAACTTGACGTAAATGTTCTCCATGCTCTTCTTCTGTTCTTGAATAAATTAATATATCATCAATGAACACCACAACAAACTTATCAAGGAATGGACTAAAGATTATGTTCATGTAGTCCATGAAAATTGCTGGTGCATTGGAAACTCCAAACGGCATAACCAGATATTCATAATGCCCATAACGGGTTCTGAAAGCGGTTTTCTGAATATCTCCTTCCCTTACTCGAATCTGATGGTAACCCGACTTCAAGTCAATCTTCGAAAATATCGCGGCCCCTCTCAATTGATCCATTAAATCATCGATGCGTGGCAAAGGATAACGATTCTTAATAGTTGCCTTATTAAGCTGTCTATAATCCACGCATAAGCGTGAGCTTCCGTCCTTCTTCTTAACTAGCAAAACTGGAGCTCCCCATGGCGATACGCTTGGTCTAATAAATTTCCTTTTCAACAAATCTTCAATTTGGCCCTTGAGCTCATTTAATTCCAATGGCGACATTCGGTACGGCGCAATCGAAATTGGTCCCGTTCTTGGGTGCAAATCAATGAAAAATTCCACTTCTCTTACCGGTGGCAATCATGGAATTTCCATTGGAAATACGTCCCGGTACTCATTGACAAGCATCACATCTTCTATGTTAACATTTATCTTTGCCTCCACATTAGCCAGAGACAAAAACTCATGAGTCCCTTCACTTAGCAACACTCGGAGTTTGTTAGCGGCTAAATACTTAACAACTCCTGGTTCGGGGAAAAGAACCAATTTACGAGCACAATCTAAGATCACATAATGGTAAGACATCCAATCCATACCGAGAATGACCTCGAGTGATTGTAGAGGTAAACAAATCAAATTAACCAAGAAATCCCTATTCTGAATAGTTATTTGACAATGTAAACATGCAGAATTTACTATCAAAGTCTTAGCAGGTGTGGAAACAAACAAATCAAACGGCAAAGCAGACACAGATAACTTCAAACGATTTACACAATCCATAGCAATGAAGGAATGGGTCGCCCCCGAATCAAAAAGTGCAGTTAGAGTGTTACCTGCAATCTCACAGTCACGTTGTATCAGATTGCCAGATGGAATCCCCTCTTCAGCACTCACACAATAAATGCGTCCTCTAGCAGTAGGACGAGTAGCCCTAGCTGCATTCACAACTGGTTCCACCTTTGGAGTCGTGCAATCCCTTGCCACGTGCCCTGGCTTCCGACAATTGTAGCAGGTGAGAACATTAGAGGCACAAGCACTAGCATAATGTCCCTCTTCCCCACATCGGAAACATCGAAGAGCTTGTCCCAATTGTCTTTCGAAATTCTGGTTCCCCGAGCGATTCTGGCCACCGTTGTTATTTTGTGGTTGATTATAGGGTTTAGCAACTTGTTTCCCCTTGTTATTCTGATAATTCACCCGACTAGGCCCTCCTGCACCAAAATTCCCTCCTCGGCTAGCCCTCTTATTCTTCATATCCTCAACTTCCCTGCATTTTTCCACGAGGGCTTGGAAACGTTGAATTCCCAAGGGCAAGACAAAGTCTTGAATCTCATACTTTAGTCCGTCTTGGAAGCGATGACACATGAATGGTTCATCAATCTCTTAACAGAAAAACCGGATATGCCTTGATAGTGATTCAAACTTAGCGGCATATTCGCCCACGGTCATGTTCCCCTGATGTAGTTTCAGGAAATCGTCGCCCAGTTTAGTCCTGGTACTCATCGGGAAGTATTTGTCTAAAAACTTCCTCTTGAATGATTCCCAGTTCACCTCCTCGTGAGCTGATCTCATCAATAGTCTTGCACTCCTCCACCAGTACTCAGCATCCCCTAATAGCATATAAGTGGCATAGTTGACCTTCACTATCGCCTGACAGTTAATCATTTCAAAGATCTTCTCCACTTCTTGGATCCACTAATCCGCTTTCTCTGAATTTTCATCCCCCTTAAACTTGGGAGGATTGTAACGACATAAGTCTTCTAACCCTCTCGACTCCGCAGCACGGATCTCTCTTTCCCTCTTTTCGATATCACGTTGAGTCTTGGCAGCAGGCTATGCAGCAATAGAAGCAGCCATGTTATTCATAGCCTCCGCCATTCGATCATCCCTATTGGCATTGGCTCTCGGAACGTCATTCCTCCTTGGCGGCATGGTTTTCCTATAAAACCATCATCAAGTAGAGTCTTAACACTACTTCAATAATTCCAAAAATAACTTCCGACCACATCAGCACATAATAATTATTCTGAACTTGACAACTCAAACCACCTAAACCAACACATGATCAGACAACAACTCCTAACCTACAATCTAGAACTAAAGGTTCCACAGCCCCCAAAGAAAACCAAACCAAAGCTCTGATACCACAATGTAACACCCCGTATTTCTAAGCGAGGGTATATTTTTTTTCAAAAGAAATTAAAATAAAATAGAGAAATAAATAAGGTAACACCTTTGGATAAATAATTAAGTCATTATAATTTACAAGCAGCGGAAAAAGTTCTCAAAATATGAATTCAAAATATTTACATAAAAAAAGTGGTACAGTCTTCCAGTTTAAAAATAAAAGCAACCCAAAAGAAAGTCATATTTTCCCTCTTTGTCAACCTAGTCTGATCATTCTACAAAACAACTAAACACCCTGAGTGATTTCCACGCGCCCCATGAGATCCTCCTAACGTAGCTCCAATCAAGCATTCCCATCTACATTCCCATCCGTAGGGTACGAACCGGTAGGATCATCCTGGCTCTCATCTGAGGGCAAAGCCCATATTTCCACAATAGTTGTAAAGGGTCACCAACCGAAATTAACAGTTAACACATAACATTTATATTTTTAAATGTATAAAATATCCTCTCAACTAAGCATGTACCTTAAAAGGATTTTCCATATGCGAAAAGTTCATATAATGCTTGCCAAATGTAAATAAAATCAAATAAAGTTCTCAATCCATCAAGTAATATATAACTGACCAAAACATTAATAAATCAATTGAGCAATCAATTATCTAACTCAAAATAAGATTTTCCACTGCGCCAATCGATTGGACAAATCGATTTCCTGAAATTTTTTAGTGAAAATTGAACTCTGAACTTACATCAATCGATTGGGGAAATCAATTTCGTGAAAAACAAAGCCCCTGTAATGAATCCAATCGATTGGGCAAATCGATTTCGTGAAAGACAGAGCCCCTGTGATGAATCCAATCGATTGGGCAAATCGATTTCGTGAAAGACAGAGCCCCTATGATGAGTCCAATCGATTGGGCAAATCGAGTTCGTGAAAGACAAAGCCCCTGTAATGAATCCAATCGATTTGCTAAATCGATTTCTTAAGTGGTTTTGAAAAAACACATTACCAAATCGATTTTCCTGTAAATTCTTCCAAAAATACATAAACTAACTCAACCATATTCAAACACAACTCCAAATCTTAACGCTTAGCAATTTCCACACAAACACCATGACAATTGGGTTTCGAAATAGTTTTACCATCCATCACACTTACACACGATAATCAATACGTAGCACTTAGCAATTCAACACAATTACAATTACATCTCAGGTTCAAAACACTCAGTCATAAACTCGAAACAAACACACTACACACAATCTGTTCCAAAACATAGCACTTAGTAATATCATCACATTCATAAATTTGAATCAAACACGACTCGTGTGCCAAGCACCCTAATGCAACGCGTATATGCCAAAATGCATGGACTCGGAATTCCAAACCAAAACCCTCCTCGAAGGGCCGTAAATCATAATTGTACCGCCTATCGCAGGCCAAAGTACCAATTACCGAGGTGCCACCTATCACGGGTCAGCACGATTTACTAAAAAGCGTAAATCGTAAACGTACCACCTATCACGGGTCAGTACTGTTTACCGAGGTGCCACCTATCACGGGTCAACACGATTTACCAAAAGAAAAAGCGTAAGTCGTAAGGGTACGCCTATCACAGGCCAAAGTACTACTTACCGAGATGCCACCTATCACGGGTCAGCACAACTTACCAAAAAGTAAATCGTAAACGTACCACCTATCACAGGCCAGTACAGTTTACCGAGGTGCCACCTATCACGGGTCAGCACAATTTACCAAATGAAATGCATGAGCATACACTAACTCCATTCACAACAATCGTTAAGTAAATGCAGATATTAAAAGATTCTCCATTTTTAATACTCATTTAACTTAAACGATTTTCACGCCAAACATTAAGCAAACAGACATATTAAGAGATTCCTCATTCTTAATATACTTTTGACTTAAACGATTTCCACAACTAAACATTCAGTAAACAAGACATTAAGAGATTACCCATTCTTAATACTCATTTACTGAAACGATTTTCAAAACAACATTAAGTAACCAAGACATTAAGAGATTCCCCATTCTTAACGCCCAATTAACTTAAACGATTTTCAAAACAACATTAAGTAACCAAGACATTAAGAGATTCCCCATTCTTAACGCCCAATTAACTTAAACGATTTTCCCAAACCCACATTAAGTAAACAAGACATTAAGAGATTCCCCATTCTTAATACTCGTTTAACTTAATGGTTTTCAAATTCCCCACGAAACAAACTCAAACATACTTTCACATTCAATCCATAATTCACACCAAAACACATCAATCAACAAACATCAAGTATGAACACGCCAAGTACGATAAACACAAATCAACACAATAAATTTTATTTATTCAAAATCATACATACGTGAGGTAAATTCATTTTCCATGAAACATTCATCAATATAACCAGAACCTAACACTAAGCTTTTACCTATAAAACCTTAGATTCATTTTCCCCAAATCAATACTCCAACCCTAACAAAATTCTTTTCCTCACAACCACAGATAAGTCCCTAAATGCAAACTAAAAGTTTGGAAGGAGCCCTTACCTTCACTTTAGCTTTTTCGTTCGATTACGGTACCGTGAGTAAGTCCGGTAAAATCTTCGTTCGCAACGTTTCTTCCAAGGTTGGTCCACTAGCACCGTAGCACGGAGGTGAGCAATCTTCCCTTCTATCACTTCTTGAAACGGGAAGGTTTGTGGTTGAATCCCTAATACCGTTTTTCTTCGTTTTCAAAACAACGAGGAAGAGTGAAGTTGAGAAATCCTTGTCCTATCACCCACTATCAATTTTCGAACTCAAAGGAAGCAAGAACAATGAAAATGGATGAAGATGGAGGAAGGGAGAAGAAGATGTTTTCGCGAGGCAGAGGAGAAGATGAAGTTTTTCCTTTCTTTGGTTTTTCCTTTCTTTTTCTTTCTTTCCTTTTTCTTTCTTTTCTTTCTCTTTCTTTTCTTTCTAATCCCTTTCTTTTTTCCCCCACACAAACATATATACATATATTTTAATATATATATTATTTACTTTTTACAAATATCTTCAAATCTAGATATTTATTAAAATTGCCATTTTACCCATAACGCATTAAATTCTTCGTAAAAGATTCATCGCAGTCAATTTAATTTATTTATCGACGAGTAATTCTAATCGGGCATCAAAATATCTTCTTGGTCATATAAACTCCAAAACATTACTAACTTGGCTAAAAAGCCCCTGAGTTTAATACCAAAATCCACTAAAATACATAAAGTATACTTTACAATTATGGGTCTTACAATTTGTGTTTTAAATATTGATATCTTTGTGGTTGCCTAAGTGGCTGATTATTTGTGTTTTAAATATTGTTATCTTTGTGGTTGCCTAAGTGGCTGGTGACTTGTGTTTTAAATATCATTATCTTTGTGGTTGCCTAGGTGGCTAGTGATTTGTGTTTTAAATATTGTTATCTTTGTGGATACCTAAGTGGCTGGTAATTTATGTTTTAAATATTGTTATCCTTGTGGTTGCCTAAGTGGTTGATGATTTGTGTAATTATTTAAGTGAATGGTGTAATGTACTTTTTGAGCATCATTATCATTTCATAATATATCATATACATCTTTATGGACGTCTGTGTGGCTGATTTAAAATTTTTCTCCATTGATATGGGTGACTTCTGTGTGGACGCTTGTGTGACTGGTTATATCTAGATCATATATGTTTAGGAGCATGCATAACATATATACATTTTATTGTTATTTTTATTTTGATAATTATTTGCTCTATGGTTGTTACTTATTTAGATACATTTTATGATTTTTGATATATCTTTGAGAACTATTAAATAATCAATTTCTTTAAATCTTTTAGTACAAAAGGATTTTATATTCATATTGTATGGTTGTTATTTTATTATTTGGTTTAATTTTTGTTGTGGGATGAACTGACCTCTTACACCAACATTTAGGTACTAATGATTTCAAAGAGTTGCATGAATGATGTTTGATTGGTGCACGTGCGTGGGAAAATGAGACTTTTACTTAAAAATAATGTTTTATATTACTAAAATTTGTGGTGCATTGTAAAGTTATTTACTCGTCATCATCATTAACTTTTAATAGAAATGTGGAAGTGAGATTTTATTCCCTATTAAATAATTGAATGTCCTTAATTTCAGTCAACATTGTTTCTTTTGAATTTCACTTAAAGAGAATTTATTTTATTTTGGAACATAAAGGGATATCGATCTAACAATTGTAATATTAATTTTGCAAATGAATAAGTAAATAAATAATATTTTAGTAAATTGCATTACGTTCTTTTTAAAAAAAATATATATTAAGTTATTTTTACGCATCTTCAATTTATTACATGATGAACTACTCCTAAGAAAAAAAATTAGTTGTTTCTAAAATATATATATTTAAGTAATAATTGGACCAAAAATTTGGGGCGTTACATTTTGGATGATTCTATTTCAAGTGTAACAAGCTAGAGAATGTTTATCAAGTGTAACACTTTTTCTTTTAGTTGTGCCTTTGATCCTTTTGGGTGATTTTATTTCAATTGTGAGCTTTGTATATTCCTTGCAAAATACTGGAAATGTACATGCAAATCATAGAAATTTTATTTTTATTAAAGGATGACTTAAGCATTCCCTTTGTAATGATGTTGTGGAGAACGTTCTCCGTTTTCCAGTATTTTATCAAGAACGTTTTATGTTCTGTGTGTATGAGTGCTGTTTTTTTTTTTTTTTTTTTTTTTTTT
>JBBPBR010000006.1:23280206-23300293 GCA_037974775.1 Cicer pinnatifidum | reverse complement strand
AAAGATATTAACTTATTAATTAAATAATTAAATTATCCAACTAATAAACTAAAATTAGATAGTTATAAACCACAAAAAAAAATTAATTAGTTATAAATTATGTAATCATTCCAATATTTTATTTATTATAATATTGTTTTTTGTTTTTAAAATAAAAAATTTGAGGTAAGATACATTCCAAGGTAGAGATAACATTAGGATTAAAAAAATGATTTATTTTTACCTCATCCTAAAAGTACTAATGGTGTTCGAATCTACTACATACAAATTTAAATATATTTTTTAACACAAGATCAAATCATTGTAGTTGCCATTATTTTTTGTTTTATATATTGTTTTATTTTAGAGTTAATTAATTTT
The DNA here is from genome assembly GCA_037974775.1 of Cicer pinnatifidum. Taxonomy (NCBI): domain Eukaryota; kingdom Viridiplantae; phylum Streptophyta; class Magnoliopsida; order Fabales; family Fabaceae; genus Cicer; species Cicer pinnatifidum. The sequence goes on along the minus strand of JBBPBR010000006.1, from coordinate 23,299,933 downwards.
TTAACTTTAAATAAATTTTATATTTTTGGTTTTAGTCTCCAAATATTTACCAATTTTATTTTAGGTCTCTGTTTTCAAGTTAATTCCGGTTTATCGTTTAAATATTTTAATAATGTTTTTCATATATATTTAAAACATTATAAGACTATCTCATACAAAAATTTAAATTTTTTTAATAAATAATCAATTAAATATAATCTTTTAAGTTTAAAATTATATTTAATTCATCTAGTTTTTAATTTAAGTGTAATGTGTACGCTTCTTTCTCCGTTTTGCTTCATTGAATTGGTATTGGAGTGTGCATTTGTGGTTGCAAAAAATGGAATGGTTTTTCCTTTTATGCTATGTGTTTGAGAATGAAGCTAGTGGGATTCATATTCCTTTGAAATAGGTTTGTGAACTCCATTTAGAAGCAGTGGATTTTGAGTTGGATTCAAATGTGTCATGGACAAGTTCTATTTTAATGATGAAGACATTTCAAAGTTAGGTGCAATTATTTGTAAGTGTCGAATTATTTTTTTCTCTACTTTTGAAAACTCTATGATTAAAGACAAGTCAATGAGATATTTCAAATTTTAGTTAGACACCATATATTTCTAAATAATTTCTCATTATATCCAAACTATTATTGTTAATGGAATAATCACTTGAGTAAAAGCAAAAACAAATGTAAAAAAAGTTTACAAGAATTAAAAAAAAAATACATATTTATTATGACCAAAAATATATTTGGCTTGACGGTGAAAACAGCACCAACAGAAACGGCTTTGAAAATTTTGAGACGCTGTCGCTGTCGTACCATTAAACAAAAAATCTGGAAATTTTCTGGTTTTGTGGTTGCCCTTTTACTTTGTGGTGAGAAAAAAAATAACAATTATTTCTAGCTGCGCTCATCGTTTGGGATCGTGGAATAAACAAACTGATAAACAAAAGGAGCAATTTTCTTTCTCTTTTTACTTTAAAAAAGAAAAGGATTTGGAGAATGGCATTGGCGTGGTCGAACATGAACATAGGTCTCGGTTCATACAAGAAGGTGCGTACTGTCTGTATGTATTTTTTATTTTTATTTAATTGCTTTTCTGTGTCATGGCTTTTCACACCGTTTCTTTCTTGTTTTCACCAGACGATGTCGTTTGAGGTATCGTGCAGTAGAAAGAGAGACAGAGACAGAGAACGAGGTAGTAATAATAACATCCACCCATACAAAGTAGTTGAGATTACTCCTCCACCCAAATCTCTTGGCGTTCGTTGCTTCCCCCCCGTAAGCACCCAGCCATCCCATTCATTTTTCACTATTTTTTTTTATACCAATTCGTATCAAGTATAATCTTTTTGAAATAAATATCTTCATAATTTTCTTTTTGAAATAAATTAATCTAATTGCAATCTCAAATGATATAGCCTTCAGCCAAATCAATTATCTTTTTCATTTATTTTCTCTTGTACATATACTCTCTCCGGAAATTGTATCCGTAAAGTTGACTTATCCGGTTAAAACTTAAGATCACTTACATCAAATTTTTATATACATTTTTGCTTATTTTTCAGTTCAAGGTATTATGTGTTATATTTACCTTAATTTAGAATTAAAATAGAAAAATTATTGTTCTAAGTATGAGTAAGGTGTTTTTGGTTTGAGATAGATGAAGGAGAGGGGAGGGAAAGTTTTTAATTTTCTTGTATGGTTCACTTTTTAAAACTGGAGGAGAGTGGATCAAAATCCCTTCTAGACTCACTTTTTGCTTCTTCCATATTGGGAGATTTGGAGGGAAGGAGAGATAACTAAAAAGAGTTTGCATATCATTTTAAATCACTCTCCTCTTTTGAACCAAACATGTCTCTCCTTTTCTTTTCTCTTCTCCATTAAAATCCCTCTCCTCCCTCCCCTTCATGGAACCAAACAAACCCTAACAGTCTCACATTAGATGGAAAAGTGGATATTGAACACCGTATAAGTGAGAAGATCCACATACTCAATGACGTTCAATGTTGGGTGAATGTGTGGTGTCTAACCTACTTCCACTTGTGTAGTTGCTCTTAACTCAATGTGAAGATCTTCAACCACACATCACCTAATATGATTAGTGAAGATAAGTATCCCGTACACTACGTAATTTGTCTCTAAAATGACAAGATTATATTCAATTCATTATTTATTTAATTTAAAATGTATTGTAATCTTAACACACAAATGATCAAGGCCTCAAACCTGATACTTTTACCCACAAGTGGAGGGAAGTAACATGTTTTTAGATTTCTGCTATTAAGAACATGTGTTTTTTAATAGGCCTTAAGGTCATGAGCCACATACCCAAAGATGGAATCTCTTTCTTGGAATTCATGTCTAAGATAAATTTAATAATGTCTGATAATATATTCAACATTCTCTTATTTTGAATCTTTAAATTGAAGTAACTATAGTTTATTCTTTGGTATGAGAATATGATTATTGTTTGACAAGTGATGGGGTTAGCTGCATAGGAGAGCAATAGAGAGGACTCCTACATATTACAAGAGCTGGTTATTTTCATAATGTTTATACAAATAAGACTTAATTATTAGGAATCACAATTAACAGGATCAAAGAGATAAAGATTAATCTCATAAGAAAAATAAGCACTAGAGCTTGATAGATAATTAAAACTCAGAAGATTTCATATTGAATAAAAGATAGTGAAAATGTTTACCCTTGACTCTTTATATAGTGTTTAGATGAATATAAACTAATTAACTAAAAACACAACTAACTAAAACTCTAACTAAATTGGTAATTCTAACATCTAACTAACTTTGTAATTCTAACACTAATCATGTATTGATGTGTTACTAAACCTTAACTTGACACTTCTATTTTTACTATAATTCAACATAAAAAAATGCCTCTTAATACATGAATAACTCTGATATTCTATTCTAATAACTATTAAAATGTAACCAGTGGACAAACATTGAAGGTTCATATAAAGGCCCTACTTACCAACATATTATTGATAAAAAGGGTACTTTCAAGTAATGATGTAGTGCCTTTGGTTCAGTGGACTTATATAAAGTATTTGATGAATACTAGTGACCTTATAATATTGCATGTGCTACTAGCTTTTAGATCAGTGGAACTTTTTGGACCTTACAACATCATAAAAGTTTGGGAAAGTTCTTTGGTTCTAGAGTTGTGATCTCGAAAACAATTTGTCCATTTGATATTAAATAAAATCTATGAAGGACGACCAAAAGAGAATGAAATCTCCAAAGGAATTTCATTCTACATGATTATTGACTGAAATCATATTTAAGGATTCTCATTACAAGTCATGAAGTTTGAGACTTGGAAATGTTTTGAAGCTACCAGTGTACTTTTCTAAAAACATTTTTTAAGTTTTCATTTATATTCTCGTATGTTTATTAATTGAAAAATGAACACAGGAAACTTGGAAAGTAAATGGATCATAACAGCGAGTTGGAGTCCCTTCTTGAAATAATTTGAACTGATGTACTAAACACTAATTTGTGACAGGAACTATTCATTGAAAAGGAAAAACTGTCAATAATTAAGTTCCTATGGTGAACCATTAGCCTGCTTATTGAATGAGCTTATATATCTTTAAATACACGGAGTATTTCTTCCTTCAAGGATACTTCTGCAAGTGAAAAAAGGAAACCTTAAACAGTATTTTCTATTCTAGGATACAACTATGGTACAAGTCTCTAATATTAATGTGATGGAAACTATCCATTGAAATTTAAAGTCCATGAATCTGTTTGGACTCTTTAGTGAGGCCTTTTTTATTGGAATTTGCTTCTCATTAGGAGGAGTGAGTGCCACTGGCTTGGAGGTTATATGCCTCCATAAAAAATTATGTAAATGGAAATTTTTTAGCTCTTCACATGCTTTCCTAAAATTGACCTTTGCAGAATGGATGAATAAAGTTGTGTATTATAGTCTTTCATATGAAAACATGTGATGAAAGATGCAATCATTTCTAAAAGGCAGGCAGGTATATAATTGAAGACAACCCATGTGTTGGACCCTTAAAACACAAACCATAAAAGGATAATAAAATTCAAAAATGATTAATTTTATAAGTTTGAGGTTTGTAGCTGTGATTACTTCTTTTGGATCTACTATTTTTTTCCCTTTTTTCTACCAAGTGGTTAGACTCAAATGATTTTTGAGATTCAGTGAAAGTCGAAATGCTTGGGAGTACCAGAGTTCAAACTCTGAACGGAATAGTTATTAGTCAGGTTTTACTTACCTCCCAGTTGAACTTCAGATTACCAGGGCCTCTTTCTCTTGGGAACCAGAGTGTTTTAAAAAAATGGCAGAACATTATAAGTGAGGGAAGATGGGTCCATCTGAGATGAGAAATTGAAGCAAGCTGTTTGGTTAACTAGCTGTGATTGTTCCTTACCTTTTATGGTTCTAAAAGCAGAAAAGTTTTGGTAGATTCTTCATTTGAACTTTTCATGCCTTATGTGGTAAAGCAATATTTGATTACCTGTCATGTCTTCTATTATTAGCCTCTTGATTCAATAATGCATACTAGTGATCCAACACATCTTTATTTTTGTTGGAAGGTATGATTCGTTGTAACTGTTAGAAAGGAAAAAGAAACATGACATATTCAGTTGCATCAAAGTTAATATCATTTCTTTTTTTCTTCTTCTTTAAAGCAGAACTTGCAGTGTGGGGAGAGTGTCACAATTGAAGGACAAGCTTATACTATTTCAGCTGTAACACTTCGATATCAGCTTCGCAAAGGGAAATACGAACAACGTGAGAAGAGACTCGATGTTTTGTCCACAGGAAGATACTTAGTGAATTTGTATTTAGAAAATTTATTAGAACAATCTTGATGAGTATTCTAGTTTGATCTCCAATATGTAATTCCTTGATTATGTCTTTCTTCTTTAATTACTTTCAGAACCAATGGCAAATTAGAAAAGCTTTCATTTCAACTAATATATTTTCAAAAAGATAACACTGACTAGCACTACACACGAGTAAAATCAGAATTCTGAAAGTGCTAAAAAGTAAAAACCTTCTTCATGTCTTGTTAGAATTGAGTTATTAACATTCTCATTGTTGTTGAAAGCTCACATTGAATGTGATCTTGTCTAAAAAATAGTTTATAAGTTGGAAGCGTTCTTCACATTATAATTCAATTTTGTATAATTGAATTGTATTTAATTCAAATTTAAATTTTAAGATTTTATCAAAATTTAAGTTAAAAAAAAAAAAAAACAAAAAATAGTATTGAAGCCAATTTAAGATTGGTTGTACCAACCCTTTTTCGGGCTAAAAAGATTGTATTTGTGTAATCTAATGAACTCTTCTATCTTGGTAACAAAAAATTCTTGAGTCAAGCCAAATTCAGATTCAGGCTTTTTCGTAGTGTAGTAAATTTTCAACATACAGGTGTTTAGCCAGCACTGTGGGGACCACTGCAAGTTCTCACGTGCACAACCGGCAAGAATGTCAGACTCCTTTATCATGTAGGATCCTAAAGCATTCATATATTAAGCAGAGTAGCAGAACAATAATGTGAGATACATGTAACTATGGTGTGAATTAACCTTTTATTTTTCTATGACCAAATTTTGTGGTGCCTAGTACTATTACACCTCTTTTGTTCATACTCTTGTCGTGTATGTTGGCAATAATTAACACGATATTCAATCAGTCTTGGAATGGATTAGATTGCACTAGTGAACTTCCAAAGTTATATGGTTGAATTGCCTGGTCCAATTCATGTGTCAGGATACTGCTAGGAACTTTTTTTTTAAGCCAAGTGTTTGGAGTTCAGAATTTAGCTATTCAAAGAACTTTAAAAATAGAAATGAATTCCTATAGTCAAATATTAACTGCCAGTTAATCTTAATCTTTGACCATCTATTTATATTTACAAATTATAATTTTTTATTTATTAACTCAACTTTAAATGTTGACAGTTAGATTCTAATCAAAGGGTCTCAAATCATTGACTATATATGACTGGAGAGATTATGTAACTACAGGAAATTCAAATCTTTTAAAAATAGTACCTTCGTTTTAATTGAAAGTCTCTGTGGTTTTTTTACATATATTAAAAAAAAAAAAGTAGATATTGAATCTAATGTGTTAGTTTTATGTGTATATATTTATGAATTATCCTTTATATTAATGTATTCAATTTGAATTATTCATTTTTTAAGAAAAATTAATAGTATTAATAAGGAGTGTATTTGAAAAAACTAATAAATGTATATAATCATTTACGTAAGGACAAATTAGGACAAAGTTTTTTCTTAAGAATGTTTATAATTATGAACAGATGTAGAATATCAATATTGTTGGTACCAGTAACCTCTGTTAAATGAAAATTATGCGGAAGATTACCTATTTTTTGAGATATGCGCAGCAGTTTAACAAATCGTACATTTATTAAACAAAGCATCAGAATAAGGTCCCAAAACTACAATACAAATGAATGCACAAAGTATATGGATCAAAGAATATATTGAGAGATGCACCAGTTACGTTTATTGTTCAAGATATTGATTCACTTACAATCATGCTGGAAACAGTCTTTCAGGTAGTATCAAAGTATGCAGAAAGATATTCAAGCATTCAATCAATATCAGACAAATACACACTGCAGAAATTAAAAAGAGATAAGGGTAAGAAAGATTGTACGCAGTGATTTATATTGGTTCAGCCGTTGTTGAACGACCTACATCCAGTCCCAAGATCAAATCCAATCTTGGCCTTTCCAATAGAATATCTCAGAATCCGTTTACAGATGTTCTAGCTCCTCGCCTATCAATCTAAAACGATTCTTCTTATTCTATTCTTATCTCCCTGAATCCCAGAGTTTATCTCCCATAAACTCTTCCAAGATTACAGTCAAGTTTCTTCTTGATGAGACCTCTCAATCACAGAAGATAACTACCAGTTAAGACTGGATTTCTCAATGTTATTTGTTTTAAGAATTTGTTTACAGATGTATCTAATCAGAAATTACATAGAAATTTCTTCAACAGTTTTCTTCTCTAAAGTTGTTTCTCCAGCAATCTTTCTCAGTTCTTGTCGATCATGAAAGATGAATCTTCATAACTGAAAAAGTAATGTTCAATGTTATTTCACAGTGAGAAACAAAGATATCAGAAAGTTATGTGTATGTTGTTGTGTATATTTTTGTGTGTTTTGAGAAGATACTGAAAAACAGTTTATATAGTTTCAGGAAAAACAACATATGAATCGATTTATCCAATCGATTCATTAAAGTCATAATGCTGGTTAATCGATTTCCTCAATCGATTTCGCGAGTCTTGTTTTTCTTGAATCTTGAAACTGTACATACTAATCGATTTGCTCAATCGATTATTTTAAGTAGTTCTTCAAACTTTGATGACAGCATATGATTCAATCGATTTGCAGAATCGACTTGATGTGTTTTGTTCAAACAACGAGATCAAAACCATCGATGTGCTTAATCGATTTTACCATTCAGTCATCTCTGTTTATAAAACTTTTATGTCAATCGATTGTGCCAATCGATTGTGGATTTTAAGTCTGAAGTACTTTTCATCAGTTGGGTTATTCAATCGATTTACCAAGTCGATTGATACCAACTTTTATTACACAGATGTATATAAACAGATTGTAGTAATCGATTGTGTATGTTCCAGGCCTGAGTTATTTTGAGACTTGTTTTAGTGAATCGATTGGCCTAATCGTTTTAGTAAACAGGTTTGGCTCTGGGACATTACCAATCGATTGTTTCAATCGGTGTAGACAAAAACACAATTAAAGAAGTGATTATTTCAATCGATTTGCCAAATCGATTGCCTGCAAAACGTGCTACTGACTTGCACATTTTAAATTCAGTAAGCATGTCAATCGATTTGTCCAATCGATTTAAACAATCAGTTTAGTCTTGGTGATTCACTCAATCGATGTGCCTAATCGATTTGTGGTAAACTGGCTCTCTGACTTGTACAATTTATTTTCCAATATGTGTACCAATCGATTTGGAGAATCGATTGATAGCCCGTTTGTTTTCTTTAAGGATGTACAAATCGATTGTGCTAATCGATTGGGTAACACCAAACTTTGTAAACTTATTCAACCCTGTTATAGAATCGATTGTACTAATCGATGTGCTCATGGATCTTCAAGATTTTGTTGATTCCTTGAGTTCCAAGCAATTGTCTCGAGTATGTAGGATTGAATTTGTTGTTCCTGAAATTTTTCTCAGTTGACAATGTTAGATGTATTTCAAATTGGATGTTTGTCAATAACATCAAAAACGAACATATGTCTAACAATCTCCCCCTTTTTGATTTAAGTGACAAACATTCAATTTTAACTTGAGAAAAATAATTATGAGTAACAGTTTTAGTAGAGCTCCCCCTAAGTTCAATATTCATAGAGAGTAAGGATAATGATTAGGAGCAATAAAACTGATAAAATAAAGCACAAGTTATAATTTCTCCCCCTTTTGTCAGTTAAGGCAAAAAGTGGTGAAAGAGAAATGTTAGCTCCCCCTGAGCAAACCTGAATACTGCTCTACAAAGAATCTAGAAAAGATTAGTAATAACAAGCAGTAATGCCAGTAATATTTTAACTTGGTTGAAAACAATTTTGAAATAGTGTACAAAAACAGATTATGGCGCGCACTAGACAATATGAAAATGAAATGCAGCAATTGAAATGATTAACAATCTCAAGGTTCATAAATCAAACAGAATTACATTCATCATGATCATTACAAAACGAAAGCAAAAAGAAACAGAGACAAACAAAAACTAAGAAGCCTAAGGTCCTAAACGCCTAGAGATGCTGGTCCTCATTATTAGCAGGGGATGAGGCTGAGACCGCTGTATTAACCTCAGCAGGTGTCTCCTCACCATGAGTTGCAGCAACCTCTACTTGTGTTGGAGCAGGTTCTTCAGCCGCCTGTCTTCCTATTTCAACAACATCGCTGAAGGACAACTTAATGCCCAGATGTTCCTGAATAGCTGCCACGTCTTGCGCCATCTGATTTTGGTCTGCTTGAATCTTCTGAATAGCAGCTTCAATCCTTTCATGAGATGCCTCCATCTTAGCATTGTGAACTGCTTGTGCTGCCATAAATTCAAGCAGTTTGGTGAGCACTTCTGATTCTGCTGAAACATTCTCCGCAGCTGGTTGTTCAGCACCTTGCTGGGTTTGTTCAGTAGAAGTCTGAGGTCGCTTCCAAACTCCATTGACTTTTCGCAGCTGCATTTGGTTCACGATGGATTCACCAAATGTTAGGACGGTCTTCGAGACTTCTTCACCCTTCAGAGATACCTTGAAGTGAGTGAGAATCTTCGTGACGAGCTGTGGATATGGAAGTACCAACTTCCCTTGAGCAGCTTCTAGCATGTGCCTGAGAACAATCCATGCCCAGCTCATCTTGAGCTCTTTGCATAGACCCCACAGTAGCACAATATCCAGCCGTTGCACAACTGCGTGATTTCCGGAACGTGGAACCAGCATCCGGGTGAGGGCGTACATCAGCATCCGTTGCTGAACCTTCATCTGGCCTATAGGGAGTGAAACAGATTCCACGAACCCTTCGACCATAAGATTCTGCACAGCTTCTTGCCTATCCAGATACTCTTCCCATCCGTCGTCATCAGCGTCTGCTTCGGTGCTGCCATCCACTGAGTTTCCATAGTAGGGAAGTCCTGACAGAGTAGAGAACTCGTCGAAAGACATCGAAATCTTCTTCCCTTTGACTGTTGCTTTGAAGCCGGTGTCGGTCATCTTGAAATTTGAGTAGAATATCCGTATAAGATTCGGATATGTATCAAGTGTACATGATAAGAAATCTTCCAAGCCATGAAACCGGAGATGGTTTTGAAATGTAAAACCATTACTGTCGAAGTAGCTGAAATCCAAGATGCGTGCTTCGTGTATTTTCCGATTTACAAAAGCTTGCGGAAGTTTGATTTCATCAGCTTGATTCGTTGGAGGAGCAGTTGATTTCTTTGGAGTAGTCTTTTTCTGTGGAGTAGTCTTTTTCTTTTTCCTTGAAGATATTTCCTTCATTGCGTCAGCTAGCAATTTTTCTGTCGGAGCTTCCTTTCTCTTTTTGGATTTACCTTGATCGGGGGCAATACCTTTACCCTTATCTTGAGCAGCAATCTTGTGTGTAGGTATTGGTACCCGTTTTGGAAGAGTGGGTGGTGGAGACGGAGTCCTCCCACTAGATGAAGAAGATGAAGGTGAAAGAGAAGGAGTTCGGGGTTGAGTTTGCTTAACACGAGCCATTAACAAAAATTGTGATACACTGAAGATTTGAAGGAAAGAAAAGTGTTTAGGAGTTGAGAAACAGAGAAAATTTGAGAAATATTGCAGAGAATTGTAGTTGCAATCGATTTAGAAGATTGGAAAAGGATGGAAAATCGATTGTCACTGTTCCTTTTATAGAAAAAAAATCCAGAAATCGATTTCTCCAATCGATTTGATCACCGTTACTGGGGAAGATCAACCAACAGAGCCGTTAGATCCTGCAACGGCTAGTAAAAACTGCAACGGTAACTATGCCAATCGATTACCCAAATCGATTCATGAAGTTACGCAATCGATTACCCAAATCGATTTCGTATCAACTTAACAGTTCTCACATCAGTTTAACTCAGAAACCACTTCAACAACTAACTCAGAATCGATGTCCCCAATCGATTCTTTTAAAGAAATCAACAGACTCAATCGATTTCGCAAATCGATTTCGAGCAATTTCAGAAGACTTACATCTCAGTTCAGAAAATTCCTGCCTCAGCATCGATTTACCAAATCGATTCTTTTAAAGAAATAACAACCACATAAAAATCAATCGATTTCCCAAATCGATTTCGTGTTCACAGTTTTGATAAAAAAAAGCATATTATGGGTCACATCGATTTGGTTAATCGATTGTGTAACACATTTTCATGTGTAATCACAGGACAATTGATTTTGCAAATCGATTTGACACATAATTCAGATCTTACTAGGATCAATTATGCCTAATTTCATCCTAATGTGACGGAAACTTTCCTTTGGCAATGCTTTGGTGAAGATGTCTGCTAGCTGTTCAGTTGTGTTGACGTATTCCAACTTGATATTCCCACACTGAAACTGATCTCGAATGAAGTGATGCCGAATCTCGATATGCTTGGTCCTGGAATGCATAACTGGGTTCTTAGTGATACTGATCGCACTTGTGTTGTCGCACAAGATAGGAACAGTTCCTAAGTCCACACCAAAGTCTAACAAATGCTGTTTCATCCACATGATCTGAGCACAGCAACTTCCAGCTGCAATGTACTCAGCTTCTGCTGTTGACAAAGCGATACTGGTTTGCTTCTTGCTGAACCAAGATACAAGTGAATTACCCAGCAAATGACAAGTACCTGAGGTACTCTTCCTATCCAGTTTGCACCCAGCAAAATCTGAATCTGAATACCCAACTAAAGAACAAGTTGATCCCTTAGGATACCATAAACCAAGGTTCCTAGTTCCAACTAAATATCTGAAAATCCTCTTAACTGCACTAAGGTGAGACTCTTTAGGATTTGATTGATACCTCGCACACAAACAAACACTGAACATGATGTCAGGCCTGCTTGCTGTGAGATAAAGCAATGATCCTATCATGCCTCTATACCTTGTAACATCTACTGGTTTACCCAACTCATCCCTATCTAAAAGGTTTCCTTGGCTCATAGGAGTATCAATGGGTTTGAAGCTATCAAATGAAAATTTCTTTATTAAGTCATTACAATATTTTGTTTGACTAATGAAGATACCTTGCTTGCTTTGGTTAATTTGAAATCCCAAAAAGTATGACAGTTCACCCATCATTGACATTTCAAATTGACCTTTCATTAGATTTTCAAAATTTTTGCATAGCTTATCATTTGTAGATCCAAATATTATGTCATCAACATAAACTTGGACCAGCAAGATATCTTTATCAGTAGTTTGTATGAAAAGAGTTTTATCCACATTTCCTCTTAAGAAATTTTGTGAAATGAGAAAGTTGCTAAGTTTCTCATACCAAGCTCTAGGAGCTTGTTTCAATCCATAGAGAGCTTTCGTTAGCTTGTAGACATGATTTGGAAATTCTGTATTTTCAAAACCAGGTGTTTGGCTAACAAAAACTTCTTCTTGGATCTCACCATTGAGAAAGGCACTTTTCACATCCATTTGATAAAGCTTAAAGTCCATTATACACGCATAAGCAAGGAGGATTCTAATGGCTTCTAGTCTTGCTACAGGGGCATAGGTTTCATCAAAATCTATTCCCTCCTCTTGGTTGTAACCCTTGGCCACTAACCTAGCTTTATTTCTAGTTATAACACCATTCTCATCTAGCTTGTTCCTAAACACCCACCTAGTTCCTATGATATGCTGGTTTTCTGGTTTAGGTACTAGCTCCCACACTTTGTTTCTCTCAAACTGGTTTAACTCCTCTTGCATGGCTATTATCCAGTCAGGGTCCAACAGTGCTTCTTTAATGTTTTTGGGTTCTACTTGGGAAACAAAGGCTGTAAGGTTGCAAAATTCTCTAAGGGATTTTCTGGTTGAAACACCTTTTGAAATCTCTCCAATAATATTGTCTATGGGATGGTTCTTGGCAAACTTCCACTCTTTGGGTAGATCATCTTCCCTAATAGGTTCTACGCAATCAGGATTGGTTGGAGGTTCAGGTTCACTGGTTTCTACAGGTTCAGAATCAACAATATCGTCCAATGAGTTACCAACTGTAGTAAGAGTGCTGTTCAAGTTTTCATCAAATTTGACATGGACAGACTCCTCTATAGTTTTGGTTCTTTTATTGTAGATTCTATATGCCTTACTAACCTGGGAATACCCCAAAAAGATGCCCTCGTCTGCTTTAGGATCAAATTTACCTAGATGTCCCTTGCCATTGTTTAACACAAAGCACTTACACCCAAAAATCCTAAAGTAGGAGATGTTAGGCTTTCTCCCTTTGTATAACTCATAAGGAGTTCTCTTAAGAAAAGGCCTAATCAACACTCTATTGATAACATGTGTGGCAGTGTTAATCGCATCAGCCCAGAAATACTTGGGAGTATTTGAGTCTTTCAGCATGGTCCTAGCCAACTCTTCTAAAGACCTATTCTTTCTCTCCACTACACCATTCTGCTGAGGTGTCCTAGGGGCTGAAAACATGTGATGTATGCCATTCTCTTCACAGAAAGTATCAAAAGAATCATTTTGGAATTCACCTCCATGATCACTCTTGATGGATATAATTTTCTGACTTGTTTCATTTTGAACTAATTTCGCGAACTTTTTAAAGACAGAAAAAGCGTCACTTTTATGAGTCAGAAAATATGTCCATGTGAACCGAGAATAATCATCGATCAACACAAAACCATACAAGTTACCACCAAAACTTCTAATCTGAGATGGTCCAAACAAATCCATGTGGATAAGTTGTAAAACCCTATTGGTTTTGACCATATCTATAGGGGGAAAAGAAGACTTAACAAGCTTGCTTTGCTCACAGGAGTCACACAGCCTATCTTTAGAAAACTTTCTATTGGGAAGGCCTATGACTAACTGCTTGCTAACAAGTCTATTCAGATGATCAATATGAATGTGTGCAATGCGTTTATGCCATAACCATGTTTCATCAGCATTTGATAATAAGCAACAGGCAGAATTAACAGGCATATCAGTTAAATCTAACATGTATATATTATTAACTCTATTACCTACTAATTTCATGCTTTTGTCATGCTTGTTTTCAATTGTGCAAGAGAGTGGTGAAAAGCTTACTTGAAAACCATTGTCACACAGCTGACTTATACTTAGAAGGTTATGTTTCAGCCCTTCCACATATAAGACATTTTTAATTATGGCAGTTGATTTGCTGCCAATGTTACCTTCACCGCATATCTTGCCCTTGTTGTTATCGCCGTACTTTACGAAATCACCTTCTTTCAGATTAAGGGATACAAACATTGATTTGTCCCCTGTCATATGCTTTGAGCATCCACTATCAAGATACCATTGGTGTTTTGTGGATCTCAAGCATACCTGCAGTAGGATTAGAATTTGCATTTAGGTCCCCAATACAAATTGGGTCCTGGGGGGTTAATTTTAACATCTTGTGTCTTCATTTTCCAAATCTGTTTACATCCTCTATTGGCAAGTCTTTTAAATTTGCAATTGTAAACAAAATGTCCTTTTCTACAACAGAAATGACAAGTAACAGCAGAGGATGCAAACTGTTTTGGTTTGACAAAGACATTATGCAAATGACTAGACTTAGCAAATTTTTGATTATGTTTAACATTTTCATAACCTATGCCATGTTTAGTCATATTTCGATTTGCATGCTTTTTGCTATTAAAACCAAGTCCAGATTTTATATTGACACTTCTCTGGTTGCTAAGGATATCATTTAGTTTATCCTTGCTACTAGAGAGTTTCAATAAATCAGACTTCAATAATGCAACAGAATTCTCAAGATCAATGCATTTGGCAGATTTTTCATGTGAGTCCTTTTTCAATTGTTCACATAAGTTCTCAATCTTCTTATAGTCATTTTTCATTTGATCATTCAATTTACATTGTTGTTCAAGCGTTTTCTTAGTGTTTACTAATTGCTTAACAGATTTGACATATTCAGCATGCAGTTCGTTAAATGCATCTTGCAGTTCATCAAATGAAGGATTATATTGAGAGCTTACCTCACTTTCTGATTCAGAATCCGTTTTAGCCATAAGACACAGATTAGCTTCTTCCGTTTCAGAAGATGTGGACGAATCTTCGTTGTCATTCCATGCAATGTATGCTTTTCTGTTTTTCTGAGCTGGTTCTTTGCCTTTAGGTTTGGAATTTTTGTTCTTGTTCTGCAGCTTGTAACAATCAGCTTTTATATGACCAGGTTTGCCACATTCGTAGCATGTAACTGTTTTACTGTCATTGTTTTTCGAGCTGGATTGCTTTCTGAATTTATTGTCTTTCCTTTTCAGAAATTTCTTAAATCTTTTGACAAGTAATCCCAGTTCAGGTTCTTCATCATCCTCACTGCTTGATTCATCTGAGCTGGTCTCATGTTCAGTTTTGGACTGTTGTGTTTGGGCTTTCAACGACAATCCTTTACGTTTCCTGTCAATCTGCTCAGCTTCATTTAGTCGATGTAATTCCATCTCATGCTCTCTCAGTTTTCCAAACAATGTAGCTATTGTCATGCTTCCTAGATCCTTGGATTCTGCAATGGCAGTGATTTTTGGCTGCCATTCTCTAGTCAAACATCTCATTATTTTACTAATTTGCTGATCATTATCAATCTCTTTGCCTAAGGCATTCAGGTTGTTGACTATGTGCGTGAATCGGGTCTGCATGTCGTTTACTGATTCTTCTTTCTTCATGCTAAACAATTCGTATTCGTGCATGAGAGTGTTTATCCGAGCTCTCTTTACATCTGTGGTTCCTTCATGCGTTTGCTGAAGTGTATCCCACATCTATTTTGCTGTTTTGCAATTTGAGACTCTGAAGAATTCATCATGACTTAAGGCTGCAGTTATAATGTTTTTTGCTTTGGCGTTGTACCCAACCTTCTTTTTGTCTTCATCAGTCCAGTCACTTTTTGGCTTTAGGATTGCTGATTCACCTGTACCTGCTATGGTTGGCACAAATGGTCCATTTTCTACAGCATCTAGAATATCAATACCACTAGCTTCAAGAAAAATTAACATGCGTTGTTTCCAATACATGTATGCGGCCCCGTTAAAAGCGGGAGGCCTAGCTAATGATGCACCCTCTCCTAGGAAATCAGAGGTCATGATTTTTGATGAGAGTTACTCTAACAAAAATTGGCTCTGATACCAATTGTTGGTACCAGTAACCTCTGTTAAATGAAAATTATGCGGAAGATTACCTATTTTTTGAGATATGCGCAGCAGTTTAACAAATCGTACATTTATTAAACAAAGCATCAGAATAAGGTCCCAAAACTACAATACAAATGAATGCACAAAGTATATGGATCAAAGAATATATTGAGAGATGCACCAGTTACGTTTATTGTTCAAGATATTGATTCACTTACAATCATGCTGGAAACAGTCTTTCAGGTAGTATCAAAGTATGCAGAAAGATATTCAAGCATTCAATCAATATCAGACAAATACACACTGCAGAAATTAAAAAGAGATAAGGGTAAGAAAGATTGTACGCAGTGATTTATACTGGTTCAGCCGTTGTTGAACGACCTACATCCAGTCCCAAGATCAAATCCAATCTTGGCCTTTCCAATAGAATATCTCAGAATCCGTTTACAGATGTTCTAGCTCCTCGCCTATCAATCTAAAACGATTCTTCTTATTCTATTCTTATCTCCCTGAATCCCAGAGTTTATCTCCCATAAACTCTTCCAAGATTACAGTCAAGTTTCTTCTTGATGAGACCTCTCAATCACAGAAGATAACTACCAGTTAAGACTGGATTTCTCAATGTTATTTGTTTTAAGAATTTGTTTACAGATGTATCTAATCAGAAATTACATAGAAATTTCTTCAACAGTTTTCTTCTCTAAAGTTGTTTCTCCAGCAATCTTTCTCAGTTCTTGTCGATCATGAAAGATGAATCTTCATAACTGAAAAAGTAATGTTCAATGTTATTTCACAGTGAGAAACAAAGATATCAGAAAGTTATGTGTATGTTGTTGTGTATATTTTTGTGTGTTTTGAGAAGATACTGAAAAACAGTTTATATAGTTTCAGGAAAAACAACATATGAATCGATTTATCCAATCGATTCATTAAAGTCATAATGCTGGTTAATCGATTTCCTCAATCGATTTCGCGAGTCTTGTTTTTCTTGAATCTTGAAACTGTACATACTAATCGATTTGCTCAATCGATTATTTTAAGTAGTTCTTCAAACTTTGATGACAGCATATGATTCAATCGATTTGCAGAATCGACTTGATGTGTTTTGTTCAAACAACGAGATCAAAACCATCGATGTGCTTAATCGATTTTACCATTCAGTCATCTCTGTTTATAAAACTTTTATGTCAATCGATTGTGCCAATCGATTGTGGATTTTAAGTCTGAAGTACTTTTCATCAGTTGGGTTATTCAATCGATTTACCAAGTCGATTGATACCAACTTTTATTACACAGATGTATATAAACAGATTGTAGTAATCGATTGTGTATGTTCCAGACCTGAGTTATTTTGAAACTTGTTTTAGTGAATCGATTGGCCTAATCGATTTAGTAAACAGGTTTGGCTCTGGGACATTAACAATCGATTGTTTCAATCGATGTAGACAAAAACAAGAATTAAAGAAGTGATTATTCCAATCGATTTGCCCAATCGATTGCCTGCAAAACGTGCTACTGACTTGCACATTTTAAATTCAGTAATCATGTCAATCGATTTGTCCAATCGATTTAAACAATCAGTTTAGTCTTGGTGATTCACTCAATCGATGTGCCTAATCGATTTGTGGCAAACTGGCTCTCTGACTTGTACAATTTATTTTCCAATATGTGTACCAATCGATTTGGAGAATCGATTGATAGCCCTTTTGTTTTCTTTAAGGATGTACAAATCGATTGTGCTAATCGATTGGGTAACACCAAACTTTGTAAACTTATTCAACCCTGTTATGGAATCGATTGTGCTAATCGATGTGCTCATGGATCTTCAAGATTTTGTTGATTCCTTGAGTTCCAAGCAATTGTTTCGAGTATGTAGGATTGAATTTGTTGTTCCTGAAATTTTTCTCAGTTGACAATGTTAGATGTATTTCAAATTGGATGCTTGTCAATAACATCAAAAACGAACATATGTCTAACAAATATCAATGCATATTAATATTAATGGTTGAATAAACTACTATTTTGGTTTCAAAATGTGTGATATACTACTATCATAATAGTACTTCAATGTATTAAAATTACAAAAATATATTTTAATATATCTTATTTGTCATTTTGGTCTTGGTCCTCAAATATGTATTTAGATAGTGAATTTAATTCTCAAATATTTTTTTATTGGTCAATTTAATTAAAAAATTACTAATAAAAGAAATAGGCTTAATTGCAGTTTTAGTCTCTCTATTTTAGTTGAATCGCGAAAATAGTCCCCCCATTTTATTTCTCCCCAATTTTGGTCCCTCAATCATAATTTTGGTCCAAAACTCGATGAATTTTTTTTTTTTTTTTTTGTATTTATTTAAGTCACATCATGCCTCAAAATCTCATTTGCAACAATTATATTTAAAATATATGATCATAAATGGTGTAGTATGACTTTAAAAAATGAAATTTCATCAAGTTTTTGGACCAACATTATATTTGGGGGACCAAAACTGGGGAGAAACAAAATTAGAAGACTACTTTCACAATTCAACTAAAATAAGGGGACAAAAAATGCAATTAAGCCAAAGAAATATTAAATATACATTTATAAATTCCATAAATTTAGGACTTCAATGACAATGTCAAATATCAAAATTTCCTATTTACTCATTTATTGTTTTTCTGAATATTTAATCAGGTGAGTATTGTTCTTAGCATGCCGTCATATTTTTTGGAATTTATTGAGTTATTCATACTGTGGTTCTCTTGCAATAGGAAATACATGAAGTTTTACACAATAGTTAATTGTGACCGTTGATTTTAAATTGGACGAATCAGATGATACAATCAAATATATTTTGTGAAACAATTTAAACGGTCAATCAAAATTGGATTGCTGAGAAATGTAATAGCGTCACGTAGTTAGAGCAGAAAATCTTGTTCCTTATACTTCATGATTCTCAATGTTGTTGATTGCTTGATTAGAAATTTAGAATACATGTAGTTTCTCGTACTCCATCCGTTTTTAGTTTTTAATTATAACTACCATTTGAAACGCATGTCCTATAAGTTTTTTTTAATTTATTATTAAATGTAATTATTTTATTTTATAATATACCCCTTATTAATACTACTAAACTTTTTGTAAAAATTAATTTAAAGTTATACATTTTCATATAACAAATGTTTTATGGGATATCTATGCATAAAATAAATACATTAAATTCACTATATATTTTTCTTGATATATATGGAAAAAAAATTGTAAAAAGCGATCAAACATGTTGAAACTAACACGAAGAATTCTCTCATGTTGAAACTTATATGAAGAAATAATGTGGAGATATTGACCGTTATAAAATAGAAAAAGTTTAAATACGGATAAAAATTTGAAACATGAAAAAACATGAGAGAAAAAACATTAGACGGTCCTTTTACATGACTAGCATTATAATTTTTTTCTTACATATTCAATAACTAATGCTGCATATATGAACTGTTAGTTCTTGTGGATCTTCCTAGAGTTAGTTAATTAGTTATTGTTTGATACATTTTACAATATAATAACATATAACATGATCTAATATCCTATATTATTTTACTAATTTTTAGAATATGTCGGTGACAAACATGTTACCCAGGTAAGATTTATATAATAAATTATAATTGGTGTAATATAATTTTTTAAATTTTTATCTGAGATATTCAAAATACAAATTATTAATGAAATACATATTTTTATTTTAAACTAATTGATTTTTGAAAGAACATTTTTTAACTAATTCATCAAAGTCTTAAACAAAACTAATTCATTAAAGAAAAATATTTGTTGTGTTTGATTTATATAATAAATTATGATTATTGTATTATAAATTATTTTTAAA
>JBBPBR010000006.1:23259328-23276074 GCA_037974775.1 Cicer pinnatifidum | reverse complement strand
ATTTGACGACTCGAGATCATTTCATCTGGATCAAATTAAAGAAATTCAAGAATGTTGTGTGGATTTTATTTTGGAATTAATTGAAGAAAATGATGGTGCTTGAATATATGTTTGTTGAATATTGTTCAATATAATTTTGTAATTTTTTTTAATAGACATCTAAATCATTTTTTTGTCTTGTCATGAATAATCAGAAATTGCGATACATCTTCTTTATACTCTATATTTTGTATAAACTTATGATATTGTAAACTTTGCTTATTAGATGGTTATATAATTGTGGCTAAAAGTACAAAATTTTGATTTCAAATTTAATATGAAATATTGTATGTGTGTATGTATGTATGTGTGGAGCAGAAGCATAAAAAAATGAGAAATTTATTAAAAAAAATTAATTATTATAAATTTATCTGTTAAGTCAGTTGATCAAAAAAACCAACTTAAAAAGATGATTTGTTGAACTTAAGTCAGTTGATCATGTTAACCGACTTAACATGACGAAACTTTGTTAAGTCGGTTCATGAGACGACTTAAAAAGCAACATATTTATTAAGTCGTTTGCTATTAACTCAATCACGGAAGTGACTCAAAATGTACATTTTAACTAACTTAAAAAGGTAAAATTAGACTAGTGCTTCCTAGATCAACATTGAGAATATGATCAACAAAAGGAGAGTTAACAACACAATATACATTCAGTTTTGACATTGTCTAGAGCAACAATGTTTTTAGGAACGTACTTTTTTTTTATCAACTTCTATGCAACTACAATATCTTCAATAAATTGAGTTGTTTGTTGTTAGGTATGAAATTGAAGTTCTCATTCATGCTCGGGATGGGATTTGAGTTTATTTGTCTCACAGTTGCATCCATTTGTATATATAAAATAATAAATTTAAAAGACATATTTATAATTATTATACAATAATAAATTTAATAAAATATTGAAATCATATTTTCTATAGAAATTGAATTATAATTTTTAATATATAACAAATATTTAGTATATTGAATATGCACATGTATATAAATTTTAAAAATGGAAATAATATTACTAACACGACAGACGCGGGATATATATCAACACTCCCAAACTTTTTCTCGCCTCGGGTTTTAAATTCAAGAAAAATCTCCATCGACATTCAATCATAGAGGATTTTCCCCTCCCAAATCGGAACGAGTTCGAATGGGTATCCATGAATGTGAGTTGTGTTAGCCTTATCATTATAGGAAAATCTCAAAAGAATGTGTTGAATTTCCTTTTGTTTTGCCACTAAGATGCTGCTACACTCTTCTCTATTATCTCGTATTCTGCTGTCACTCCATTTGTGATTTAAATTTTCAAGAGTCAGTGTAAATTAGCCTGTTCATATATATATATATATCACATTTATTAGCCTCCCACTATTTAAGTGTAGATTTCTTCCAACCCCTTTATCGGTTTTTGGACAAGTTTGTTATAAATTAATAAAAAATTGATTTTAACTTTATATTTTTTTTAAATAATTTTATGAGAACTTATCAAAAAATAGTAGAAGATACTTTAGATTCATTTATTACATATTAAACTTTTTTTTTTAATATTCAATATTTTCGATATTCACTTCTTCAAAAAATAATTTATATATTCATTGTTTGAGTTTAAACATTATAAAAATATTATTTTTTTAAAAAAATATATCTGCTGAAAATTATTTTTTTAAGAAGCTACTCAAAATAACTTCTCATTATAAGTTTTTTTTGAAATTTGACTATCCACAAAAAGATGTAGCAGAAAGATAAAATACTTAAAATTATTTTTTTATGATAAGTTATTCAAACCAATTTTCCTTGTTGAATCATTTTTTTTAAATCTCTTTTTAAAAATATATAACAAACAGATGAAATATTTTAAAAATTATAACAAACAAATGAGCCCAATGCCTTATCATCTTCTTCTTGTAAATATCAAATTGATTTAACTACAATACCTTGATTGATGTTTTGATGATAACCAAAACAATAGAACAATTATCCCTTAACTAACCTTGTTGAGTGTGTAGATTAAGCTAACAAGATAAAATATATGTTAATAACTATCTATGTATATTGGTTTAAGTTAGCATAAATTATCAGTAAGTTAGAAATAATAAATGAATGGTTATGTTTACTAATAAAGTAAGTCATAAAGTATAAGTTTTAAGAATTTCTTTTGAAAGCAAATGAAATTCTAGATTAAGTCTTATATGTATATTGCTTTAATAAAGAAGGTATTTGAAAATATTATGAAGTGAATTTTCATTTGGTCGTATTGGATAATTCGGTAAAGCAATGTGATCAAGAGCTTTGTAATGAGTGTATGATAGTTTACACCCTAAGTCAACAATTAAAAGTCGCTAGGTGAAAAGTCAACATTTGTTCGTTTGATCAGAAAGTGGAGATCACAACTATCATTTTTTCTCTATGACAAAAGTCAACCATTATTCAAAACTTTGACGATCCTCTAAGATCCTTTGAAGAAAAATAAATGATATTCGAAAGATACAATCCTTTGATAAAGTTTCTCTATGGAAAAAGTCAAAGCCTCTAAAGAACTAGTCAACGACAAAGTCAACAATGAAGAAATCACTTCATCTTCAGTATGCAAAATGATCATCTAATTAAAGTGTCAAGAAATAGTAATTCCTCTTAACAATACAATACATCCTAGAATGGTACTATGAATAATACAAGTCTCTCAACAACTTTATTTACAATGATGATGGTCACATTATGATGATCACAACTATGATGATCATATAGATTATTTAGAATATATAAAAAGAGAATGATCATGATAATGAAGATTATCATTCATGATTAACAAGATCTTCCAAAAAGGGTTTGCAATTACTTTGACAACAGCCTTATGTCAATTTTCTGATCATTGATCATTTAAAAAGAAACAAAGAAGATTACTCTTAGTGATGACCTAAGTATCAAAAGAAAAATGTAATGTTCAATTAAAAATGTATTATGCAAAAACTTTGAACACATCAAAACAATGACTTAATGGAAAATCCTCTCTAATGAGAGTTATTAGATGATGGTGGAAATCAACCAAGTTGTTTCACATGTTTGAGTTTATATATAATTAAATTGTAATATTCTCTCTACAAGAGTTAGAGTCCTTAGACAAATTGCATGTCAATTTAGAGACATACTTGATTCAATGTAATCAAGCCTAGTAAGTAATTGATTCAATGGAAAAGACAACCACAAATGACTGTCGCTAATAAAGAATAAGCCTTAGTCATCAAAGGAGAAAAGCTTAACCATTAACAAAAGTCACAACTCATGACTAGCGACAATGTTTAATCACCATAAGGCAAAAGCTAGTATCAACAGCCATAAGGCAAAGGCTTAGCCATTAAGGAGAAGCCACAAGTCAATGCTTAACCATTAATATAAGTGACAAATGCTTAACCACCT
Organism: Cicer pinnatifidum; assembly: GCA_037974775.1. Taxonomy (NCBI): domain Eukaryota; kingdom Viridiplantae; phylum Streptophyta; class Magnoliopsida; order Fabales; family Fabaceae; genus Cicer; species Cicer pinnatifidum. The sequence goes on along the minus strand of JBBPBR010000006.1, from coordinate 23,272,624 downwards.
AATGAAGGCAAAAGCAAAAAAGCCAAGTTTAATGCTTAATCATCCATGAAAAAAGCTTGCATCAATGATTAACCACCATGAACAAAAGATTAAAAGAATCCAATAAACCAAATAATTCAAATATGTCTCTGATAGAGTTTGAGCAAGTGTATTGAATGATTGCAAGTAATAATAAAATGATAGTATCGAGTGTCGAACTCAAGGATTGTGCTTTACTATTGAATTTTATTTAATTACTATAATTGAACAAAAAGTTCCCCAATTGATTGAAATAATATTTAAAATTAACAAGTAATAAATTTGATCCTTTATAATAAGAAAAATGTCAGAGATGAGTTTCACTTTGAATTCAACCTTGGTGTCTAATTTAAACCTAGTTAATGAATTCCTTTATTGAATTATTACCAAATTCTCTTTATTATTCTTTCCCTAATGTCTTAGTGAAAAAACCTTTAATTCCAAAGTAACCCCTAATTCCTTAATAGATTTACGATTAGAATTAAGCATTACCGTGCAAGAATTCTCTTATTAAACTATTGCCTTTGCAACTAAGTTAATTGGTTTCATACTTATATCTATTCATAGACTACAAATTCCCGAATTTCTCATCTCAAGCATCTGTAAAGTTCACTTCTGTTTCAAAATATGAATCGTAGAACATTTTAATGTTGATCAAGCAATAAAAAGCATTAAGCACAAATATGAGAAAAATAATTCCATAAACTCATTCATATAACTAGAAATCAAATCATAAAAATAAGGGTTTCATCTTATTACACTCATCCTTAACAAATAGGGTTTAGTTACTCATGACAGAGATAGAAAAGATAGAGATTAGAGAAGAATTACAAGAAAGATTCATGAGTGATTCTTGATAAAACTGCTCAAATGGTGTTAAAAACGCCCGTCTTTAAGTTTCTATGCTAGGGCACAAACCTCCCAACTTCCCAATAGTCAAAAAGATCCCTTAAAGGTGAGAAAAACAAGTTTTAATGTGTTTTGTTGTGCGTCGCATGCTTCAAGTGCGGATTGACAGTGGCTTCAGTTCGAAATGCACTTTAGGCACGAATTGGCAGTGGCTTCAGCGTAAAATGCGCTTAATGCATGCTTCAAGCGCACATCATCTTCTGTCTGGAGTGTAGTGCATTTGGCTTCTCTTTTGAGTCCGAATTTGGTTTTGAGGTCTGCATGAAAGTTGTAGCTATGGATCGTAGCTTTCATTTACATTTGGTTTAACCCCAATTGGAAATCTACAACTCCATATATGGCTGAAATACTCCACATAGGTCATGTTGATTTCTCACCAAAATTCAGCACGACATTAAAACAAAGTAATAACACAAAACTCCGAAAAATCTCTACTTTATCAAGTAAATAAGAACATAAAAATTTCATTAAAGCAAAGAAATAAAATTAACAAAATATATCAAATAAATCCTTAAATTAACTAATGAATAAAAGATAAATAAGACTACAAACAATGAAAAATATTCATATGATGAAGAATCATCAGTCTCCAATAAGTATTATTCGCATACACGTTGTGATCATTATCTGGATTCATAATTTCCAAAAGCATGTCGTGAAACCCAAATCATTCTTCATAGGAAAGTAGTGTTTAGCTAAGCATTGAAGTTATCATCATTGTAATAGCACCTCAGCAACAATGGCAATTCCATTAACTTGAGCTATAATGCCTACTTTATTAAATTCCACCCTAAAATCATATAAAATGTTACCAATTCAAAGAATCAAAACATGTGCAAAGAAATATATCACCCATCTAACTATTATAGGAGATTACACGTGCTTACCTTAAAGAGGCTCATAAATCAATAGCACATAAAGCATACTCACAAATTCATAAATAGGTGACAATATGAGTAGTGGAGAACATTATCATCCATAGCAACAAAATAAAACAACGAATGGGACGTCGATTGACAGTGTAGGAGCCTCACCAACGAATATGATAAGGAAAAATAAAACGAAATCTTAGAAAACCTTAAACATTTCAACCATCTTGAAAATAGATTTGAACCAATCTTGACAAAAGTAAAATTTCCATATCAATAATAATAATAATAATAATAATATATGATAAATGGTGGAGATGATTTATACAAAGGAAGGATGGCATCAATGATTCAAATCTAAAACTATATCAGAAAGTAACACAAAGCTCATGTAAAAATTGAAACCAAACAGGAAGGAAAGATCATGCATGCAAGGAAATCCATTATCAAAGCAGTGGAACTAAAACAATCCAAATCTACTAACGCAAAACATCTCCAATCAGAAATGGCAAGGAGCACCAACAAGAATTTTTACTACAAGAAAGAAACTAAGATATGCACAACATTAACAAACTCAAAATCAATTTTAAATCCAAAAATTGAAATTACATTGTGTAAAAGCAATTAAGAAATTGAATCAAATATGAAGAAATGAAATAACATTGAATTGAATTTTCTCTAAAATATGCAGTAGAATTGTCTTAAAAGGTGCATCACATCACTCAAGGATTGTACCATCAGTTAATGTAGTTATGACCCTTGAGTTGTGTGATGCACCGCTAAGGTTTTTTTTTTTTAATGAAAAATAGTAGTAAATGACAACGTCACACCAACAATTGCTAATGTCATGGCTTTAGAAATGAACATATAATATAAGATTAAAGTGGTTTCATTACATGAGTGTGGCAAAGTCCATTTATGTGTGTATGGATGCATGAGGTTGATTATTGGCCTGAATATCGACGATTATATTATTATATATTTTATTGAAACAAAGTTGGTTTTCCTCTTGTGATTTTGATGTTAACAAATGTATTTTATTAGAATAATTTGTTTGGACAAATGGATTCATTGAGTGTGCGGCAATTAGAACAAGAAAATCAGTGGAAGATATTAGGGGAATGTACTAGAGGAAGGTATCAAAGGAAGTAACCAGAGGAAGTAAGCAGATGATGAGATCATAGGAACACTAAAGGATACACGTCTTCTTTTGAACACATATCTTTGAAAACAACGTGCCTCTAAAGGTCACAAAGATTTTCTATAATATTTAGGTCTGAAGACTACCTCGGATAATTGGATATGAAGATTGACTCTGGAACTGGGTCTGAAGACTGTCTCTAAAGAATGAATTTAAAGCATACCTCTAAAACCCTTGCATGCCTCTAATGTGCACAAATCCAGCATGCCTATAAAGAATTTATATCCAGCTATCATTAACTCTGAAGAGATTGTTCAAGCCATGCATTCAAAGCTCATATTGCTCTAATCAAAAGTTGCAACATACTCAAAATGTTGCCTCTAATATGCAGCCTCTAATGTTGCCCTGACTCTAAAATTTCAATAAGGTGATTTTCCCAAAGACACTAATTCTAAGTCACACAATTCTGCCCCTAACTTTTATTATCTAAAAAACACAACATCTCACTCCAACAAGAAAGTCAATGGCTATGATGGAAATTCAACAACTCTGATTGAAAGAATTCATTATGAAGAAAAGACATAACCGAATCAGAATTTTTGAATATTCAAGAACAAGCGTAACTCGATTCTCACTCCAATCAATCAAGAGTATGAAAGAAGATTTACCTAAATAATTTTTTTAAGACAATATGAAATAAGATACGATTCAAAATTATAACTAAAGCAAATCTTTGACCATGGTAAAAAGAAGATATGGTCAAAATATTTATCACAAGAAGATATGATCAAAATATTGTTCACAAGATGATATGCTAAGAATATTCTCATAAGAAGATATGCTCTGTAATTGTTCATAATCAGATACACTCATAATTATTCACAAGAAGATATACTCAAAACTATTCACAAGAAGAAACACTCATAATTTGTTCACTAGAAGATAAGTTCAGAATTTGTTCACATGAAAGATATAATCCACATTTTACAAGGAAAAAAGTGAAACCCTAATATATTCTATAAATAGATACTCAAAGTTGAAGAAGAAAGTATGAACTCATAAATCCATACAATTCAGAAAAACTTTTGAGAGCTCAAGTTTCCTAAGTATTCAAAGTTCAGAGGTTTAAGTTCTAGAGAAGCACTTGCTCAAAGAAATTTTTTCTAAGTGTTTTAGTGTTAAAAATCAATCGTAACAATCTGTTTACTAGAAGCAAAACACAATTCATTCCAAACTTGTGTAACCTGGCCCAATAGTAGCTTTAGTGTTCCTTAAGCAATATGTGGTTTTTAGGTTGTGGTGAGAAGATTTGACTTGTAGGGTCAGTGTAGTAGCGTTCAACAATATGTGGTTTTCGGGTTGTGTGGAGAAGACTTGACTTGTAGGGTGAAAGTGTTTGTTTCCCATCAAAACGTTTGTAGGTGTCACGTTGTTTTGAGAAGATTGACTTGTAGGGTCAGGTGCTGTGTAATTCAAGGATTTAAATTAGTGGTTAAGTCCTTCTAAGTGAATGGATTAGATGCATTTATCAAGTGGATGGTCAATTACGACAAATCTACTTGTGTCACTTTACTTTTGGACTCTTTACTTTACCGCTACCTCTAATTACTTAAGCTTGATTGCTATTGTCTCAGTTTTAATTAAAATCACAAAACCGAAACCAGATCTTGAATAAATAATTAGAAAGAACCCAACTTAGACAAACACAATTCAATATCCCCTCTCATGTTTGCACCTTCATATTGCACTTGCCTATATGTCGCTAGGGTAAGGTCATTCTGGCCTGTTTTGGTTTTGATTGACCTATAACAAATCGATAGAGTACATCAAATACAAATTCCACATCGCTAAAAATGAAAAGGATGAACCTGCAAACATACTCACAACATCCAAGTTAATAACATAAAACAGCGCAATATCTACAAAAAAAATCAAAGTGAATGCAATACCTATGCCTCTAGGTCTGTTAAGTAGACGACCTAGTCATCGATTGAATCAATAATTGTAAAAGTCTATATATCAACCTAAATCAACATAACACTGCAACCAAACATGAAATCAAACAAACACCGCACCAAGACAAGAAATCGAACAACGTCGATTTGAGACAACGAAATTGTGAAGAAGAAAAAAGCACAAAAGAAAACCCTATTAGTGCGTAGACCATTTATTTAGATGAAAATAAAGGAAAAAGAAACACATGGATGACTCTAGGTCAAAAAATTACCCAAAACCATCCCTTTCTATTGGATGAAGAAGAAGAGAAACTTAGAGATAATGTGAAGTTATCTCTCAAAAAAAATTAGGGTCAACCAAAGTTCAAACCCCAAAAATATGGTGAGTAGCCTAAATGTTATCTAGTAGTATTTGTGGTAAATACCATAAAGGCCTAAGTCTCCATGGATATTCATTCATGACAAGTCAAGCATTAATTTGAGAGATGAATATTTGAGGATGGTTGACTTGTTTAATGTATGTATTATTAGACCTACTATTTTGTACTTTACAACCACCTTTCCCATATTTACAGTAACATGATATTCTTAGTCCACCTGCTTGTTTGTGTTTGTTGTATACCTTGTATTATAGACTTACATGAGGATGTTGGCAAGATCGCTACTAATTCATTTGGTGAAAACTTTGGAGTTCCCGATATTAAGTGATATGAAAATTGTAAACCACGACTCACACATAATGGAAAGACTAAATGTTAATGTTGAGTATTTTGGCCAACGTTGATATGACGGTGTTTATAGAACCTTTTGGGATGTTTATGTAGTCGTTGGGTAAATAAGTATTTTTTATGGTTTGTGCCTAGATGTGTGGTGTTATTTATTTCCTTGTTTCTTGTGGTACACTTTTTAGGATAACAAGACGTCAAGCCATGTGCCTATAAAGTTAATGTGTGTGTATATGTATTTGCTCTCATGTTGTTATATGCATAGTATTTCTGCTATCTTTTGGCGTTAGTTTGTAGTGGGATTTGAATTTCAAAAAAAGGTACTTGGGTCATCTCACTAAGAATACGCTTGCTGAGAAGACCTTAGCTATCTTAAAGTCTAACAAATAAATTTTGGTTAGTACATCTACACAACCCAAGAGTAGTTTTGTGACTAAAGAGACTTTAGTGAGTTGGAAGTTGAAACTAAAGTCGTTATGAAATTTCTAAACAAAGGTACAAATAGTTCACAAGAGCTTTGGAAACCATCGTCTTAAAGTTATCCTATAAACTCATAGGAATCTATAGACATTTCATTTTTCCTTTGTTTGATTAACCCTATACTTTGTCATTCCTTTTATGAAATATATTTTATGGTTAATCAATTTCTCTGTTGTCGAATTTTATTTGTTTATTGTAACAAAATCTCACAGAGAATACGTCTACTGAGAAGACCTTAGTTATCTTAGAGTTTAACAAATAAAATTTGGTTAGTACATCTACACAAACCAAGAGTATTTTTGTCACTAAAGAAGACTTTAGTGAGTTGGAAGTTGAAACTAAAGCCATTAAATTTTTAAACAAAGGTATAAAGAGTTCACAAGAGCTTTGGAAACCACTGTCTTAAAGTTGTTCTAGAAACTCTTAGGAATCTATAAGCATTTCATTTTTTCCATTGATTGATTCACCCTATACTTTATCATTCCATTTATGAAATATATTGTGGTTAATCAAATTCGTCACTGTCGAATTTTATTTGTTTGTTGTAACAAAATCTTCATCACAATGATGTGTTTTCTTCTTAAATTTTTTTGTATTGTGAAAAACTAGAGATAAATAAGGAAAATTAATTTTGACGTGCTTTCTTAGTGATTGGATATTGAATAAAGTCAAGGTGGTGATTCCTTATCAAAGAGTGTTTAAGAGTGAGAGAGTATTGTTAAGACAAACACTCAAATTAAGTTTTGATAAAAATAATCAAAGGTTAATTAAGAACGTTAATTATGATTCTAAATGATATGTTCATTTAACATGTGCTTCTGAGTGGACTAATTCAAAGATAGAACTCAAGAAAAGCAAAGATGTGAGATAAAAACTAAATAGATAAGAAAAGAGAACATTCTGGACAAAATCTGTAAAAACATAGAATGTTCTCCATGACAAAGACTAACCATCACAGCCTCAAGATCAATCAATCTCCATTAGTTCAAAAAAGATTATGTCTCTTGAATCTATACTTTGTTGTCAATACTTGACAAGGATCAATAAGGATTCATTCTAATCAAAGAAAGCATTTGAATCACAAAGAGAAAAGGTCATGAATCAAGCAAGTTGAAGCAAGTCTAAACCATCTTTAGCTTGATTATTAAGAGAGTTAAATGATCTTGAATTAAAAAGGACACCCAGATTAATCAGGAAGTCATCCAAAATAATTAAGATTCAACCTCCAAATTAATCATCAATCTCTAGAAAGTTCAATGATTGAAACTCCATAATGATTATCAATCTCCAGAATTGTCATTAAAATTTTGCAGAAGTTCATCATCATTCTCCAAGTTGTTTTGACATAATCAAAACTCTATATCAAAGCATTATCATCAAAAAGTATAAAGGATCATTAAACACAAGAGAAATTTGACCAAGAACAAAGAAATCAGCCCAATCAACGGGGTTCAAAAGTATTCAAAAAAGCTGGAATATTTTTATTTATATATATTGGTTTTGGTCAAAACTGACAAAGCGCTATCAATATCTCTCTTGACTATTATTTATTGCTCTAAAACGCCTATAAAAGGAAGGCCGATGCTCAGGGAAATTTCATAAGTTCAAGTGCTAACAAGTCTCATAAAATCATTCACATTCACATACTTGAAATTCTCATTTTCTAAAGAAAGAATCAGTTTTGATTATATTTCAATACTCTGTTATTATTGTACTAAATTATGTAAAGAATCGAATATCAAACAAGAGTTGAGTATAGTTTAGGTAGATTATAAGAAATCCTATCAAGGTTGATAAGTGACCTGATTAAATCTCTTTCTGGGTGGAAAGAAATTAAGTGTGTAACAAATCAAGGTTATACTGAGCTAGGTGTTCTAAAACCAAGAAGGTTCTTTGTTTTTAACACATAGTAGAAAATATCACAGTTGTGAGGACTGGACATAGCCCAAGTTGGGTGAACCAAGATACATATGTGTGTGGTATTCTTTCTCTTATCTCCTTATTTATTAAACCTGATTAATCACTAAAGTTAAAAACATAAATTGAATTTATGATTTTAAGCTAACCAAGAACATTCTTTGTTTTTTAGTAAAAACCAAGAATGTTCTCCGTTTTCTGTTTTCTTATCCAAGATCATTCTTGAGTTAAATCCTTAAGTTTTTTTCAAGAATTTTTAAATAGGAACATTTACAATCCAAACCCACTTTCCTTGTAAATCGACATTGCTACTTCAATTGGCATCAAAGCTCAGTCTCTAAAAAGATTAAACGCCTAATAAGTGTTAGAGTAAAGATCTAGAAGAAAATATGTCAAAAGAAAAATACATTGTTGAACGAGGATTTTCAAATAGACCACCTTACTTTGATGGATCTGATTATTACTTCTGGAAGAATAATATGCAGTTATTTCTAAAATCTCAAGATACTAGAATGTGGCGCATCATTACAGATAGAGATTTCATACCAAGAGTTGATCAAAATGACTTAACCTCTACTATGATGAACGAAGCAAACTGGACAACTGAAGATAAAACTAAGGTACTCATAAACTCTAAAGCTCAATTATTCTTATCGTGTGCTTTGAGAAAGGAAAAAAGTGAAAGAGTTAATGAATGCACAATTGCTAAAGAAGTATGGGATACACTACAAACTCATCATGAAGGAACAAGCCATGTCAAAGAAACAAGTATATACATTGGCATAAGGAAATTTGACTTGCTCGAAATGCAAGAAGGAGAAACTATTGATGAAATTTACTCAAGGTTCACAACAATAGTGAATGAAATGTGTTATTTTGACAAAACTTACTCAATACAAGATAGAGTAAAAAAAATCATGAGGTGTTTTTCAATCATATGGAGACCAATGGTAACAGCTATAAGCCAAGCCAAGAACCTTGAATCACTTCCCCTAGTAGATTTAATTGGAACTTGAGTAGCACATGAAGTATTGCTGCAAGAAGACAAACCAATCAAAAAAGGAAAGGCAATATCTCTAAAGGCATCTCAAGAAAGTGCCACAATACAAACAAAGGAAGAACTAGAAGAAACTGGAGAAAAAGGTGTTGGTGAAGAAATTGCTCTTCTCATTAGAAGGATACATAAAATGATGAGAAGAAGAGATCAAATCAAAAAAGGGATTTCAAAACAAAAATCCCTAAAAAGAAGAAGACAAGAGCCAAGTCACATGTTTTGGATGTAATAAATTAGGACATTACAAAGCATAATGTCCCATAAATAAAAGCAACCAATACAATTACCGTTCAAAAAGAAATCAATGATGGCCACATGGTGAGGAAGCCAACATATGCCAACATATGCTTGATGGAAAATAAAAAATAAAAAGAAGAACATGAGGTAATAAATTCTAAACCTCGCTATTTATGTGAACAAATGGGAAAAGAATTTGATAACTTGTTAAATGATTCAAACCTTCTTATTCAAAAATGTAGTTCCTTAAAAGAACAATTTCATAAAGAGAAAGAAGAAAAAGAAAAAGCTCAGGCTATGAATAATATTCTCAACAATATCATTCAAGAACTAAACGAAACACATCAGCAAAATTTTGAAAGCCAAAAAGGTCAAGAATGTTATGCAATGAAAACGGAGAACGTTCTCCTTAAAATTGAAAATGAACTTCTTAAAAATGTGTTCTTAAATTATATTAAAGCCACTGAAACGTTTCAAAAAATCATGGGATCTCAAGTAGGAATGTTTGACAAAGCTGGTTTTTGTTTTAATCAAACACAAAAAATAAAAATGTATGAAAACTATTTTGTTCCAGAAAGAAAGGAAGTAAAATGTAAAACTAGATGCTCATATTGTAAAAAACATGGACATCTGGAATTTGCTTGCTATTTTAAATAAAGAGATGAAAAGATTAAAGGAAAAAGGCTTTTTAAAGGGAAATGTCGTTATGCAAATCAAGTTGAACCAATTTTGAGAAATCTGCAAAAAGGATAACGTTCTCCAGGCTGCTTTTAATACGGAGAATCTTCTGAAACAAAAGTAGAACTTTCTCTAGAAAATCTGGAAAAAGGAGACCGATTTGGAACTGCTTCAAAATCAAGATTAAAACCTTTTAAAACCCAGATTATGAAGTCAATTCCATGATCAACAATTAAATGTTCTTACTATCTCAAAATTGGTCATCAATAATCAATCAGCTATCTTAAGAAAAAAGAAAATTTTAAGACTAACTCTCAAGGACCCAAGATAAAATGGGTACCCAATGTTGGTATAACAACTTATGCAGGTTGGATTTCAAAGTGTCAAAACAAAATCTTGGTTCTTAGACAATGGTTGTTCAAGACACATAACAGGAGATAAAAACGGCTTCATGTCATTCATCAAAAAAGATGAAGGATCAATTAATTTTGGAAACAACAATCAAGCTCAGATTAAAGGTAAATTAACTATTGGTAAGGAAAACTCTGCTCAAATAACTATGCTCAATATGTTGAAGGTTTGAAACACGGTCTTCTAAGCATAAGTTAGTTATGTGACAATGGTTTTGAAGTTATCTTTAAACCAAGAGTATGTGAAATCAGAAAAACTAAACTGGAGAAATCCTCTTGTCTGGAAATAGAAAGAAAAATTTGTATGTCATATATCTTGAAGAACTACTTGATGAATCATGTTTTATGTCAATCAATAAAGATAAATGGATATGGCATAAAAGGGATGGACATATAAGTATGAAAACAATTTCAAAACTAGATCTTGTTAGAGGATTACCCAAACTCAACTTTGATAAAGATAAAATATGTGAAGCTTGCGCCAAAGGAAAGCAAGTCAAGAGCAGTTTTCATTCAAAAGATTTTGTAACTACAAACAGAACTCTGGAATTGCTTTACATGGATCTTTTTGGGCCAATCAAAACAACAAGTCTAGGAGGAATGAAATATGGTTTCATTATTGCTGATGATTTCTCAAGATACACTTGAGTATTATTTTTAAAACAAAAAGATGATGCATTTGATACATTTAAAACCTTTTGAAAAAAGGTACAAAATGAAACAGAATCCAACATCATTTTTGTAAGAAGTAATCATGGAGGAGAATTCATAAATGCCTCTTCTAAAGCCTTCTTTGATGAACTTGACATTTATCATAATCTGTCATGTGCAAGAACTAAACAACAAAATGGAGTTGTTGAATGAAAGAATAGAACATTATAAGAAATGGCAATAATAATCTTGGAAGAATCTAATGTTGAAAGGTATTTTTGGGCTGAAGCTATTAACACATATTATTACATTTTAAACCGTGTACCCATAAAAAAAATCATCAACAAAACCCCATACGAAATCTAGAAGAACAGGAAACCAAACATTTCTTGTTTTCACATTTTGGGATGTTATTGTTATATCTTAAACAAAAAATATGTTCTTGGAAAATTTGATGCAAAATCAGACAGAGAAATATTCTTAGGTTATTCAACCAATTTTAAGGGCTATAAAGTGTTTAATCTAAGGACTAAAGTTGTAGAAATTAGTATGCATATATTATTTGATGAGTTTGATGATTTGGTTATAAGTAAAAAAGATGAGGAAGAAGAAGTTCAATCCAGTCTGCAACACCAGAACAATCTGCAAAAAACAGATATTGATAAACAATCTCTATTTCATTCTCCACCAAAAAACTGGAGAACAATTGAAGATCATCCTCAAACACAAATCATTAGAGACAAAGCTGGTGGGATTCGAACAAAAAAATCATTCAAGAATGATGATATATCAAATTGAACCAAAATCAACTAAAGAAGCCATAGTTGATCAATCTTGGATTGAGGCCATGAAGGAAGAACTGTTGCAGTTTGAGAAAAATGAGGTATGGATCTTGGTATCTGATCCACATGATCAAACAATCATTGGTACACGCTAGGTTTTCATAATCAAATTAGATGAAGAAGGTAAGGTTGTAAGGAACAAAGGAAGATTAGTTGCTCAAGGCTATAACCAACAAGAAGGTATAGACAACGTTGAAACTTTTGCTCCAGTTGCATGGTTAAAAGCTATTTGTATACTTCTTGCATATGCATCTCATAAGTTTGTTAAGTTGTTTCAAATGGATGTTAAAAGGGCATTTTTTTAATGATTTTTTAAATGAACAAGTTTATGTAAAACAACCTTATGGCTTTGAGGATCAATCAAAACCAAATCATGTTTTCAAACTCACAAAAGCACTATATGAATTAAAACAACACTAACTCTTATAAATGTCATCATTATTTCCAACAAACTCCCATTAAAATCATCATCATTTTCAACCATTTCTAACTGTGTATATTGTTTACCCATGTATTTTGATCTTCCAAAATTATTATTATGAGACTACGAAGTGGCCAATATCTTCCTTTTTGGTGCTTGCAATATCTTTGTCCAAGTATTGGTGGAAAGAGAGGTTAGAACCCTTATAGGTCTCTATACAAAAAATAAAAACTAGAAGAAGCACCAATTTCTTGCGCTGAAGATTTGCCTGAAATGACCAAAATGACATCGTTGTTAACAGAAAGATGACCCACATACGTTTCATAGTAGCAATCCTAACGCTGCTTTTACCAGTTTGTGTTGTTGGTTGAAAATGCATATAGAGAGGGAGTTCACGAACAACACATGAGAGGGGCTATTTTATAGTTTTTGTTTACTTCTTTGATATTGATGATACCAAATGGATCATCTCCATCAAATTGAAGAGACAGATAGAAAGAAAAATATTGAAGACAGAGAAAAAGTAAGAAATATAAAAAGAATTGACTAAAGAGATATTTACATTACATCACATATGTTTCGCTAGTTAAAAAAAAAGTATAGTAATCATTTATGGTAAGTGAATGAATAAAAAAAATTCATAATTTTTTATTTATTTAAAAGAAATCATTCTCAATATAAATTAGTTTTACATTTAAATTTGATTAGAAATAATAATTTTTCTATATTATACTGTCAAATTTATATACTATGTTGCTCACTTTTAAAAGTAAAGTAATTAATATCAACGGTTGAAAAATAAATTAATAATAAATATTATATGTAAATACATGGACATTCATGAGTAATTATAGCACATAGTTGTATTTGTGCTCTCCACGAGGTATAAAAACAAATATTTAAATGTAAATTAAAAAATTAATTATAATAATAATATTATTGTTGAGTTTAATAAATATGTACTTACCGTATAAAATAATTTTACCTAT
>JBBPBR010000006.1:23172184-23248166 GCA_037974775.1 Cicer pinnatifidum | reverse complement strand
TACTTTTTGTAATACAATAAGTAAATTGTTAAGAATATAATTTGAGCATTAACATAATTCAACAAAAGAGATGATTAATACAAATCTCGACACAAAGTCATGCAAATGTATTAATACACATACTAATCCTTCAAAGAAAGAGTAAAAATATGGAGTACATAACAAATTCATAGTTCAAAATAATTTCGTAGAAGTTTTAAGCAAACTATAACATAAACTGCTATGCTTCATTTCTTAAGCTCTTGATCTAACTCTTTTTATCTGTAAAACATTTAAAAATGTATAATGAGATTACATCTTAGAGGGTCTCAAGAGATGAAACCAAATCAATTAACATTTTAATTCAATGATATAATTATGTTCAGAGTTCCTTTTCCTTTATAGTTACTCCCGAGTTATCCCTTATCTGTATAGTTTTGACTCTTTCAAAGTATTTAAGCCATTAGACGTGAGTAATCTAATGACTTAAACTCTATCTAACAAGTATGTAATAAAGATTACATTAGTTTTACTAATGTCCTCTTCTTGTTAGTAACTTCATTTTGGTAAGATTGAACATAATTACGTCTTTAAATGGTGTCTCACTTACCATTTCTTCAATCGTATATAGACGGAGAATTCATCTAGTTAGGATGAATCCTATACTTCTCACCTTAATCAAACATCTAATAATTATATATAACAATCCCCACACAAGAACACAAATATATATATATATATATATATATATATATATATATATATATATATATATATATAATACCACCTATAAATTATAACGTCATCTATTAATAAATATAATAAAGACTACTACACACAAAACCTTTAAAATTCTTATGATAACATACACTATTAAGTCAATTATATCATACTGATCATATAATGTAAAATGAAATTCAAAGGAACATGCATAAGATATATTTTTCCCAAAACAACGCCAAATTTATGTTATAACAATGCAAAACTGGGTTTAACTGCAAAGTCAACTGACATGAACTTATAAGTATCAGAATTGAGGAAATGAGCACTCTTTGGAAAGGTTATAATGTCTAGTTTATTGACAAAATTTTATTTTATTTTTCAAATTAATCCCCTAATTCTTGCAATGTATCAAAATAATACACAAGATAAAAAAAAACATGACACTAACTCTGGTCTAACTTGTAAACAATATTTAAGCATCAATAATCAATAAAACATCACAAAGGTTGTACTCAATTTGAAGGTAGTTGAGTCTAGTTTCCAGAAAATAACAATCATTCAGAACTAAGGTCTAGTGAAAAAGTTATGACCAAAACATCACACATACGTCATACGAATTTAAAGTTAAAAACACTCATTCAATCACACTAATTTTCTAACAATATTTGCAAACATTAAAGCTACAAATTATGAATAAATCAAATAATGAGTACATCAAAACAACATCACAATGTCAATTTACTCCAACTAATTTGTCACTATAGTGAAATTCAAGGTCTTTAATTTCGAACATATCAAAAAAGCATAATTTCATGTCATTAAGGAAACTCAACTCTACAATAATCTATTCTCAATTTAAGTCATAGAACTTCACATGCATAGATTATTTTGACCATCTATTTAAAAACCTTTAAATCTAACAAAAAATAAAATTAAAAATTATTTTCTTCATTTCAAACTCTTAAACCCCAAATCTCTAACCTATGGTAAATATTATCTCACACATGTATGGAAGGATAATAGAAAAAGGGAACCTATCTCTTGATTTCCAAAATGATTGAGAAGATGATGATACTCTAAACTATTTCTAACTTGACTTCTATCAAAAAGTGCAATTTTCTTTTCTCTTTTCTTGTTCTGTCAATGTTTTTTTTTCTTTTTCTCTACTTCTCTTTTTCACTCTTTCTTCTTCTCTCTCTTACCATTTCTTCCTCTCCATCTCTCTGTTTCTGTTTTTGGTTTATGTGCTCCTCCCTTCTTCTTTTTTTTTGTTTTGTTTTTTTTTGTTTTTGTTTTTGTTTTTTTTTTCTCCCTTAGTTTAGTAATTCCATTTTTTTGTTTTGTTAATTCCCTCTTCTTGTTAGTAACTTTATTTTGGTAAGATTGAACATAATTACTTCCGTAAGTGGTGCCCCACTTACCCTCGCTTCCGTCGTATATAGACGGAAAATTCATCTAGCTAGAATGAATCCTATACTTCTCACCTTAATCAAACATATAGTTATTATATATAACAATCCACACACACACACACACTCATACATATATATATATATATATATATATATATATATATATATATATATATATATATATATAAAATACAACCTATTTATTATAACATCATCTATTAATAACTATATTAAAAACTACCACAAACTAAACCTTGAAAATTCTTATGATAATATACACTATTAAGTCAATTATATCTTACTAATCATATAATGTAAAATGAAATTCAAGGGAACATGCTTAAGATAGATTTTTCCCAAAACAGCCACAAATTTATGTTATAACAACACAAAATGAGTTTAACTTTAGAGGCAACTGACATGAACTTATATGTATCACAATTGTGTAAATGAGTATTCTTTGGAAAACTTATAATGTCTAGTTTATAGATAAAATTTTATTTTATTTTCAAATTAAGCCCTTAATTCTTGCAATGTATCAAAATAATACACAAGGTAAGAAAAACAGGACAACAACACTGTTCTATCTTGTAACCCTTTTTTGAGCATCAATACTCAATCAAACATCACAAAGGTTGTATTAGATTTAAAGGTAACTGAGTCTAATTTCCAAAAAAATAGCAATCATTCATAACAAAGGTCTAGAGAAAATTTAATGACCAAAACATCACACATATGTTCTACGAATTTTAAGTTAATAACACTCATTCCATCTAACTAATTTTCTAACAACCTTTGCAAACTCTAATGCTAAAAATTATGAAAAAAAATCAAACAATGAATACATGAAAACAACATCACATTGTCAATTTATTCAAACTAGTTTGTAACAATAGTGAAATTCAAGGTCTTTAATTTCAAACACATCAAAAGAGCATAATTTCATGTAATCAAGGAAACTCAATTCTACAATAATCTATTCTAAATTTATGTCGTAGAACTTCACATGCATAAATTATTTTAACCATCTATTTAAAAACCCCTAAATCTAGCCAATCATAAAAAAGTATAAAATATAGAATATAAAAAATATATATAAAATAAAAATTTCATGATATACTCTACATGTGTGTTTTACTTTTTTTATGGTTTAAGACAAAAGTTCAATCAGTTTTAACAAGCAAACCATCCATTTATTAAGTAGCAGTATTTCTTAAAATAAGATAAAGAATATTCTTTTTATCATCCTTCTATAGATCATTTTAGAATTTATGTAAAAAAATATATCATTTTTCAATTTGTAATTAATGAGTATAATCAACATATCTCCTTCTTAAATAATGTAATGTAGATAGGGGTGGGAATATGTCAGACCAGGTCAGGCTTTGAGAGACCTGAGCCTGACCTACGATTTATTTTTTAGGCCTAAGCCTAGCCTACGACTTATCATAGGCTTTTTATTTGGTCTAGTTTGACATTTTTAAAAATCTGACCTGGCCTCGAAGGCTTTTTAAAAGCCTTATTCACATTAAAATATTTAAATATTCTACTCATACCACATATGCTCTCCACATATCAATATCAATGTACATATCTATATATATTAAACAAAAAATAATAGATTTTTAGTTTCAAATAATAGATTTTTTTTTTTCTAAAAAATACGCACCCATTATTACATCTTAAACAAATATGGAACGACTACTGAATGATTGACTAATTGAATGGTTACCGAATATGAAACGACTACTAAATATAGAATCGCTATCGAATATGGAACGACTATTGAATATGGAATGATTACTGAGTGATTGCCTTAGTGATAGAATTTAAAATAGGAAATAATATTATTAATATAATAATAAAAAATAATATTAATAAAAAATAAAATATAAATAGGCCGGCCTGCGAGACCTAATAGGCTTTTTTATAAGCTCAAGCTTGGCCTATTTAAATAAATAAGCTTTAAAAATAGCCTGAGTCTAGCCTTTTTATTAAATAGGCCAGTCTATAAGTAGACTAGACCATAGGCCCCTAACGGACGGCATAGCCTATTCCCATCCCTAAATGTAGAAACCAAAAAAATTAAATTATGTCACATATACCTTTATTTTTGTTAAAAACCGAATATTATGGAAATCAGATTGATTAGAATAAACCAAGAATGATCTTGGTATTAAACGTTTGTGTAATTCATGTATAACATTAGTTGAATGTGATAACTAACTAACTAACTAATTACTCAATTAGTTAATTAGTTAGTTAGAGGATAGTAAGAATGAAACCATGCATAAATAACACATTATATTCATTCAATGAACAAGTCCTACAACATATATCCCATTCTATATTTTCATTGTTCTTGCACTTGAAGCAATAAACTTGAAAGCTAACAGTTGGTACCAGAGCTTGGTTGTGAGAACCAAATCAGAGTGACAAACACGAGTAAAGTGTGAGGATTCAAGCACTAGTGAAGTGAGGATGAGTTCAAGTGCAATCAATGAAAATTTCCATCCTATTTGCCATATTTTGATGGAAAAGATTGGGATAGATGGATAGTACATATTCGATCACTATTTGGATTTCAAGAAGTGTTAGGAATCATAGAAAATGGTTTTGATGAGTTGAGAGTCAATCCAACAGAGGAGCAGAGGTTGAATTTTAAAGAAAATAAGAAGAAAATTGCAAGGATACCTTCATTCTTCATCAATGCCTTGACACATCCAACTTTGACAAAATTTCTGATGCAAGAAATGCAAAAGGAGCTTGGGACATTCTTGAGAAGTGTTACTATGGAGGAACCAATGTCAAGAAAGTGAAATTGCAGACCTTACAAAGACAATTCGAGTTGTTGTAGATGGAGGAGCAAGAAAAGGTGTCTGATCTGATCTCATGATTGAGGATCATCATAAATCAAATGGCTGGTTGTGGGGCGAAGCTTAATGAGCATAAACTATGTGAACAAATATTGAGATCTTTGCATTCCAGATTTGACTATATTGTATGTTCCATAAAAGAGTCTAAAGACATTTCTAAATTGAGTCTTGAAGAATTGCATGCTACTTTAGAAGCACAAGACGAGAGATTAGGAAAAGAAGTGGAAGAAGAATAAATTCAAGAAATCAAAGGACAAGTATGAGTCTTAATCAAAGAGAGGAAATGCGAGTGGTAAACCCAAAGGAAAACCAAAGAAATTTTACAAGAATAAGGTGCAATGTTACAATTGTGAGAAATTTGGACACTTTGCTGATGAATGGTGGGCTGTCAAAGGAGGAAAGTAGAAGAAGAAAGATGAGGATGAGGCATGTGCTTCTCAAGAAGAACATTCTTCGTCAGATTTAGAACAGTCTTGTTAATGGCCACCATGAACGAAGACCATTCTTTGTTCTGGTTCTAGTTTCTTGATACTAGTTGTTCTATTTATATGACAAGTGATAAAGAATGGCTGGTGGATATGGATACATCAAGAAAGAGCAAGAACAGGTTTGCTGATGATAGAACCTTGGAAGCTGAGGGAGCTGACAACATGGTGATCAACAAAATAAATGGCAAGACAATACTGATTGAAAATGTATTGTATGTATCAGGAATGAAGAGGAATTTGCTGAGCATTGGGCAATTGATTTAGAAAGGGTTTCAGGTGATCATGAAGGATGATGCTTTAGAGATGTATGATGGGCAAAAGAAGATGATATTAAAGGCTCATCTTTCAAAGAAATAAACTTTGTTATCAACATACAAGTTGCACATATTCATTGTATGAAGGCAATAAGCTCAATTGATGAAAATTGGCTTTATCACTCAAGATTTGGAGATCTCAACTTTAGAAGCTTGCAACAGCTAGTAGTGAAGAAGATGGTGAGTGGAATTCATATGATTGATGTCCTTGAGAAGGTGTGTATGACAGGAAAATAGTCATGGAATTCCTTTAAATTACACGTTCAAGCAAGAGCGTGAATGTTCTTGAAGTGGTTCATAGTGACATATATGGACCATTTGAGGTGCCATCATTAGGAGGTAATAAGTATTTCATAACATTTGTTGATGAACTCAGTAGAATGCAATGGATTTATTTGATAAAAACCAAAGATGAAGCATTGAAGATATTCAAGAACTTCAAGATGAAAGTGGAGAAACAAAGTGGAGAAGTTGTCAAGGGGCTAAGGATAGAAGGAGGAGGTGAGTGTATATCACATGAATTCAAGGAATTTTGCGTTAAGAATAGAATTGAACATGAGGTAACAAAACCTTACACACCTCAATACATTTGTCTGACTAAAAGGAGAAATATAACCATTCTAGACTTGACTAGAAGTGTAACACCCCGATTTTTAACAGAGCGACTGTATGTTTTTTTTTTTTTTTTTTTTTTTTTTTTTTTTTAAACAAAGAAATAAAACAAAGAAAATACTTTTGGATAAATATTGAAGTCGTAACATAACGACAAAGTCAACAAATATTTACAAGCAGCGGAATAATTTTTTGAAATAAAAATCCAAAGTATTCAAACATCAAAATACACCGGGGCTATGAGGCTTATCGATCATAGCTCATACCCCTGGGGTATTCTCGACAGACACCTGCATAAAAGCACTGCCCCAAGAATTTCTACTTTCCCCACATCACATCATAGATACAATCTTACAAAAAGAAATAAATACAATCACAAAAGAAAGACATTTAGTCCTTATACAACCACCTAATCTGATCATGCTACAAAACTACACAACCCGGGTGATCTCCACGCTCCCCGCAAGATCCTCCTGACACAACTTCAGTCAGGTATGACTAACTACTTTTTCATCTCCAGGGTACTAACCGGTAGGATGATCCTGGTTCTTATCTGAGGGCAAAGCCCAAATTTCTACAATAATTGTAAAGGTCACCAACCGAAATTAACAAATATCACATAACAAAATTCTTATATTTTCAAATGCTCAAAAGAACCTTTCGTCTTAGCATATTCCTAGAAAGGGTTTTCATATGTCCAAAAATGCATAAACAATGTTGAAAAATGAAGTTTTGACGAACTGCATTGTCGTAGCCGAATACAATTGAGAAAATGCAGATTTTCAATTCTAAAATGGCTCTGAATCAATCAACATTTCAAACATTAATATTATCAATTATGAACGCATAATTAACACCAAATTAATCTCCACAAATTCACACCTCAATCACACATCGAATATTCATTAAATCAATTATGAACACATAAATACATCAAAACTTAATCAACCCAACTTCACACCTCAAAGCAATTACGACAAATCATAACAACAACCGAATATGTATATACAATCATCAAAGTATAACAAACATGACTCGCATGCCAAGCACCCTAATGCAATACGTATATGCCAAAATGCATGATTCCGGAATTCCAATACAAAACCCTCCTCGAGGGCCGTAAATCATAATTGTACAGCCTCTCACAGACCAGTACTAATTACCGAGGTGCAATCTCTCACGGATCAACATGATTTACTATCGTGCAGTCTCTCACAGACCAGCACGACATACAAGAGTGCAGTCGCTCACAGACCAGCACAATTTTCTAGAGTGCAATCGCTTACAGATCAACACATTCTAAAGTGCAATCTCTCACAGATCAGCACGACGCGGCAATCCCCGCAAGGATAAGATGAACCAACGATTCACATGGCATCATCCCGTGGCCCATCACGGTCACCACTATCACCATGGCCCCATCGCGGTCACCATGTACTATGAAATGCACGAGGATAACCTGACTCTTTTCACCACAATCATTAAGTAAATGCAGCTATTAAAAGATTCCCCATTTTTAATACTCATTTAACACTAATGATTTTTCAAACACAACACAGAGCATACTCAAACATATTTATGCATTACAATTAAAATTTCCACAACCACACATAAATCACATCTCCAAAAATTCATAATAATCGTTATGAACACATAAATCACACCAACCGTAAATCACCACAACCCACACCTCAAACATCCATAATATAAATTATGAACACATAATCAAATTAAATTTAATTCTCCCCAAATTCAACATAAATCACCCATATTAATCTCCAAAATTTTCAAACATTAATCACCAAATTTAATCTCCACAAATTTCAACCATAAATCACTATATTCAATCTCCAAAATTTTCAACCATAAATCACCACAACAACATTAATATATCAGAGTTCTCCCCACCGCTAACTCGGTGTCAACGGTCTCGATTCCTTTTTCGAGACTCAAGGAGCTAACTACATAAACATAAATATTTATAACAATTTGTTCACAATAAAATTAATCCAACAACAACGAAATTCCCAAAATTAAATCTTTTTGACACATCAAACTTTTAAAACCAAATAATTTATATTATTTACTTAAAACTAAATAAAACAAATATTGTCCAAATTTCACATACACATACTCGACTATTAAAGCACCAAAATTTTTGAGTTAATAAAATACTCTAAACTTTTTTTTTTCTTGTTAAACTCCGTCAAAGAGTAATTAAAAGAGTAACATTTTAAACTCTAACCGTTGTTAATTTCAAGTTATCTTTTTACTCAAACTCTTTAACTTAGTTAAAATTTGAATTTTTTCACAACTTTAACAACTCTAAATTTGTCGTAAAATTTCAACTTCAGTTCAAACTCATTTATTTGAAAATAACTCATTACGTAACTCAAACGCATCAAATTTAATTACCGCCAATTCACACTAACAATAATCAATTCAATTCCACAACACACATAAAACATCTCAATTAAATTTCAACAATTCCAACATAATTCACCAAATTTCAAAACTCCACATTTTTACACATAAACCACCAAATTTCATCAATTCATTTTCTACAAAATCCACAAATAAATCACATCTCAAAAATTCATAATAATAATTATGAACATATAAATCACACCAAACTTGAATCACCACAAACCACACCTCAAATTTAAATTCCACTAAATTACACATAATCACATTAAATTAATTTTTCACAAAATCACACCTCAAATACATCAGATTTCTTTTCCACAAAATCAGAAATAATGTCCTAAATGCAAACTAAAAGTTTGGAAGGATCCCTTATCTCCGTTGTAGCTTTAACAAGCGATTACGGCACCGCGATTAATTCTGGTAAAATTTAAGTTCGTGACGTCGCGTCGAAAACTAGCTCACTAGCACCGCAACGTGGCAATGAACAACTTTCTCTTCTGTCACTTTTCGAATGGAAGCTTAGAAGTTGAAAAAAATGGAGGTTTGAGTTTATGGATTTTGATTTCAAAAGCATGGAACAGAGAACAAGAAGAAGGAATTCGCTTTTTGCTTTCTGTTTCAGTTTTTTCCTTTCTTTCTTTGCCTTTCCTTATCCTTGCCTTTATACACACACACATATATATATATATATATATATATATATATTATAATAATAATAATAATAATAATAATAATAATAATAGTAAATATCTAAACAAATATCTAGATATTTTTATAAAAATTATCATTACGCGTGTCACCTCACATCACATCACAAATTACTTTTTCAGAAAAATATTTACTCTCACCGCAATTCTATCGGCACATGAATTTTTCTGAAAAATGCTGCATTTTTCTTCGACAAAAGATTCACCATAATTAAATAAAATTATTCATCGACGAATAATTTTAATCGGGTCTAAAAAGATATTTTTGGCATTTAACTCACAAAATGCCATAAAATTGGCTAAAAAGTCTCAGAAATTCAACACAAAATTCCCCAAAATACATAAATTAGAATTTAAAATTAAGGGTCTTACATTACTACCCTCCAAAAAGAAGTTTCGTCCTCGAAACATAAAGTATGAGTAACAATCCACACTAGGTTTGTACTCAAATTCAACTTACAAGTCACAACTTGTTTCGTCCGGCCCACTGGAAGAAAGTGTTGCTTACCACTTTTCATAGGTTGCTTAATAACTCTATACATTACCATAGCCGGTAAGACTCGTTCGTTCCATTCAACATGATTTTGTTACTATCAACAAGAGATTAAGGATGATCAGTTCCTCAATTTGTCAATAAGTAGCCGACAACCATGATGGTGGCTTAAACTATCTTAACCGAACTGTAATAAAGCTCTTTGCGACTTGCACTTAAGGTTATTCTAATGCACAAGCGGTCAAACAATCTTCTCAAGCTCCACTGAGTTTTTCCTTATTTTCCTATAACTTTGATCATATCGCCCATAGCTATGTCACGTAGCCTCATATACATCTACTTGGTACGAATCATCCAATTATTATCGTCGAGAACTCATAAATATCTCCATGGTCCACAAATCCTCGATTTCTCTTTAGTCGCACAATTACGCCAAACCGTTGTGTTCTTATCCGTATGTTGTTCTAATTATATCTCTAATAATTTCATCCCCACATTTGCTTGGTGATCTAAGCTTCCTCAAATTTTTTCAACAACATTCCAGAATTATACCACCTACAACATACAAACTTCCTTCAGGTTTAGTGCTTCGTTTCAAGAGTCACGTCTCCAACAAAATCCAACTTGAATTTCATTCATGATTAAGACTTACATTTGTCTCCTGCCTTAACACCTCAAATTCACGCTTCACTAGTCAATTTTTTTTTACATACTGCGCAATTATGCACAAACTCAAAAATATTTCTCCTACATCTACGGCCAACATTCATTTTGATACTTCTCAATTTCGCCGCTTCCTTTATTTGCAGCTTAATGATTATCCTTTCATTTTGAAAGGTCAAACGCATTGTATTCACTTCATCACTTTTCTATTTATACAAACCTTAAATTCCTGCCTCGAACCATGATGCATCTTCATTATAGTGATTTCAATAAATCAAGCCTTACTATTTCCCACCAAACTTTTCCATTTCGTGCTCAATTCTTCCCTATCAACCAAACATTAAACTCTGTTGATTGGCGAACACAATAACAACCCCCATGACATGCACTCGATTAGTGCCTTTGAATCATTCGCATACCCTTATAATAACAATATCTAAATCACGAGTGAGATAATTCCTTTCATGAATCCTTAATTGTCATAAGCTACATCTCCATGTGTTGTTCTGACACGTTTTCTTGGCACATTTTCCAAAATTTGGTTCACTTGTTTGATTCTTATTCGTTCCCAATAAGCATCTCCTAAGGAATAATTATCTATAAACCTCATCCTCATAAATTTGCAGTAAAATATCTCAAAGATCCGCATATCTTTCATCGTCATCTAGTCACTGAAACACTCATTTTAAATCTTAACATTTGACTTCCCAACACCAACATCTAAACCATAAATCATTTGTTACATTTCTTCTTTTTCACTTTCTATTACTAAATAAAATTCTAAAATATGATCCTCGAAATCTCCAAATACTCATCACATCGTCTAATTCCATCAATTTCATCTTAAGATACAATACGAGGTCGTATTCACCATTGACTCTAACTGTATTAGTAATCTCACTAATAAAAACTCTTCTAATCATAACACGACCTTTTTAGTAAATCTTCAAACACTTTAAATCTTCAAACATTTCTTGATCCTCCATCCAACCTTGTGGATTTTAAATCATTGACTTAAAGATCAACCATCTTAGGGTACTAAATCAAGTCTCAAATAATCCCTCGGACCTATCAAAACATTAACATTCTCCTAGTAATTACCATCCTTTAATAGACTCTCGAACCTTACATTGTTATAATCTCTAAGTATTCTCGTACTATGTACTTTCAATTCCACTTAATAGTAACACGCGGTTCAATACATCAAATCTTAACTCTTCATGTTTGTTTAGACATCACCCAAAATTCACACTTATGCGTCTATAGTTTCATCTAAAATCACTATATGTACTTACCATCTCCTAAACCATACAGAGATTTGTCACTTATCAAAGAAATATATATTCCCCCTCTTATAATCGTCATGAGATTCATACTTAACAATCTAAGTTGTGAATCTAGTTTAACTCGAATGCTCGACCTTATCCCTCAAGGTATTGACTATTCCTCAAAGTGTACTTTATCTAACCAAGGTGGTATATACCCCCTAACGTGTAGTGCCCTTTAACTTCAATACAAGCCTCTTCCTGGCTACCTAAGCACCAAATGATATTTCAAAAAGGAAGCCTCGTCTTCTCAACAATTCCATGATGTTCATATCTCGTTGACAATTATCAAACTTGATCCAGTTTCATCTTGAAATCTTCTAGGAAAACATCTAATACTTTTCTTAACATAATTCCTCCACTTAGATCTTTACTTGAAATCCCTTATTAGTCTAATGTTAATCCATTCATACGCATCATCTTCGAGTTAACACCAACACATAGCTTCTTTGTCCTTGGAACCACTTCATAAATTTCATGCCATCATGATTCGCTTCAACTTCGCCTAACAATCCGTCATCTCGAAGATCTTTTCCACTTCTTGAATCCATTGATCAACATTTTCTGAGTTCTCATCACCCTTGAACTTTGGAGGATGGTAACGACGAAAATCTTTCAATCCCCTTGACACAGCAACACAAATCTCTCTTTCCCTCTTCTCCAGATCTCGCAGAGTCCTGACAGCTGTTTGTCGATCAATAGAAGCATTATTCATTGCTTCGACCGTTTGGTCATTCCTATTGACGTTCATTGTTGCAACGTCGTTCCTTCTTGGAGGTAGTGTTTCCCAAAAAACATCAAGAAGAAGTGTTAACACCACTTCGAATAATTCCAAAACTAATTTTCGACTATATCAACACATAATAACTATCCTTGATCTGACAACTCAGACCAATTACCCCGACACATGATCAGATAACGACTCCCAACCTATAAGTTGACCTACAATCTAAACCAAAGGCTCCACAGCCCCAAAGAAATCCAAACCAAAAGCTTTGATACCACAATGTAACACCCCGAATTTTAACAGAGCGAGTGTATTTTTTTTTTTAAAACAAAGAAATAAAACAAAGAAAATAATTTTGGATAAATATTGAAGTCGTAACATAACGACAAAGTCAATAAATATTTACAAGCAGCAGAATAATTTTTTGAAATAAAAATCCAAAGTATTCAAACATCAAAATACACCGGGGCTATGAGGCTTATCGATCATAGCTCATACCCCTGGGGTATTCTCGACAGACACCTGCATAAAAGTACTGCCCCAAGAATTTCTACTTTCCGCACATCACATCAAAAAGTGGAACATGGACCCATCAAAAGAAAAGTCATCAATTAGTTTAAGCATAGATACAATCTTACAAAAAGAAATAAATACAATCACAAAAGAAAGACATTTAGTCCTTATACAACCACCTAATCTGATCATGCTACAAAACTACACAACCCGGGTGATCTTCATGCTCCCCACAAGATCCTCCTGACACAACTTCAGTCAGGTATGACTAACTACTTTTCCATTTCCAGGGTACTAACCGGTAGGATGATCCTGGTTCTTATTTGAGGGCAAAGCCCAGATTTCCACAATAATTGTAAAGGTCACCAACCGATATTAACAAATATCACATAACAAAATTCTTATATTTTCAAATGCTCAAAAGAACCTTTCGTCTTAGCATATTCCTCGAAAGAGTTTTCATATGTCCAAAAATGCATAAACAATGTTGAAAAATGAAGTTTTGACGAACTGCATTGTCGTAGCCGAATACAATTGAGAAAATGCAGATTTTCAATTCTAAAATGGCTCTGAATCAATCAACACTTCAAACATTAATATTATCAATTATGAACGCATAATTAACACCAAATTAATCTCCACAAATTCACACCTCAATCACACATCGAATATTCATTAAATCAATTATGAACACATAAATACATCAAAACTTAATCAACCCAACTTCACACCTCAAAGCAATTACGACAAATCACAACAACAACCGAATATGTATATACAATCATCAAAGTATAACAAACATGACTCGCGTGCCAAGCACCCTAATGCAATGCGTATATGCCAAAATGCATGATTCCGGAATTCCAAACAAAAACCCTCCTCGAGGGGCGTAAATCATAATTGTACAGCCTCTCACAGACCAGTACTAATTATTGAGGTGCAATCTCTCACAGATCAGCACAATTTACTAGCGTGCAATCTCTCACAGACCAACACGACATACAAGAGTGCAGTCGCTCACAGACCAGCACAATTTTCTAGAGTGCAATCGCTCACAGATCAGCACATTCTAGAGTGCAATCTCTCACAGATCAGCACGACGCGACAAATCCCGCAAGGATAAGATGAACCAACAATTCACATGGCATCATCCCGTGGCCCATCACGGTCACCACTATCACCATGGCCCCATCGCGGTCACCATGTACTATGAAATGCATGAGCATACTCTGACTCTTTTCACCACAATCATTAAGTAAATACAGCTATTAAAAGATTCCCCATCTTTAATACTCATTTAACACTAATGATTTTTCAAACACAATACAGAGCATACTCAAACATATTTATTCACACCAATTAAAATTTCCACAACCACACATAAATCACATCTCCAAAAATTCATAATAATCGTTATGAACACATAAATCACACCAACCGTAAATCACCACAACCCACACATCAAACACACATCAAACAGTCATAATATCAATTATGAATACATAATCAAATTAAATTTAATTCTCCCCAAATTCAACATAAATCACCCATATTAATCTCCAAAATTTTCAAACATTAATCACCAAATTTAATCTCCACAAATTTCAACCATAAATCACTATATTCAATCTCCAAAATTTTCAACCATAAATCACCACAACAACATTAATATATCAGAGTTCTCCCCACCGCTAACTCGGTGCCAACGGTCTCGATTCCTTTTCGAGACTCAAGGAGCTACCTACATAAACATAAATATTTATAACAATTTGTTCACAATAAAATTAATCCAACAACAACGAAATTCCCAAAATTAAATCTTTTTGACACATCAAACTTTTAAAACCAAATAATCTATATTATTTACTTAAAACTAAATAAAAAAAATATTGTCCAAATTTCACATACACATACTCGACTATTAAAGCACCAAAATTTTTGAGTTAATAAAATACTCTAAACTTTTTTTTTCTTGTTAAACTCCGTCAAAGAGTAAATAAAAGAGTAACATTTTAAACTCTAACCATTGTTAATTTCAAGTTATCTTTTTACTCAAACTCTTTAACTTAGTTAAAATTTGAATTTTATCACAACTTTAACAACTCTAAATTTTTCGTAAAATTTCAACTTGAGTTCAAACTAATTTATTTGAAAATAACTCATTATGTAACTCAAAGGCATCAAATTTAATTACCGCCAATTCACACTAACAATAATCAATTCAATTCCACAACACACATAAAACATCTCAATTAAATTTCAACAATTCTAACATAACTCACCCAATTTCAAAACTCCACATTTTTACACATAAACCACCAAATTTCATCAATTCATTTTCTACAAAATCCACAAATAAATTACATCTCAAAAATTCATAATAATAATTATGAACATATAAATCACACCAAACTTGAATCACCACAAACCACACCTCAAATTTAAATTCCACTAAATTCCACATAATCACATTAAATTAATTTTTCACAAAATCACACCTCAAATACATCAGATTTCTTTTCCACAAAATCACAAATAATTTCCTAAATGCAAACTAAAAGTTTGGAAGGAGCCCTTACCTCCGTTGTAGCTTTAACAAGCGATTACGACACCACGATTAATTCTGGTAAGATTTAAGTTCGTGACAACGCGTCGAAAACTAGCTCACTAGCATTGCAGCGTGGCAATGAGCGACTTTCTCTTCTGTCACTTTTCGAATGGAAGCTTAGAAGTTGAAGAAAAATGGAGTTTTGAGTTTATGGGTTTTGATTTCAAAAGCATGGAACAGAGAAGAAGAAGGAATTCTCTTTTTGCTTTCTGTTTCAGTTTTTTCCTTTCCTTATCCTTGCCTTTATACACACACACACACACACACACACACAGATATATATATATATATATATATATATATATATATATATATATATATATATTATAATAATAATAATAATAATAAATATCTAAACAAATATCTAGATATTTTTATTAAAATCCTCATTACGCGTGTCACCTCACATCACAAATTACTTTTTCAGAAAAATATCTACTCTCGCCGCAATTCTATCGGCAGATGAATTTTTCTTAAAAATGATGCATCTCTAAAAACAATTTCTTCGACAAAAGATTCACCATAATTAAATAAAATTATTCATCAATGAATAATTTTAATCGGGTCTCTATAAAGATATTTTTGGCATTTAACTCACAAAATGCCATAAAATTGGCTAAAAAGCCTCATAAATTCAACACAAAATTCCCCAAAATACATAAATTAGAATTTAAAATTAAGGGTCTTACAAGAAGTATGATAAAAGAGAAGGGACTACCACACAAATTCTGGGGAGAGGCTGCATCAACTGCTGCCAACATTCTTAATAAATTTCCAATAAAGAAACTTCCAGAGAAGGTATCAGAAGAGATCTGGAGTGGAAGAAAGCCAACAGTAGGGCACTTGAGAACATTTGGTGCACTATGTTTCAAGCATGCGCCTAACCAGAGAAAGAAAAGAACGGTGTAGGACAAGAGTGAAGTCATGATCTTGGTTGGGTATCATCTAAATGGTTCCTACAAATTGTATGATCCTATTAGATGCATGGTGGTAATCAACATAGATGTGAAAATAATTGAGTAAAAATAGTGAGACTAGAAACAAAAAGCAATCTGCAGCTAACACTAGAATTGGGAACAAGCAACCAACAACACAAGTCAACTTTCACAAATTCCCTTACAAGTGCAAAAGGATCATCATAACAGTGTAAACATAAATGAAGAAAGAGTAGAGTCAAGTAGACCTTAGAGGGCAAGACAACTACCAACACATTTAAGAGAATTTGAAGTGTATAATGATAGTAAAATTGACAACAATGGAGATCTGGTTCATTTTTCTTTATTTGAAGATACAAAACCATTGAATATTGAAGAAGCCATGAAGAAAAGTTCCTGGAAGAAAACAATGATGAAAGAGATCAATGCAATTGAGAAAAATCAGACTTGGTACTCGAAAGATTTGCCTCCAAAAAAGAA
Source organism: Cicer pinnatifidum (assembly GCA_037974775.1). NCBI lineage: Eukaryota > Viridiplantae > Streptophyta > Magnoliopsida > Fabales > Fabaceae > Cicer > Cicer pinnatifidum. Next base: position 23,230,884 of record JBBPBR010000006.1, on the reverse strand, counting down.
GCAGACTGGAGTAAAGTGGATTTACAAAAAGTAGAATCCAGATGGCATAATTGCTAAGTACAAAGCTAGATTGATTGCCAAGGGATTCTTGCAAATGGCATGTATATACTACTATGAGGTGTTTTCTCTAGTGGCGAGAATTAAAACAATCATACTTGTAATAGCACTTTGCCCATCTGGCGTATGTGCCAGCTTGATGTGGAATATGCATTTCTGAATGGATGGCTGGAAGAAGAGGTGTATGTCTCTCAACCACTAGGATTCGTGATTGAGGGAAATGAGTATATAGTGCTCAGATTGAGTAAATCTTTCTATGGTTTAAAGCAACCACCAAAAGCTTGAAACAAAAGAATTGACTATTTTCTAATTGACATTGGATTCATCAAGTGCGAAGTGGAGTATGGAGTTCATATGAGGCAGTACACACTAAATGGAGGACCTACAATGATCCTAATATGTCTATATGTTGATGACTTATTGGTAACTGGCAGTAACATCAAGGAAATTGCATAATTCAAAGAAATCATGAAAGATGAGTTTGAAATGACAGGCTTGGACAAGCTAAGCTATTATATGGGCATGGAGTTTATAGAGACTGAAGGAGGGTTGCTGATGCATCAGAAGAAATATGCTGGATAAATCATAAGAAGGTTTAATATGGTTGGTTGCAACCCTGTTGTCATTCCAATGAAGATCAATACGAAGCTGGGAACATAAATTGAAGAAGAGCTACCTGATTCAACTTTATTCAAGCAGGCTGTGAGTTCCCTAAGATACTTGTGCAACACAAGACATGATATTTGCTATAGTGTGGGCGTGGTAAGCAGATTCATGGAGAGACCCAAGCATTATCACTAGCTGACAGTTAAAAGAATCATGAGATATATTCAAAGAACAATGGAGCATGGAATTTTGTTTGCAACATATTTACAGCAAGAAAATGGAGACTTGGTGGGGTATTCCGATTCAGATTGGTGTGGAGATAAGAATGATAGAAGGAGCACTTCAGGCTATGTGTTCAAATTCATGAAATCTCCAATAGCATGGAGTTCAAAGATGTAGCCAATAATATCACTTTCTTCATTCGAGACTGAATACATTGATGGCAGCTATGCAACCTGCCAAGCATTGTGGCTGGAGTCATTTACAACAAAGTTAAAGCTGGATGTATGCAGGTCAATTCCATTGATGATTGACAATATTCTGTAATAAATATAGCAAAAAACCATGTATCTCATGGAAGAAGCAAACACATTGAGACAATGTTTCACTTCTTAAGAGATCAAGTTGGAAGATGCAAGTTGAAGCTCATTTACTATCAAACTGAAGTTTACCTGGCTGATATCATGACCAAGACTTTGAGGGCAAGTAGGTTTGAAGAGTTAAGAAGATTGCTAGATGTGAAATCATTTAGATACTTGAATTAAGGAAAAGTGTTAGAAACAAATAATATTTTGGAAAGCCATATTGATTATAATAAACCAATAACGCTCTTGGTATTAAAAGTTTGTGTAATTCAAGTATTGCATTAGTTGTATATGATAACTAACTAATTAATTACTCAATTAGTTAGTTAGTTGGTTAGAGGATAGTTAGAATGAAGCCATGTATAAATAACCCATTCTATTTATTCAATAAACAAGTCCTCCAATATATATTACATTCTATATTTTCATTATTCTTACACTTGAAGCAATAAGTTTGAAAACTAACAATTTTTACTAATTATGTCACGTATATTATTTTGGTACAAAATTTCACAAATGTATATACTATTGTTTTGTTACTCAATGCTTATACTATTGTAGATAGCTCTGAAACAAAATGAGAAGGACCGTAAATGTAAAAAAATGGTATTATAAAAATATATATAGGAATAATACTTTTGTTTCTATAGGAATATTTAATATTTATCTTTACAAATGACTCGATTTTATGAAGAAAAAGAAAACGCGCATCTTAATCAGTTTAACACAATGTCAATAACATATTATGGAGGCTAGGAAATATGAAAGAAGTTCTCAAGTCACAATGATCAAGTCATTTTAAATGAAAAGTAATATCTTAAAAGTAACACAATAGTAGAAGTTGGGGACTTCTATAATACATTTGAAAATTAATATATTTCGATATTATCAAATTAAATTATCAATAGTTGAATGACATTTCGTCTATGAATAACTTTAACCATATTTTAGACTTAGCACCACTAAATTTTGAAGTTTGATCATTTGGATATATTTTGAAATTATATTTTTTTTTTGTTTTGATTTTAATTAAAATTAAAATTTTGATCATGAAAATAGTTTATTTAATTACTGGAGTCAAAATTGAATAGATATAAATATATCAAAACTCTTTTTTTATTTTTGGTCTTAGAAGATTTAGTATCCCAATTTATCCAACTAATTAAAAATAATTCAACAAAAAAGTAATAATATATTTAATAAATATTTTACAATTATTATTATAAAATCTAAAAGATCATCATTTTACAAATGTGAAATGATTTTGAGTACATATTTAAATAGGTGTTCTCATTACGTTACACTAAAAATAAAATGAGAAAAAAAAAAAAACCAAATTGCATTCTTTATTCTCTTATGGATAGGATAGTTTCCTCCATTTTATTTCACGTTCATTTTTCACTCATAATGCACTCAATAAAAAGGGGAACCACTTTTTTCCCTAATTATCCGAGGTTGCATGAGGTTTGCTGCAAAACAATAAAAAAAAATCAAATCTTAATTTTATCTCACGGACACACACATTCATCATTTTAGCCTATAAATTGAGAAAAAAATCATTGAAAAAGAGAAAAAAATGGAGTAGAAAATTTGGCTAAAAAAAATAAAAGAACAGATAAGAGAAAAAAAAAGATTTTTCTATATACATCAACAAATTTAAGAATTTAAACGAAATATTTTACAAAGCAATGAAAGTAAATAACACAAATGACAAGAGCAAACTACATGGTATCATCCGCTAGGTTGTGAAGGTTGTCAATCTTGAGGGATAGGCCATTTAGTTCATTCAATAGAGACTTATGGTTTTGGGAAATGGTTGTCCATGACCATGTGATTTGAAACATGATCATCATTCGATGCTGTTTCTTCTGCGTCTTCTTTATCTTGGGAAGCCGTAGATGATTGGCCAAGATTGCCTTTATTGACATAAGCTTGAAGTTGCTCGCTCCACACAATCTTCATACTTGGCAACACATCCAAGTCCAGCACATTATGTTTTGAAGGTGTATGATCATAGCACTTGGGCACATGTTTCTAGCTTTTTATTTTGGTATGCTAAAAGCTCTTTATAGCTTAGAATAATATATATAGAACCAAGAGAAAGGAATTAGAAAGCAAAACAGAACACGTTCCCTCAGCCTTGCGAAATTCCTTACTTCTTCTTTCTTTGTTCTGTTTCAAAAGTTTGTGTTGGTGGGTTACAAAAATCAAACACACAAATCCTCACTTTTCTTCGACTTCTAAGCTCCCTTTCGAGAAGTGACAGAAAGGAAAGTTGCTCCTTGCCATGCTACGGTGCTAGTGAGCTAGTTTTTGAAGCGGCGACACGAACAAAAACTTTACCGGAATTAATCGCGGTACCGTAATCGCTTGTTAAAGCTACAACGGAGGTAAGGGCTCATTCTAAACTTTTAGTTTTCATTTAGGACATTATTTGTGATTTTGTGGAAAAGAAATTTGATGTATTTGATGTGTGAATTTATAGAAAATGAATTTAGTGCGATTATGTGTGATTTAGTGGAATTTAAATTTGAGATGTGGTTTGTGGTAATCCATATTTGATCTAACTTATATTTACATAATTAATATTATGAACTTTTGAGATGTAATTATTTGCGGTTTTTTTGGAAAATGAATTGATGAAATTTGGTGGGTTATGTGTAAAAATGTGGAGTTTTAAAATTAGGTGAGTTATGTTTGAAATTAATTGAGGTGCTATATGTGTGTTGTGGAATTGAATTAATTGTTGTTGGTGTCAATTGGCGGTATTTAAATTTGATGTGTTTGAGTTACGTAATAAGTTATTTTCAAATAAATGAGTTTGAACTGAAATTGAACTTTTACAAAAAAATTGGAGTTGTTAAAGTTGTGAAAAAGTTGAAATTTTAACTAAGTTAAAGAGTTTGAGCAAAAAGATAGATTGAAATTAAAAATGGTTAGGGTTTAAAATGTTACTCTTTTAATTACTCTTGGACTGAATTTAAAAAGAAAAAAAAATTTAGAGTATTTTATTAACTCAAAAATTTCGATGCTTTAATAGTTGAGTGCGTGTATGTGAAATTTGGACAATATTTATTTTTAACTAAATAATATAGATTATTTGATTTTAAAAGTTTGGTGTGTGAGAAAGATTTAATTTTGGATATTTTGTTGTGGTTGGATTAATTTTATTGTGAATAAATTGTTATAAATATTTATGTTTATGTAGTTAGCTCCTTGAGTCTCGAAAAGGAATCGAGATCGTTGGCACCGAGTTAGCGGTGGGGAGAACTCTGATATATTAATGTTGTTGTGGTGATTTATGGTAGAAAATTTTGGAGATTGAATATGGGTGATTAATGTTTCCAAATTATGGTGGTTCATGTTTGGTGAAATTGATGTGTTAATAATTAGTTTTATGAATTTTTGAGAAGAGGTTTTTGTGTGAATTGGTGGAAAATGAATTTAATTCAATTTATGTGTGGATTGGATTTGGAGATGTGATTTATGTATGTTTGTGGAAATTAAAATTAATGTGAATAATTATGTTTGAGTATGCTTTGTGTTGTATCTGAAAAATCATTGGTGTTAAATGAGTATTAAAAATGGGGAATATTTTAATACCTGCATTTACTTAATGATTGTGGTGAAAAGAGTCAGAGTATGCTCATGCATTTCATAGTACATGGTGGCCGCGATGCATTTCATACCTGCATTTACTTAATGATTTGGAGATGTGATTTATGTATGTTTGTGGAAATTAAAATTAAAATGAATAATTATGTTTGAGTATGCTTTGTGTTGTATCTGAAAAATCATTGGTGTTAAATGAGTATTAAAAATGGGGAATATTTTAATACCTGCATTTACTTAATGATTGTGGTGAAAAGAGTCAGAGTATGCTCATGCATTTCATAGTACATGGTGGCCGCGATGGGGCCACGGTGATAGTGGTGACTGTGATAGGCCACGAGATGATGCCATGTGAATTGTTGGTGACCCTTTACAATTATTGTGGAAATCTGGGCTTTGCCCTTAAATGAGAACTAGGATCGTCCTACTAGTTAGTTCCCTGGAGATGGTCACGTAGTTAGACATACCTGACCGAAGGTGTGTTAGGAGGATCTCGCGGGGCGCGTGGAGATCACCTGAGTTGTATAGTGTTTGTAGCATAATCAAATTAGGTGGTTGTATAAGGAGTGGATGTCTTTCTTTTGTAATTGTTTTTATTTCATTTTGGAATATTGTATCGATGCTTAAATTGTCTGATGAATTTTCTTTTGATGGGTCCATGTTCCACATAATTTGACAAGCATCACATAATTTGCCCTTAATGAATTTCATCTTTGGTAAGCCAACAACAACTTTATGATTGACTAATTTGTTTAAATGATCCATATAGATATGTGAAATTTTTTTATACCATAAGACATTTCATTCTCAAAGATAAATTATCAAAATTAATTATAAAAATATTTTTAAAATGCTTACAAACAAACTGGATTTTATTTGATATCTCATTTCTGATAATGCATTCATCTTTATTGAAAGCTATTTTGTAAACCTTGTCACAAAGCTAACTAATGCTAATAAGATTGTGCTTTAACCCTTCAACATATAGAACATCTTCCATTGAAGGAGATGGGGCTGCACCAACCTTTCCAATGCCCAAAATTTTACCTTTGTTGTTATGTCCATAGATCACCTAGCCTTTTGATTCAAGAGTTAGAGCTGAAAATTTTGTTTTTCACCGGTCATGTGTTTTAAATATCCGTTATCCAAGTACCACATATTAGAGGTACTTTGTATGCATTACTACAAAACAAGATCATGATTTGTTAGGTTCCCAAAGTGCTTTGGGTCCTTGAGTATTAGTACCTTTATGGACCCACACATAATGCCCATTTGGAACACCAAAATTCCTAAAATAACAAGCATTAGGTGTGTGGTCATTTAGACCACAATAAAAGCATGTAGGAATATATTTACTTTTATGTTTAGACATATGATATTTCTTTTGAACATAGTTCTTCTTAGAATAATGATGATCAGTTTGTTCAACTATAACTTTCTCTTTGTTGGATTGATCACTTGCCTTAATAAAAGTGGTTTTATTACTACTTGGTTTATCAAATTTTGAATAATCAAGGTCACTCTTGTCATTGGAATATCTTTGCATATTAAGAATATTTTATAATCCAACTTGTCCCTTTTCATATCTTTCAATGACTCTATTTAGTTGGATAATTTTAAAAGAAAGAGAATCACACTTATTACATGTAACATTCTATTTTAGTTTTTCAATGTCTTTTTCCATAGTGTCAATTTTATCTTTAACAAATGAAATTTGTTTCTTTTAAGTTGACATTGTTTTGCACAGAATTTTACATTTCATAAGTAATTATTTTATTGTATCTTGAGCATCATTACACTCAATAAGTAATTCATTATTATTAGAATAAGTATAAGTAACTCATTATTATTATAGTGTATAGAAAAATATAAATGATAGAAAAATAAAGAACACAACGATTTATCCTAGTTCCCCTCTCAAACCAAGGGTACATCTAGTCCTCTTGCATACCACAAGAGATTTTCCACTATTTTTAGATTGAGTACAAGTCTAACTCTAAGACTTCTATTACTTTGAATGGTTTTACAATAATGATTTTGACTGAAATTCAAAGGGTATAACAGTTGAGTACAATTATAACAATTCAATATAATTTTAGGTACAACAGATAACCTTTCTCAAAGATATGACAATGTAAAATATATACTTGCTCAAAATAATTCAGAAAGTTGCTCAAAGTCATCCTAAGATTGTTGTTTAAGTTTTTCTATTAAACCTACATCTAAGAAGTATTTATACTCCTTAGACATCACTTCATATAAGTGGCAATCATTCCTAGAGTTTTGATGAACATATGCAATGATTCATATTGAATTTGAACTAAAAAATTGGATTGCTTCACAATTGTATTCGGCTACAGCCTAAGTGTAGTCGAATACACCTCTATAACGTTGAAATTTATTTCAAAATTTTAAGCTTGTATTTGAATACAAATCCTTGTAGTCAAATACAGCTGACATAATTTTGCCACTAACTTGATTTTGTATTCGGCTACAACATGCTTTTGTCGAATACAAAAGTGCAGTTTTAGCTACTCACTTGGAATTTGTGTTCGGCTACAACATCCTATAGTCGAATATAGATTTGCAATTTTTGCAACTGACTTGAGTTTATATTTGGCTACAATATGTTGTAGTCGAATATAGATGTGCAATTTTTGCTACTGACTTCATCTATATTCGGCTACACATATATGTAGTCGAATACAACTTTGACTTTTGTCAAAAACTTGATTTTCAAACATTGTCAACGCAGTTTGACAGTTTGAAAATTCTTTTGATGCATATGCTAAAATAGAAGTTTACCATATGCATTTGAAATATAACAATATTAGATTGCATCATGTTCCTTAAATTTTAAGTCTTCTAGCATATTGATAATAGTTGACTTCACTTTCCTTAGTATGTGTCTTCATAAAAAACATAAGTATTTTACATTACCCTTCATAACTTGCACTAATTCTGACTTGCATTACTTGTTTTTTTGCATACATTAATGCACTTTTGTTTGGTCGTTTGAGCCTTTCTAACTACTCTGTTCAAATTTTATCCTCCGTTATCCCTTTTCAGTCTTGCCCTTTTCTTTCAATTATTAACCACATTACAAGCCAAATAAATGATTTTAATTAAATAACCTTCCTTGGAATTAGGTAGGAAATGATTTGTCTTGTCATGAAAAATTTTTAAGTTTGGGATGGTGGTTCTGAAATAAATAAATAAATAAATAATATGAAGAAAATAATAATAATAATAATAATAATAATAATAATAATAATAATAATAATAATAATAATAATAATAATAATAATAAGAAGAAGAAGAAGAAGAAGAAGGAGGAGAAGGAGGAGAAGGAGGGAAAGAAATCAATTTATATACTTTGATTAGTAACAGTTTCTTGATTCTTTTGGTAATGTTTGATAATTTCCACAATAAAAATCTGAAAAAAGGTAGAATAATTTGAAAATTAGGTTTATTTGATTAAGTGTAATCAATCCTATGTGAATTAGGTTTATTTGATTGGATTAAGCATCACAATCATCAAAATATTACCATTAATGATCAAGCGTCGCAAAATTATAATTCAATTAAATTAGAAACCGAAACCATATTATGTCAAATAAATTTAATCGATCCTATTGAAATTCAATTTAAGCAATTAGAATATCAATATAATCAAATAAACAATAATAGAATCATGAATTCGAAATTGACAGTGTAACCTAAATCTCAAGGTGTTGACAAAACTCTTAACTCGTGGATTAATCTTATAAAATTAGCTTTTCATGAAATTAAAATAAAAACTGATTATTTCTTGTAGCAATTTGAATCCTAATATTTCGTCCCGCGAAAAGAGACAAAACTGCCAATATATAGTACTCGGTATTGGGATTTAGGGTTTAGGATTTAAAAACGAGTGGCCCGCTATTTAAAGTTATTACAAAAGTCCAGATTACGAAATCTGCAATTTAGGCCCAATAAAGTTCAGAATTAGTCTTTTAACACAAAACTTGTAGCTCTTATTTTTAGCTTTCCATCTCCTGCTCGTATGCACCAATCCGATATTCAAAACTCAAGTTATTGCCTATAGAGCGAGAAATGTTCAAAACGAAAATAATAAAATTATAATAAAATTTTGACCAAAAGTTTAGAAACAAGCTAAAAAATTATTGTAAGCTATAAAGAACTTATAAAATACCAAACTAAAAAGCTAGAAACATGTGCTCAAATGCTATGATCAAATTCCCCCACACATAAACTTTTGCACTCCGAGCAAAATAATGCATGCAATTTCAAATATTCTTATGAATGCAAAGTGGTGAGAGAGAAAAAAAAACTTCTAGCTTAAGGCAATCATGAATAGTTTAGTTTTTTATTTTAAATCACAACCAAAGCAAACAAGAGGACAAGTTAACTAAAGAATGCATCATAAGTGATAAACACATCCCAGGATATAAAATTCTCTCAAAGTATTTGGGCTATTGTTTACACTCAAAGCACATCATGAAAACTAGCACTACTATAGGCTTGACAAGCCTCTATAATCTATATTTGAAACACATACACATAATGATCAAAAAGTCTTTATTCAGGTTGTAACGTGGCCAAGGTAAAGGTGAGATAATCCTAAGGAGACTAGGGCTGAAAATCAAAGAGGATAAAGCAGTAATGATTAAGAGAGAAACACAACATTAAGAAGTAACTCAACAAAACATCATTTACTTTTATTTTCACACTCTCTTTAATCATAACACAACCATTTTTCCTCAAATATTTTTTTTCATAACCCTCAAATTTAAAAAAACAAGTTGAGCACCCCTACACTTATTTAAGGAAAGACTCCTTTATCCCCCAAGATTGAGTCAATTCATTGTTTTTCACTTTTAGACTTGTAATGAGCTATATATCAAAGAATGGGATGATTAGGCTCAAATGGGCTTAAACAAATGCATAATTGTAGGGCAGGCTTATTTGGCTAGTAGCTTAATCAAGAAACAAATGTCTAAATCATTTCGATATATGCATGCGGACAAGAGTCAAGTCAAGTTCTGGCGTAACTAGCAGTCATGAGTGAGATAACACAAGAAAAAAATGGAAAAATGTATTCCATTCATAATAAGGCTAAAAAATCTCACAAAGGTTAATGACTTATTACAAATGATACACAATTTAGCATTTTAATACAATTTATTTTACCAAGAATGTAAAGATATTATCCAATCATAACAATCCAAACAAACTCTCAACATTTACAACCATAAAATCTGATGAAAAAGCATGCAGTGCAATGTCCATTTTTATTTATTTTATTTATTTTTTTATTTTTATTAATTAGTTTTTTTGAAATATAACAAATAAAATCCAAAAACAAATAAAATCCTATATAATAACCCCCACACATGAATTACACATTGTCCTCAATGAAAGTAACAAGTATAAAATAAGAGTAAGGAAAGGGAGCTCCCTATTCAAACATCAGTGTAGGTGGGCTTTTCTAAAGAGAGTTTTTCTATGGTAGCATCTTCAAGCACATAGCTCTCATGGAATAGCTTGAGGTGTTGTCCATTTACTTTGAACAATTTCTCGGTGTTTTCACTTTTTATTTCCATTACACCATGAGGAAAAATGTTAGTAATAACAAAAGGGACAATCCACTTCGATCAAAGTTTCTCGACCATAATTTTCAGACGGGAGTTGAACAATAAAACTTTTTGGCCAATAGAAAATTCCTTCCTAGAAATCATCTTATCATGAAAATACTTAGATAAAAGAAAGAGTATCACACACGAATGTATCAAAGAACCTTTTTAGTTTTACAACACCTACCTCATATCAACCTTGATTTGTTACAAACTTAAATTCTTTCTACCCAAAAAGAGATTAATCAAGTCACCTATCAACCTTGATTGGATTTCTTACAATCTACCCAAACTATATTAAACTCTTATAGTTAGAGTTTTACAATAATGATGAGATTGTTTTTATAGAATCTGAGATGTCTCAACTCTTGTTTGAGATTTGATTCTTTACAAAGAATTTAGTACAATAATAACATAATATTGAAATATAATCATAGTTGATTCTTTCTTGAGAAAGTGAGAATTTCAAGTATGTGAGTGTGAATGTGAATGATTTTATGAGACGTGTTAGCACTTGAACTTCTGAAATTCCCTTGAGCATTGGCCTTTCTTTTATAGGTATTTTAGAGCAATTAATAATGATCAAAAGAGTTATTGATAGTGTTGAGACAAAATCTCAATTTAATGTTTTGATGAAAACAAACAAAAAGTTAATTAAGAATGTTAATTATGATTCTAAGTGTTATGTTAATTTAACTTGTGCTTTTGAGTGAATTTAATCAAGCAAAGCAAAGAAAACAACAACAAGAGCATCAAAACAGAGAATGATCTTCAGTCTCAAAAAAGTTCATCACAGCATGTTGATCAAACTTTTTCTACATCTTTAACAAATAATCTACCCAGGAATTTTATTCATATACAATCATTACATGGCAAGGAACAAGTAGGATTCATCCAAGCTCAAAAAGGATATTTGATCTCAAAAATAAAAGGACTCAAAGACAGACAAAAGTCATGACAATGTGTAAACTCCAAAAATCAAAAGTCAAGAAAGTTCGATCAATCTTGACATATGACTAGACAATTGCAAAGTTAATTAAGAATGTTAATTATGATTCTAAATGTTATGTTAATTTAACTTGTGCTTTTGAGTGAATTTAATCAAGCAAAGCAAAGAAAACAGCAACAAGAGCATCAAAACAGAGAATGATCTTCAGTCTCAAAAAAATTCATCACAGCATGTTGATGAAACTTTTTCTACATCTTTAACAAATAATCTACCCAGGAAATTTATTCATATACAATCATTACATGGCAAGGAACAAGTAGGATTCATCCAAGCTCAAAAAGGATATTTGATCTCAAAAATAAAAGGACTTAAAGACAGACAAAAGTCTTGATAGTGTGTAAACTCCAAAAATCAAAAGTCAAGAAAGTTCGATCAATCTTGACATATGACTAGACAATTGCAAAGGAAATCCAGAATGATTAAAACGGGAACTCCATAATGATTATTGAAGCTCAAGAAAGTTCAAACTGACAAACCAAGAATGTTAATCATTCTCCATTTTCTGCACAATAACATCAGCACTGCATCTTCTCTGTTATAACGTGTAATTCTTCTCCAAACTTCTCTAGCTACACTCAAGACTCAAGACAGAGAATGTACCATCCAAGATCAATGAAGAAACGTCAAAGGTTCTTTCTAAAAACGACATAATTGCTTTAAATGCTAAACCAGAAAAGTAAAAAAAAGCTATTTCAAAGTAGGATTATTTTTATTCTAAAATAATGTTTTAGTCAAAAAGCAGAGCCTCTCCAACAGCTCTTTTGTACCTTCATTAAGTGCTTCTACAGCCTATAAATAGAAGGCCAATATCCAGAATCAAGGCAATAAATTCAAGTGCTGAAAAATCCATAAATCAATCACATACATACTTGAAATTCTGCTTTTTCAAAAAACAGAGGCTGCTCTACATTCTGCCATTTTGCAAAACAGTTGCTAATTTATATTCATAGATTAGATTGCGTAATTATCTTCAGATCCTTTGTAAAGAATCAATTCTCAAACAAGAGTTGAGAAATCTCAGATTCTTTCAAAAACAATCCAATTGTAAAAACTCAAAGTATAAGAGTTTCTTTATAGTTTGTTTAAGATTACATCCTATCAAGGTTAGATAGGTGCTGTTATTGCTTTCTGGGTGGAAAGTAATAGAGATTGAAATAGATCAAGGTTGATCTAGACTAGGTGCTGCAAAACCAAGAAGGTTCTTTGTTTTAAACACTTAGTGGAAAATCTCACGGTTGTGAGGACTGGACGTAACCCGAGTTAGGTGAACTAGGATATATCGTTGTGTGGTATCTCTTCCCTTATCTATTTACTTTCACTTTGATTGATTATCAAGTTAAATACATAAACTGAATTACTGATTTTAACTAACCAAGAACGTTCTCTATTTTCTGGTTAAAACCAAGAACGTTCTCCGTTTTCTGTTTTCACAACCAAGATCAATCTTGAGTTATTTTCTTAAGTTTTTAACAGGAATTTTTAAAAGGTGCATTTACAATTCAAACCCCCCTTTCTTTTAAATTGACATTGCTACTTTAGATAGTGCTCTGTCAATTTTGACCAAAACCAATATATATGAATAAAAATATTCAATCCTTTTGAATACTTTTGAACTATGTTGACTGGGTTGATTTATTTGTTCTTGATCAGATTTCTCTTGTGTTTAATGATACTTTATACTTCAGATATATTTTTTTTGATGTCTTTGCTTCGATCTGGAGTTTAGATTTTGTCAAAATAGCTTGGAAAATGATGATGAACTTCTGTAGAATTTTAATGAAAATTCTAGAGATTGATAATCAATATGGAGTTATAGCCTTTGAAGTTTCTGGAGATTGATGATTAATTTGGAGGTTCAGTTTTGATCATTCTGGATGTCTTCCTATTTAATATAGATGTCTTGTACATTTCAAAATCATTTAACTCTCTTGACAGTCAAGCTAGAGAAGGTTCAGACTTGTTTGAACTTGCTTGATTCATGATATTTTCTCTTTGTGATTCAAATAGTTTCTTTGATTAAACATAATTTATATTATATCACATTATGTATGTTAATGGATATTACGAAGCCTTTTCATGCAGGATATGACCGAGTCTAATCATAGAAAAGATTATCTTCAAGTGTATGGGCCTATCCTCTGTAGGGGATTTGTGCGGTGGTTGGAACAAAGACACGTTAAATTGTCAATTAAAATATGGTAGATAAGATAAAGTAATATATCTGCACGGTCCATTCAATACTTCAAGTCACACACTCCCATAATTCATTATTTTTTCAGAGAGTTACTTTCAACTATTCGTGTATGTCAAATAAACAATCCAATTTATTTTGTTAAGTTGAAGGGAAATATCCAAATACATGTCTATTTTTTTTTTTTTTTTCACTTTTAAATCAAGCATATTTGTAGCAATGAAATACTATTGCTCCTCCCCAAAATGATAAATGATTGATTTCAAATCTCTATGATTCATATTCTTTATAAAGGACCAAAAATGTCTTGCTTATGTATCATTGGAAAATTCATTAACATAAATACGGTTGTAAGAAGCGGTAATACAAAAGTATGTAAACTATAAAAACGAGTGTGGGTAGATTGTCCCACACTAGCGCTTTTGCGCAATAACTCTACCACAGACGATCCTATTACATGAATAGCATCGGGTACACCTGTTACAATTTTTACTACCCAATAATCAATTTGGTCCCAAGGTAAGGAATAACCTACTACACCGAAGGATGCAGTCAACACACCCAAAACTACACCTGTAACCCAAGTCAATTCACGAGGTTTTTCAATACCACCGGTGAGATACACACGAAATACGTGCAAGATCATCATTAAGACCATCATACTTGCGGGCCATCGATGAACTGATCAGATTAACCAACCAAAGTTAGCCTCAGTCATTATATATATTGAACAGAAGGAAAAGCCTCTATAACGTTCGGACGATAATAAAAAGTCATAGCAAAACTCGTAGCTACTTGGACTAAAAAACAAGTAAGTGTAATCCCTCCTAAACAATAAAAAATATTTACATGAGGAGGAACATATTTACTAGTTATATCATCGACAATCGCCTAAATCTCAAGACGTTCTTTGAACCAATCATAGACTTTATTGAGATAGGTAAATCAAAGGACCCCCTGAGAATATTATATGAGAATTTCATCTCATACGATTCAAACAAATATACTCAAATATTGCTTATTTGGAAAACATATATTTGGAATAGAAAGTTTTAAACTTTCTTAACTTAATACTATGATTCTAATCTTTTTTGAAAATCAGAAAAAATAGAAATCTAAAAGCTATTCGTTGTGTTTATAATGCCAAAATCTCAAGTCAGCTCACTTGTCTTTTCTCATGATTCTTACCGGCCTCTTGAATATTCTATTACTTACTTTTTTTATTTATTTGTGTATGTAATATAATACCATTATTATTATTATTATTATTATTATTATTATTATTATTATTTTATAGGAATTTTCTTGTTAAGACTCTATAGAATCAATTGAAAATCCTCAGATTCATACCAGAACCAAGATGATTTAAAAAAATCTTTAATCGAAGTCCAACAACTCCCCGAGTAAGAACTCTTGGATCATCACTTATTCAATGAATAGATATAATGCAAAAAAAAAAAAATACAAAGAAACATATATCCTTTCATCAAAATAAAGATATGCGACGGCAGTTTAAAAGAATAAAAATTGTTCCATTTATTTTTCTAAATTAAATTCTTCTAACTCTTCTAACTCGTGCTTCAAATATTTAAATAAATATCTGACGGGGTAAAGTCGTCCCTATCAAGATAAGATGACATATCATTTTTTAGTTGTGTACTATCAATAGAATCAATTATAACAAGTCACACACTCATTTTCCAGAAATACAGAAACAGTGAAGTTTCACAGTCGAACTACCAAATCAAAATGGAATGGGCTAAAAATCAAAGACCTAAATGCTAAACTTGACTTTCTATTGAAAAGATAGTTAGTCAGTTCTTGTGAATCTAATTCTCTAATTCATAGAAATGTCATCCAGTAAAATGGACGAATTATAAATTTCTAAAATAATGGAGAGAAATACCGCAAATAGAGCCATTGCAATAGCCATCAACATGATAGTTCCCCACCGTAGAGTGACTTTACCATATTCTGAATTCAATGGTTTCAATAAATCTCCTACAACAGTTCGTCTCGGACCAAATCTAGAACTACCCTCAACAATTTGTGTAGCCATCGATCCTATTTGTTTCTTCATTGAGATATGTTGACTTTGTATACCATTCTGCTATAAATAAAGGATCTTACCATATAGATCAAGATCCATTGTAATTGGGATATTATATAATAATGGAAACAATAACCCTAATTGCCATGTTTATATTTGGTTTAATTGTAAGTTTCACTGGGTATCCCTTATATACTGCTTTTGGGCAACCCTATCAACAACTAAGAGATCCATTCGAAGAACATGGAGACTAGTTGAAATAATGAGCCCCCAATATCGTAAAATTAGGGGCTCTTTGCTTCAATTGAGATAATGAAAGATCATTTTATCCTTTTAGTTAGAACTATAGGTGATTTTCTAAAAAAGATAGCGAAAAAACGATTCCTAAAGTCAAGACTAAGAGGAATGTATAAACCAATGCTTCCCTAGATTTAATAATGGTTTACAATTACAGCTTTCATACCTGTTTTGGGAGATTATCTCCTAGATAAAGAAAAAAAAAAGAACAAAAGTAAAAAAAAATGGAATGATTAAAATCAAGATTTATATAGTTCCCTATATCCAATTCAAATATTAACAAAAAAAAGTGGAATAAAAAAAGAACAAACGAATGTTATTTCTATGAGACTACTGATTTTTGTGTACTTGGATGTCCAAGTTTTTGGAATGCTCCAAATTCTACTTGGGCATCCAAATATGGATCAATACCAGCAAAAACATTTATGAACAAGGTTCTTGCACCATGCCAATTGTGCCCGAAAAAGAAGAGCAGAGCAAACGAAACATGTCCAAAAGTAAACCATCCCCTTGAACTGCTACGAAAAACACCATCTGATTTTAATGTAGCACGATCTAATTCAAAAGTTTCACCCCATTGAGCACGTCGAGCATATTTTTTTCACAGTAGAAGGATCACTCTAACTGACTCCATTGAGTTCGCCACCATATAATTCAATAGTTACACCAAATTTTTTGACATTATACTTTGATTATGCCCTTTGAAAAGGAACATTCGTTCTAACAATTCCATCTCCATCTACCAAAATAACCTGAAATGTTTCAAAAAAAGTAGGCATACGGCGTACAAATAGTTCACGCCCCTCTTTTTCCCTAAAAATAAGATGTCCTAACCAAACAACGAACATTCCATCTCCATTTTCCATTGAACCCGCTCTAAACAAACCGCCTTTTCTGGATTATTGCCGATGTAATCATAAAAATCTAATTTTTGGAGAATTTTAGACCAAGCTTTTGATAAACTTTGATTTTCGGCTAGCCCAACACCAACTCTTCGATATATTTCTTGGTGGAAGTATCCCTGATCCCATTGATAATGAGTAGGACCAAATAATTCAATCGGGGTAGTTGCTGAACCATACCACATAGTTCCAGCAACAACAAAAAATACAATTGCGATACTACGGGAAATGACAGTTTCCATATTTTCCGTACGCAAACCTTTGTATAAACATCGAGGTGGACGTACACTAAGATGGAAAAGGCCCGCTAATATGTCCAATGTCCCTGCTGCAATATGATGAGATGATATCCCCCTAGAACAAAAGGATCAAAACCATCCACACCCTATGCGGGATTTACAGATTGTATCCTTCCAGTTAGTCCATAAGGATCGGATACCCATATTCAAGGACCAAATAATCTTGTTACCTGAAATGCGCCAAAACCAAAACATCCCACCCCTGCAAGAAATAAATGATTTTTGTATATTTTTGGCAGATCCAAAGACGGTTTTATAGTTCGTTCATCACAAAAGATTTCTAGATCCCAATAAATGAATTCCTACTTGATCCTTGTCAAATACTGATTACATAAGTGTAAGTTCCAGAGATAGAATCTTATTTGA
Organism: Cicer pinnatifidum; assembly: GCA_037974775.1. Classification (NCBI taxonomy): domain Eukaryota; kingdom Viridiplantae; phylum Streptophyta; class Magnoliopsida; order Fabales; family Fabaceae; genus Cicer; species Cicer pinnatifidum. Next base: position 23,213,275 of record JBBPBR010000006.1, on the reverse strand, counting down.
ACTAGTGGAGATTGATTGATCTTGGGGATGTGATAATCAGTCTTGATCCTGAAGAACATTCTCCATTTTCACAGGTTTTGTCCAAAATATTCTCCTTTCCTACTTGTTTGGTTTATATCCTTTATTGTTGATTTTTTTGCTTTGCTTGAGTCCTATCTTAGAATTAATCCACTTAAAAGCACATGTTAAATTAACATAACATTTAGAATCATAATTAACATTCTTAATTAATATTTGTTTATTTTAATCAAAACTTAATTTCAGAGTTTGTCTTAACAGAGGAGATTTATGCTCGAAGAGTGTGAAGAGGAAAATCAGGTGGAGATGAAAAAGTCGTACTTGCCGAGTTATCCCAATGACCCACAACTGAGTGGAAATGGGATGAAAAACCCTATAAAATGAAGGTGCAAACACGAGAAAGGGGGTTGAATTGTGTTTGACTAAGTTAGGTTATTTTTGCTAATTTATTTTAAAAACTGATTCGGGTTTGATGACTTACTTAGAATAAAAGTAGTAGCAATTGGGTTAAGGGATCAGAGAAAAAGTACAACAAGAATTGCAGAATTAAAGTGACACGAGAATTTATCCTAGTTCACCACCAACTTGGTAACTACGTTCAATCCCTTAACTCTGAATGATTTAATACACTAATTCAAAACATGAATTACATAACACTTGACCCTACAATCCAGTCTTCTTAAAATAATCTTACCAACTTTTTAGGGAACACAAACATCTTGACTCTATAAGACAAGTCTTCTCAACACAACCTAAAAACCTATAAATTGCTTGAGGAACACGAAAGGCACTATCAAGTTCAGTTACAAAAGTTTGAAACAAATTGGTTTGCTTCTAACAAGCTAATTGTAACAATGACTCTCACACTAGAAAACACTTAGAAAATATTTCTTTTGAGCAAGTATTTCTCTAGACCTAAACCTTATGAACTCTAATGACTTGGGAAATTTTGTGCTTGTGAGTTCTCTTTTATTTTCTTCTTAAGTTTTGAGTATCTATTTATATAATAGGTTAGACTTTCTCCATTGTCCTTAAAAAGTTTGAATCATATGTTTTCAAATAATAAATGTATCTTTTTGTAAACAATTGTTGGTCATATCTTTTTGTAGATAAATCTTGATCAAATCTTCTTATAAATAATTCATATCTTCTTGTGACAAATCTTGATCAAAACTTCATGTAAATAATTCATATCTTCTTGTAGATAATTCTTGATAAAATCTTCCTGTAAATAATTCATATTTTCTTGTGATAAATCTTGATCAAATCTTCTTGTAAATAATTCATATATTTTTGTAGATAAATCTCGATCGAATCTTCTTGTAGATATTTCATATCTTCTTGTGATATGACCTTGATCATATGTTCTTCAAAACTTGACAATATCTTCTTTTCAACTTGGTCAAAGATTTTCTTAAATTATAAATTTGAATCAAATCTTATTTGACATTGTCTTCGAAAAACGAATGTTCTTTCATACTCCTGCTTGATTTGAGATGGAATGGATTTGGGTTGTTCGTGGATCTTCACAAGTTTTTGATTCGGCTAAGTCTTCTTTTCATACTTAACTCTTTCCATTTCATCCATTTGACTTTCTATCAAAGGCATTGACTTTCTTGATGGAGTGAGATGTTGTGTTTCTTGAATACTAATAGTTAAAGGCATAATTGCATGACTTAGAATTAGTGGCATTGGACAAATCACCTTGTTGAAACATCAGAGTCAATGCAATATTAGAGGCTACATATTAGAGATAACATTTGGAGTGTGTTGCACAATTTTAATCAACGAATTTTGAGCTTTGAATTTATGATTTGATCTCTTTAGAGTTAATTATACCTTGATATGAACTCTATAGAGGCATGTTGAGTTTCTGCACATCAGAGACATGCAAGGGATTTAGAGGTATGCTTCAAATTCAGTCTTTAGAGGTAGTCTTCAGACTCGGTTTTAGAGCCATTTTTCAGAGGCAGTATTCATGCCCAGTTTTCAGACCCAAACATTTGAGGAAATCTTTGTAACCTTCATAGTCATGTTACTTTCAGAGACATATGTTTAGAAGGAGACGTGTATATGTTGTGTTCCTCTTGTCTCATCCTCTGGTCACTTCCTATAGTGACTTTCCTCTCGTCGCTTCCTCTGGTACCTTCCTCTGATTTTCTTCTTCTAATTTTTGCATACCTAATGAAGCCATTAATCCAAATTTATTGTTCTAAAAACAATACTTTTGTTGACATCAAAACTATAAGTGGAAAATCAACTTAGTTCCAACAAAAAAATTTTCCAACCAAGGAACAAACACTCCCTTTAATGCCTCTAAGGAGCCCATTTTGGTCGAATGCGCAACGTTTAAATCAAGGAAGGAGGAATTTAGTTTCCCTGACAGGTCCCACCTACACAAGGAGTCAACAACAACAAGTATTATGGATTGCATAACCACAACATCGATGATTGTATCCATCTCAAGGATGCCATAGAGCTGCTCATCTAGAAAGGGAAGCTGAAGCAATACACGACCCAAGGTAAAAACTCAATTCCTATGTGAAGAAAACTAGAGTGCCCTCTACCAGCTAACAACACACTAGCCAATGACGTCCACAAGGAAGAAGAGGTCTCGCGAGGACTCCCAATCTTGATGTCTATAACCAGAGAAATCCATCACAACATGACTTTCTCGATAGTGATGCTTGTCAACTGTGCCAACATATATAAACTTGGCAGATACTCCAGCACAAACCTATCCAATATTGGTTCTATCTAAAGGAAGCTTGGAGATATGTTCTCCAGAAACCCACACAGGATTGCAATTAGCAAATGGGCTCCTCGACCTCCCATCTCTTTCTACAATGAAGAGATCATAGGTTGAACCCGTAATTCTCATATCACTCTATGACAAGTGAGATACTTAAGTATCAACAAAATTGATGAGATAAAAATGAGTTATTAAGCAAAAATCCACCTAAATTGTAGCTTGCGTCAAATTTTAAATATATTATGTGTTAAATCAAATCTACCTCAATGTCATATCATTAAATGTATTTCTACATAAAAGTTTTACTTCTCATATCATCAAAATCGAGATTCGAAATACATAGGAAGTGAAAAATAATCCAAAATTTTTAAAAATTGGGAGAATGACAAAAATAGATTTAATAAGATGAAGACCACAATAGTAAACTTTTGAAATATCATAAAAAATAAATTTATTAAAAAAATTATTTTTATATGTGAAAATAATCCTATTTCGGCACATAAAAAGGAGCAAAATAGTAGATATAGTAAATATTATTCCAACCAAAATGAATTATATATAACAAAAAATAGGTTAAAAAAAGTAGTTGATCACAGTTAGTTTATGCAATTTCAATGTAAATTTAAGTTTATTATCTAAATTATCCTCCATGATCAAATAAATTGGATGGAAAATATAAAAAGTTAAGTTAAATGAAGATATTTTAGAGATACTATCATGAAATATGAGATAATTTGTTGGTTTACTTTAGTGATTGGGTCTACTAGTAAAAATACAAGAATTGGATATGCAAGTTACGAGTTTGATCCTTACTAGTACCATTATAGGGAGGCAATTGTAAATTTTTACCCTCTAGTTCTCAAAGAAAGGGACCTTAGTAGTTCAATGATATTCTTAAATTGGATGCCATATCTAGGATTTGAACTCAATATTTTGTAATTGTGAGTGAATTTCTTTACTATTTCATCAATATCAAAAAAATTAATATAAATTAACTTTATTTTATAAGTGTTAAGTGAACTTTAAGATTTTTTCTACTTTAAATTGAGGTAATGTGTTCTCACCTTAAATTTTTATTCTTTATTTCATTCTAAAAAATATTGATTTTTTTTAAATTTTCTAGTTTTCAAGAATTTATAGTAGATCAGACCCAAAAATAAATATAATAAACAACAAATATAAATTTATTTTACTTATATATCGCAAATGAATCCCCATTGTCCTACACTCATAACTCGTAAGAGCATGCGTCATCAATCATGTGGCATACCGTAAAAAGGAAAATGAATCATGTGCCTTGTCTACACACAACGACAAAGACACGATGTTCAAAATCATTGCTTCGCAGTATATAATAATGGGTGGTGCAAATCTTTCCAAAATTATAAAGTAAACATTCATTTTAGTCCTTTAAAAATGATGTATGCTATTAAAACTAATACATTCTCGATTAATATTTTGTTAGTTATTTAAGTCTCTCTACCTTCAACTATTATATTTGATTTGTTGAGTTGTTAAGTTTTTTTTTTTCTTGACATAATATACTTATGTGACAAATGAATCTAATTTGAAAGAAAATATTTAATTATACTTATGCGACAAATGAATCTAATTTGAAGAAAATATTTAATTAAATTGAAAAGAAGATATGGTTAATATTTAAATAAAATTTATTTATAATAAAATATTAACAAACTCAATTTGAACAAAATACGAACATAATTAATATAAAGAATTTACAAACTCAATATGAACATAATCAATCTGAAAAATTTACAAACTCAATTTAAATAAAATATAACACTATGCCAAAAATGACATTTTATAGCGCGCCTTTTACAATGCTTATTAAATACAAGCACTGTTGTAAATATATTTTAAAAATAACGGAGGATATAATGGCGTTTTTCTGACAAGCGCTGTGGAAAAAGCATTGTTTTAGGGTCATATAGCACATGCACATGATGTTTACTAGGGATGACAATGGGTAGGGTTTGGGTAGGGTACTATAGTACACGTACCCATACCCGCAGTTTAAAAAAATACCCATACCCGTGCCCGTACCCTCTTGGGTATCAACTTTAATACCCGTACCCTTACCCTCTGGGTACCTAAGTGCCCGTACACGTACCCATTACCCACACTTTAACTAAAATAAATCGATAAATAAATATTATTTTGTGATTAAATTTAGTCTTTTATCTTTTTTTTCTTTCGATTTTGTCCTTTATTTTAATTTTAAGTGACAATTTAATCTTTTTTGTTTTAAAATGTTAACAATGTTATCCTTTTTTTTTACAAAAATTCATCAGAATTTTCAAACAAAACTCATAAATTTAGTTATATTCTTTAATATAAAATAAACTTTATCAAATTTGTAACTCAAATCTTCAAATAAACTCATATTTGTCATTCTTTATTTGATGTTGTTAGAGATAAAAATATGAGTTTATTTAAAGATTTAAGTTATAAATTTGATGAAATAGCATTATATTGAGGATGATAATTAATTTTTGTGTTTTGTTTGAAATTTTTGATGAATTTTTTGAAATTTTGCATAAAATAAGGATAAAATTGTTGACATTTTAAAACATAAAAGATCAAATTGTCACTTAAAATTAAAATAAAGGACCAAATCGGGAGAAAGAAAAAGATAAAAGACTAAAACGTTAACTGAAATTAAGTTAAGGGACTATATGTGGTATTTACCCTTTAAAAATTATCCAAATATCATAAATTAAATCATAAAATATTATAAACCAAAATACTTTCTAACTCAAAACATTTCAAGTGAACACTCGTTACAATACACATTCAAATATCTATAATAATATTTTATGAAGTTGCAAGTCTTACGACAATATTATTTGAGATCAGTAAAAACAATTTATAAGTTGCAAGTATAATTATAAAGACACAATTAATAAGATATAATTCTTAGATATAAAGTCACAATTATTTAACTATTAATCATAATCAAATTCTTAAAAAGTTTGCAAACGTTTATCTTTTGATTTGATTATAAATATTGTAATGGTCCAATGATATTAATAGATATTAAAACATAAAGGAAAACAATTAATTAAACTAAATATTAATATAATAAATAAATAAATAAATAATATATTTATATAAGTGCGGGTGCGGGGCGGGTACTATAGTACCTGTACCCGTACCCATACCCGCTTAATTTTGCGGGTAATTACCCGTCCCCGTGCCCATACCCATTATGCGGGTTTTTACCCTACTCATTGTGGGTTTTTTTTGCGGGTACCCACTGGGTCTGGGTCTAATTGTCATCCCTAATGTTTACAAGGCTTTTACAGCGCTGTGAAATGAAGCGCTCTCACATAATGTTTTACAGCACTTTTTGAGCGCTTTAAAAACAAGCGCTGTAAAATATAACGCTCCCACCTGATGTTACATAGCTTTTACAGTGCTTTTTGGACAAGCGATATAAAAGACTTGCGCTTTCAAATAATTAAATGACCTATTAGAGCACTTTTTTTACAAGCACCGTAAAAGACTTGCGCTTTCAAATAATTAAATGACCTATTAGAGCACTTTTGTTACAAGCGCTGTAAAAGTCTTGCGCTTTCACATAATTAAAGGACCTATTAGAACACTTTTTACACAAGCGCCGCAAAATCATTCACTTTAAATAAAAATCATTTACTTTAAATAAAAATCATTTACTTTATTAAATAAAAACAAATTTACGAACCCTCACATCCTCTACTCTGGGAACCCTCCTCTCCTCTACATACTGTGCGACCATCTACAATATGAAATAAATCAATTTGAAGAATTTACATACTCAATCTAAATAAAATATGAATAAATCGATCTAAGAAGACAACTCAGATTGGATTCATAAATAAAGAATTGACTGAAGAAAATATTATAAGAAAAATTTTTGTTCAAAATTATTTTTGAATCAGATTATTGTTGACCAAACTAAAAATAAATATAAAATTTAGAATTAAACCAAGACTAAATTGAAGCCCTAATTTTATCTATAATTACACAAGATTAAATAAGAAGATGGTCAAAAATTAGAAAAGAGGAGAAGAATTCAAAGTTCAAATAGGAAAACACTTGTTCAGTTCAAAAATATTTTATAACTATTTTTTTTTAAAGTTTGAGAGTTATTATTATTATTATTATTATTATTATTATTATTATTATTATTATTATTATTATTATTAAAATGGGGATTAAAATAAAAAAAAGACATGTAAAGACTAAATTTAAAAAAAATCTTAATTTTACATGAAATAAAAATATATTTAACATGTATTTAAAAAAATGTTTTTTCTTGTAAAAAGAAAAAGTATGTTTAACAGGATTTTTAAATATAACTCCATTATATAATTTTAGTTTTAAATTTAAAAATGATAATTTATTTTGTATTTCTTTAAAATTAAAAGATTTGACATTTTATCAAATTTTAAAAGTTTATCTACATTCAAGTATATTTTGAAACAAAATCCTTTAACAATAATAATAACAATACCAATATCAATATCAACAATAACACCAACAAATATTTAAATTTATTATCACAAATATTTTCAGAAATTAAAATTACTTAATTAAACTTGAAAAAACTTTGAAAAAAAAACAATTTATGTCACCAAAAATATTATTGGATTGAGTCGCGGACTAGGTCGCTCTCTTTACGACGTTTAGAGGCAGTGTCCGAATTGTGCAAAGCAGACTATCAACTACGAAGTCCTCAGAATAAAACAACCCAAATCATTATATTAGAGTTCTACTGCACCAAAGAAAACTGTTTTAGAATTATACCCTTGATATGGCAGTCGAATGACTGTCACTCGTAATATGGTACTAAGACGACTCGAAAGAAAGAGAAGAAGTGAGTAAGAAAGGGGAAAAAAAGATAAAAGTCTCAGATTCAAAGTGCTTTTGATGTGGTTTTCCAATGAAGGAGAACCCTCTATTTATAGTGGAAATCCGCAACTGAATTAAAAAAAATTCAAGAATCCATCTAAATGTGCGCTCCACGATTTGATCTCAGAAACGTGCGCTCCAAATTGGTTGACCACCAAAATGTGCGCTCCAAACTTAGTGTTTTGACCTATTTTTTTGACCGGGCAACAAGCGTGAGAACAAAGATTATGATTTTGACTGGGCAATAACAGACGCATTAATTCAAGAAGGAAGATATAATCAGATATTGAATATTGACTCGATGGAGGACAATTACGTAATTAACATATCAATAAGAGGTAAAAACGCAAGCATTCATTTAATTAAATAAATAAATAATTTTTTTTAATTTTTATATACTAAAAAATAATACATCATTTATTTATATATATATATATATATATATATATATATATATATATATATATATATCAAGTCATATACAAGTCATTACGCTATTTTTACTATTGAAGAGGAAGAAATTAGACTCTTGGAGTCTTTCATGTTTAAAACTTCTTTGATGCTGGGAGCGTCAAGGTTCAAGCAGATAATAAACTTGTAAGATTTATCAAATGAAAGAGAGGGCAAGATTATCTCAATGTTTCTTACAAAATAATTCTGCAATTAAAACCACTTTAATTATACGTGATAAATTTTTGAGACCGCTAAAGAATATATCATGATTCATTCATTAATTTTGTTTAGATAGTGGATACTAAAGTTTACGGAGAACTGATAATTTCATTGAAGATTTACAACAAAATTTAACTATAATAACGTATGGGTTGTAAAATTACTTACACGATAAAAGATTTTAGCAGTATAGAAAGTGAGAAAATTTTAGATTTTTGTTTATTGCGGAAAGCTTAGATCATTCTATAATAAGAAATAGAAACTGCAAATATCTTAAAACTAATAATCTGAATAATTAATGTGCTCGATATAAAACTCTATTTTGAGAAATAAATATTATAAAAGAAATATAAAGTTGAATTAAAATTAAACTTTATGATATTAAGTTTTTCAAAGACATTAGAAATGCCCAATTTATAGAAATGTCACGTATTTTGGTTGTTGCATCTTTTAAGAGAATTTTTTGAATTTAAAATTGTTAATATCAGATTAATAATCTATTAAGTCGACAAATAGATTACATACTCTTCCGTTGATTGTGAACAAGAAAATGATTGTTCTACTTTTTTGATATTAATGCAATATTTTTTAATAATATATTTTGGAACTTTATCCATTTGACTTTCCTATTTGTGTATGATTGGAGATGTAAAATATGTAGTTTTTACAAATGTCATAGTAACAAAATCAGAATCCCTTATTAGCCCTTTTTAGAATTGTGACACGTTGCATTATTTGGTTCTATCTTTGTTTTATTGAATCTATTAACACCAAAATACAAATGAAATTATAAACAACAATAGCTAGATTTTAGACCAGACACTTTGAATCACTCGTCTGTTGCACTTCTTTCCCATTCCACTCAAAACTGACCTATCTAGCTTTGTAGGTATAATTTATTTATCATCCAGTTCAACCCTTGTTAAATTGCTTGAACAAATTGTTAGATCTTGTATTGGGGGTATGCTGCAAATTTTGAACAAGAAGATGATGAACTCGATGATGATGAATGTTGCACAAATAAATTCCAAAGCGTGTGTATCACACTAAGCTTTATGTTCGATTCGCCCTCACCAATCTATATATATTGGATGCAAACGGGTTAACCGGCGAATCCCCTTCATGATACTTTGGAATCCTTGAAGTAAATTGCACATTCACATCAAGCATATCGATCAATGATATTTTACGGAATAAAATTCCTTCATTTACTCTCGTGCACTAGAGAAAAGAAGAAATGACTTAGAAATATTTTTGACATAATTTTGATTCATGTAACATTAATTTTGTGTTTCCTATTTGTGTATGATTGGAGATGTAAAATATGTAGTTTTTACAAATGTCATAGTAACAAAATCAGAATCCCTTATTAGCCCTTTTTAGAATTGTGACACGTTGCATTATTTGGTTCTATCTTTGTTTATTGAATCTATTAACACCAAAATACAAATGAAATTATAAACAACAATAGCTAGATTTTAGACCAGACACTTTGAATCACTCGTCTGTTGCACTTCTTTCCCATTCCACTCAAAACTGACCTATCTAGCTTTGTAGGTATAATTTATTTATCATCCAGTTCAACCCTTGTTAAATTGCTTGAACAAATTGTTAGATCTTGTATTGGGGGTATGCTGCAAATTTTGAACAAGAAGATGATGAACTCGATGATGATGAATGTTGCACAAATAAATTCCAAAGCGTGTGTATCACACTAAGCTTTATGTTCGATTCGCCCTCACCAATCTATATATATTGGATGCAAACGGGTTAACCGGCGAATCCCCTTCATGATACTTTGGAATCCTTGAAGTAAATTGCACATTCACATCAAGCATATCGATCAATGATATTTTACGGAATAAAATTCCTTCATTTACTCTCGTGCACTAGAGAAAAGAAGAAATGACTTAGAAATATTTTTGACATAATTTTGATTCATGTAACATTAATTTTGTGTTGTTTATCTTATGTCTTTTCTGCCTCTAAAATATCTATATTTATAGAGATACTCATACCAATTGGTGAAAGAAAATAACTCTTCAACTCATACCAATTAGTGAAAGAAAACAACTCTTAGGAAAGATTGCAACTTTGGATAACTTAATAGATGCATTGGTTTGAATTAAACCCAATCATTGCAACCACTTGACCAAGTGATACATTTAATTATTTAATTTTGCTACATTAATATAGCTATTAGAAAAATCCAAATATATTTTGGAAATTTCCCTAACAATCCCCCACTATTTTCAAAATATATCTAAGTTCGTTATTCCAGAAATCTCATGGTTTCAGATAAAGGTATCTTACGATTTGAACCATTACTTAGTAAATTATGTTTTCACTCATCCCCAAATAGATTGGTAGACAAGCTTTGAACCAACCATTCATTAGAACAAGTGTGCATAACTTACACATGAAATCTCGGTACCATTGATCGAATTATAAGAATGACACATTTGATAAGGCCCTGTGTCTCATATCCTTTTTATGAGAATTTAAGAGTCAAGCTCTTGAACTCTATGAAGCGGCCCACTTCATTCTCATATAGGAGGACTATATCAGAAATGCACCCATAATTATACATTCCAGCAAATACATGCTATATGTCCATTAAGAGGAGACCTCATCCTTCCACTTTTATTTTATGGTCCAAGTACTTTTATCCTTTGGGATGTATCTATTGTCAAGTACTTCAATCACTCTAATAGTGTACTTTCATCATTGAACTCAAGACTTGATGCTACTCAAGTGTGAGTTGACGTTTCCACCATTGGTGAATATCTAGATATGAGCTTGTATCACATCCCTAATGATGTTTTCAACATCATGTCCTTTGTCAGACCTTTCGTCAAAGGATCTGCAAGATACTTTTCAATTCTTACAAACACTATGGATATCACTCCATTAAATCATTTACATAGCTATGTATTAAACCAATATGTATTGATTTTTCTATTATATTCTTGGTTATATGCTTTTGATAGCGTGTATTGACTATCACAATGTATGGATACTGGTGTCATTGACTTTGGCCAAATTGGTATCTCATACAACAAATTCTTAACCATTCAGCCTCTTTACTAACTACAACTAGAACAATAAATTTTGCAGCCATGGTTGTGTGATAATTCATGTTTGTTTCTTTGAACCCCAAGAAACTGCACATCCACCAAGGTTGAAGGTCCATCCACTTGTGGAAGCTTGATCCTCAACATGATTTATTTAACTGACATCTGTATATCCTTCCAAGTATAAATGATATCCACTATAGATTAAACTATAGTTAATTGTTCCTTTCAAATATTTTAATACTTTATTAATAACATGTCAATGTTCTTTACTTGGATTGCTTGTATACTGACTTAATCTTCCAACAACATATGTTATATCAGGTCTAGTACAAGTCACAACTTACATCAAACATCCGATTACTTTTTATATTCTTGATAGTGTTGACCAACTATGATCAAACCATGACCCTTTTTCCATTTAATATCTTCACATTGTATCACATACAATTAATAAGCATCTCAATTATCACATACATAAACTTTTAAGTCATTTTTCCTTTTACTATATTTAATAAACATCTCAATTTAAAATTCTAATTATCTTTTTAATATATCCAAGTCCAAAATATAATACATTGAATGCATTAAATATATATTGCCACCAGCTAACAAAGCAAGATCATACAAATTTTTCATAATTAAATATCATAAGGTGGGTCTAAAAATGTAAGTCATCTACTACTTAGCAAATAAGAATTCATTTTATTTCTATTAAATAAATCATTTCTTCATAGTTATATTATAACTAATACATACACCATGAATTCTATTTGTTAATTCAAGTTTAATATTTAAATATGGTAAGTCCAAAGAAGTATCACAATAGAAAATAAACAATGAATAAAATCATTAATGTAACACCCCGATTTTTAAAAGCGAGCGTGTATTTTTTTTTTCAAAACAAATTCATAAAACAACGAAATAAATAAGGTAATACCTTTGGATAAATATTTAAGTCATAACACAACGACAATTCAGTCGACATAATTTACAGGCAACAGAATAGTTTTTGAAATCTGAATCCAAAGTATTTACACATCAAAAAGTGGTACATGGAACCCATCGAAAATAAAATGTCATGCTGAAAATATTGGTATAGGTACAGTCTTCCAAATTAAAATAAAACACATTCCAAAAGAAAGACATCTAGTCCCTATACGTCAACCTAATCTGATCATTCTACAAAAAACTATACATCCTGAGTGATCTTCACGCGCCCCGCAAGATCCTCCTAACATAGCTCCTGTCAGGTATTTCCAACTACGTTCCCATCCACAGGGTACAGACTGGTAGGATGGTCCTGGTTCTCATCTGAGGGCAAAACCCAGATTTCCATAATAGTGTAAAGGGTCACCAATCGAAATTAACAATTAACACATAACATTTAAGTTTTTAAATGCACAAAATAACCTTTCAACTTAGCATGCACCTTAAAAGGGTTTCCATATGCTAAAAATTCATAAACAAGGTTGACAAATGAAGTTTTTAACAAAACAACACTGCTGTATTCGAATACAACATCTCTGTATTCGAATACAAGGCTATTTCAGCATTCAGCATCAAAAACAACATGTCTGTATTCGAATATAACAGTCTGCATTCGACTACACAGTAACTCAATGGAAAAACAACATGTCTGTAGTTGACTACAACAGTCTGTATTCGACTACACAGTAAGTCAGTGGCAAAAACAACATGTCTGTTTTTCTGCTGTTGTATTCGAATACACATCAGACAGCAGCAGAAAAACAACAAATTTCAGCATTTTTCAGCTTTTCAAAGGGTTTCGAAATCAATCAACACTTACCCACAAATCCAAACAATCACACTTGGCAATTATAGCGCAATCACCACGACATCTTGAGTTTCGAAATAGTTTTGCAATCAATCACACTTACGCACAACTCCAAAACAAAACACTTAGCAATTATAACACAATTACCACGACAACTTAAGTTCAAACACTCAATCATAATCTTGAATCAAACACGACTCGTGTGCCAAGCACCCTAATGCAATGCGTATATGCCAAAATGCATGAACTCGGAATTCTAAACCAAAACCCTCCTCGAAGGACCGTAAATCATAATTGTACCGCCTATCACAGGCCGAAGTACTAAATTACCGAGGTGCAACCTATCACGGGTCTGCACGATTTACTAAAAAACGTAAATCATAAACGTACCGCCTATCAGAGACCAGTACTGTTTACCGAGGTGCCACCTATCACGGGTCTGCACGATTTACTAAAAAGAAAGGTAAATCGTAAATGTACCGCCTATCACAGGCCGAAGTACTATTTACCGAGGTGCCACCTATCACGGGTCTGCACGATTTACTAAAAAGAAACGTAAATCATAAATGTACCGCCTATCACAGGCCGAAGTACTATTTACCGAGGTGCCTCCTATCACGGGTCTGCACAATTTACCAAAAATGAAATGCATGAGCATACTCTGACTCTATCCACGACTATCGTTAAGTAAATGCAGATATTAAAAGATTCCCCATATTTAATACTCATTTAACTCTAACAATTTTTACGACAATCATTAAGTAAACGTAGATATTAAGAGATTCCCCATTCTTAATACTCATTTAACTCTAACGATTTTCATTGCAAACATTAAGTAAACAGAGATATTAAAAGATTCCCCATTTTTAATACTCGTTTAACTTTAATGATTTTCACGACAAACATTAAGTAAACAGACATATTAAAAGATTTCCTATTTTTAATACTCGTTTAACTCTAATGATTTTCAAATTCTACACAGAACATACTCAGACATATTCTCAAATTCAATCCACAATTCGCACCAAATCACATCAATTCATTTTTCCATAGAATCCACACAAACACATCTCAAAATTTATAAGTATTAGTTATGAACACGTCAAACACGACAACCACAAATCATCACAACCCACCACTCAAACATATAAAATTTCATTTCCTGAAAACCACACATAAATGAGTTCAATTCATTTTCCACAACACTCATCAATATCACCAAAAACCCAACTCTAAAATTTCACCCATAAAAGCATTAAATTCATTTTCCCCAAATCAACACTATAACCCTAACAAATTTCTTGTCCACACAATCACAGATAAGTCCCTACATGCAAACTAAAAGTTTGGAAGGAGCCCTTACCTTAACGTTAGCTTTAACGTAAGACTACGGTACCGCGAGTAAATCCGGTAAAATTTCCGCTCGCGACGTCGCTTCCAAAGTTAGTTCACTAGCACCGTTGCGTCGTGGTGAGCAACTTTCCCTTCTATCCCTTCACGAAATGAAGCTTAGATCTATATGAAACGTGGAAGATTGTGTTTGACGGTTTTAAAATCTCTAACACCGTTTTTCTTCGTTTTCGAATCAACAAGGAAGTATGAAGATGAGAATTCCTTGTCTTCTCACCCACCAAGCCTTTGGTTCCTTTTCTTGAAGCAAAAGAGATCAAACAAAAAGAAAAGAGGAGCATGTAAAGATGGAGGTAGCACGATGCAGGGAGAGGAAGAAGATGTTCTGTTTTCTTTTCCTTTGCTTTCTTCTGTTTTCTTTCTTTTGTTTTTCTTTCCTTTCCTTTCCTTTTCTTCTCTTTCTTTTTATTTTTCCTTCCTTTTCCCTCCAAACAAATATATATTAATTATAACTTAAAAAATATCTCAAAATATCTAGATATTTGTTAAAATTACCATTTCACCCGTAACCTCTCCAAACCACTTTTTGTTAAAAATATCTAATATCGTCGCAACTCAATTGACAAATACAATTTTTAGTAACTCGAGATATTTTTAACAAAACTCCCCAGAATTAAATTCTTCGTAAAAGATTCACCGCAGTTAATTTAATTTATTTATCGACGAGTAATTTTAATCAAGAATCAAAATATCTTGTTGGTCATTTAAACTCCCTAAATATTAATTAATTTGGCTAAAAAGCCTCCGAGTTCAATACCAAAATACACTAAAATACATAAAGTATAATTTAAAATTATTGGTCTTACATTACTACCCCCCTAAAATTAGTTTCGTCCTCGAAACTACGCGTCGATAAATAACTCTAGGTGTTGTTCTCTCATCTTGCTCTCCAGCTCCGAAGTCGCATCTCCAGTAATTAGGTTCTAAATCACCTTGACCAACGAAACATCCTTGGTCCTCAATCGCTTAATCTTCCTGTCATCAATTCTCACCGGTGGTACTTCGAATGACAAGTTATCCTTTAGTTGGATTGTGTCTGGTTCGATCACATGAGATGGATCTGCAAGATATCTCCTTAATTGTGACACATGAAACACGTCATGAATATTGGACAGTATCGGAGGCAATGCAATCCGATAAGCAATAGGCCCAACTAGTGCAAAAATCTGATATGGTCCAATGAATGTCGGAGTCAACTTCTTCGATTTCAAGGCTCTACCAACTCCAGTAGTAGGTGTGACTCTTAGAAATACATGGTCACCCTGTTCGAATTCTAAAAGTCTGTGACGCTTGTCCGCGTAACTCTTCTGACGATCTTGTGAAGTCTTCATTTTCTCCTTGATCTTCTTTACCTTAGCTGTAGTCTATTGTACCATCTCTGGTCCGACAATCATACTTTCACCGTCCTTATACCAACACAAGGGCGTTTGACACTTGCGCCCATATAATGCCTCATATGGTGCCATTCCAATACTTGCATGGAAACTATTGTTGTAGGTGAACTCAATCAACGGAAGTACATCATCCCAACTTCCTCTATCATCTAATACACATGCTCTCAATAGATCTTCCAGGGACTAATTTGTCCTTTCAGTCTGTCCGTCTGTTTGTGGATGGTAAGCTGAACTCAATCGTAGTTTCGCTCCCAACGCTTCGTGTAATGCTCCCCAAAAATGTGATGTGAACTTCAGATCACGGTCTGATACAATACTCGATGGTACTCCGTGTAATCTCACAATTTCAGCAATGTAGATCTCTGTTAGCTTATCTACCTTATAGGTGGTCTTTACTGGCAAAAAGTGTGTGGATTTAGTCAGTCGATCCACTATCACCCATATAGAATCATTCTTTCTCCTTGTTTTAGGCAATCCAGTTATAAAATCCATGGAAATGAAGTCCCACTTCCATTCAGGTATATCTAAAGGTTGCAACATCCCAGTTGGTCGCTGATGTTCCCCCTTCGCTTTCTGACAAGTTAGACAAGTTGATACATACTCCACTACATGTTTCTTCATTCTTGGCCACCAATAATTCTGCCTCAAATCCTGATACATCTTTGTTGCTCTAGGATGAATACTCAACTTACTCTTATGAGCCTCTTCTAAAATTGT
Source organism: Cicer pinnatifidum (assembly GCA_037974775.1). Lineage (NCBI taxonomy): Eukaryota > Viridiplantae > Streptophyta > Magnoliopsida > Fabales > Fabaceae > Cicer > Cicer pinnatifidum. The sequence continues at coordinate 23,196,526 of JBBPBR010000006.1, read as the reverse complement.
TTTATTCATATCTGTAAATTCTGGTACACAAATCCTACCATTACATCGCAAAATATTATATGATTCAATCTTAAACTCAGTTGTCTTCCCTTGCACTATTAGGTTCCTTTTCTCTTGAATTAAGACGTCATCTTGAGAATTTGCAATGTCTTCAAAATATCTAGATATTTATTAAAATTACCATTTTACCCATAACATCTCCAAACCACTTTTTGTTAAAAATATCTACTATCGTCGCAACTCAATTGACAGATACAATTTTTAGTAACTTGAGATATTTTTAACAAAACTCCCCAGAATTAAATTCTTCGTAAATGATTCACAGCAGTTAATTTAATTTATTTATCGACGAGTAATTTTAATCGAGCATCAAAATATCTTGTTGGTCATTTAAACTCCCAAAATATTAAAAACTTTGGCTAAAAAGCCTCCGAGTTCAATACCAAAATATACTAAAATACATAAAGTATAATTTAAAAATATGGGTCTTACAATTAAGATTTTCTATCAGTTTCTTCCATAAACATTTGTCAACTTATAATAATTTTAAAATATATATCCAAATCATTTTTAATATCAAAATATGCAAGAAATTGACATATACTTTTATACCATCATACACATATAATATGATTTAATCAATTTTTGATTTAATAACTTCTCACATGAAGCATCACTATCAATGAGACATACACTTGATATTTATGACAATTATTTACACTAATTTAAATAAATTAATGTATTAAACATGTATCTTAAACCATATATATTTATATTTGTCAAGATTTAAGAGACCAAAATTATAAATAAATTTTATTCCACCATTCAATCATAAATCCTTGCTCTTAGTCTAAAAACATCAACTATAGATAAACAAAAATTTCATCAAAACATATTATCTCGAATTGCATATTATTAATTTTCCACATCTTATCTCCATATTATTATATATGCATCCGAAAAGGAAAATTTATTATATATGCATTTCAAACATGAATGTAATATATAAATGTATTAATATTAAATAACTTTCGGTGTTCAACCATGAATTTTCATATAATTATTTCTAAGACTTTAATTAATCTTTAAAATCCAAACAACCAAATTCATGCATAAACTATATTAAATTCACATACTTGAATATATTCTAAATTATGCATATCAATCTAACCACATGTTAAATTTAACATATACAAATATAATTACTTTGAAGAACCACATATGAATTTTGTATTTCTATCATATCATATATATTTATATAAATTAAATGTGTACCTTTCACCATGGTGAAGAAAGTTCATCTCCTATAAAAGTTGCAGTCATAATAATCGAAAATCGAACCTAAAGATTGTTGGATCTTGTGTTGGGGTATGCTGCAAATTTTGAACAAGAAGATGATGAACTCGATGAATAGGGATGGCAATGGATAGGGTTTGGGTAGGGTACTATAGTACCCGTACCCATACCCGCAGTTTAAAAAAATACCCATACCCGTGTCCGTACCCTCTTGGGTATCAACTTTAATACCCGTACCCTTACCCTCTAGGTACCTAAGTGCCCGTACCCATACCCATTACCCACATTTTAACTAAAATAGATCGATAAATAAATATTATTTTGTGATTAAATTTAAAAATTATTTAAATATCATAAATTCAATCATAAAGTATTATAAACCAAAATATTTTCTAACACAAAACATTTCAAGTGAACACTCGTTACAATACACATTCAAATATCCATAATGATATTTTATAAAGTTGCAAGGTTTACGATAATATTATTAAGATCAGTAAAAACAATTTATAAAAAGTTGCAAGTATAATTATAAAGACATGATTAATAAAATATAACTCTTAGTTATAAAGTCACAATTATTTAACTATTCATCATAATCAAATTCTTAAAAAGTTTGTAAACGTTTATCTTTTAATTTGATTATAAATATTGTAATGGTCCAATGATATTAATAGATATTAAAACATAAAGGAAAACAATTAATTAAACTAAACATTAATATAATAAATAAATAAATAATATATTTATATAAGTGCGGGTGCGGGGCGGGGTGGGTTTTTACAGGTAATTACCCGTCCCCGTGCCCATACCCATTATGCGGGTTTTTACCCTACCCATTGTGGGTTTTTTTTGCGGGTACCCACTGGGTCTGGGTCTAATTGCCATCCCTATCGATGATGATGAATGTTGCACAAGTAAATTCCAAAGCGTGTGTATCACACTAAGCTTTAGGTTCGATTCGCCCCCACCAATCTATATATATTGGATGCAAACGGGTTAACCGGCGAATCCCCTTCAGGATACTTTGGAATCCTTGAAGTGAATTGCACATTCACATCAAGCATATCGATCAATGATATTTTACGGAATAAAATTTCTTCATTTACTCTCGTGCACTAGAGAAAAGAAGAAATAACTCAGAAATATTTTTGACATAATTTTGACTCATGTAACATTAATTTTGTGTTGTTTATCTTCTGTCCTTTCTGCCTCTAAAATATCTCTATTTATAGAGATACTCATACCAATTGGTGAAAGAAAATAACTCTTCAACTCATACCAATTAGTGAAAAAAAACAACTCTTGTGAAAGATTGCAACTTTTGATAACTTAATAGATGCATTGGTTTGAATTAAACTCAATCATTGCAACCACTTGACCAAGTGATACATTTAATTATTTGATTTTGCTATATTAATATAGCTATTAGAAAAATCCAAATATATTTTGGAAATTTCCCTAACACAAATAAGATAAAAAAAAAAAACAAATAAAAATTGGTTGAACCAATATACCATGGTCCATAAATGGTAAAGGTTAGATTTAAAAAAAAAAAATTGTAATTTATTGATAACCTCAATTAATTTTATAGATTTATGTTTCATTATATTTATAAAAACAAACGTGAGTTGAATTGGTTCTACGAAATTTGAATAGCCGGACTGTCAACCTCTTTAATTATACTCAAAAGCTGTTCCACAACAGCCAGAGCAAGAGGGGAGTTTGTCTTTAACGCGGCCTGTTGAAGATCAGCATTAGATTCAGCCGCAACCGTTAAGTCCATTATAGTCATCAAACATTTCTGCTGCAACTCTCCCTGTTCCTTCTCAATAATCTTAGCCTAGCCAAACAAAGCATCCCTTTAGTCTCATTTATCTTCCTACTGTTCGACACACTGCTCGCCGCAAGCATCCACAACGCCTCACCACAGCTAACTTTAAGCTCAAGTTTAACAGCCGGATCCTCTTTCTCCCTCTCTTTCCTATGATTCCCTCCTTGGCTACTCCCTTCTGTATAATAATACGAATTCGAATACGAATTTGCAAAATGTTGACTACGAGTTTCAGCAGACCTATAATCAATTTTCTTCCCTAATTCTTTATTAATTAATATGCAAAATAAAATTAATACTCTGTCTACCAAACTGCTCATCCACGGAAGTATCGAACGATAAAAGCGTAACAAGCGGTTCTATTATGAAATTCAGTTCCATTTTATCTGTTTTCCAAAAATGTAACTATGATTATCTGAATTTCATTACTTTTTATAGACACTACCTAATATATTAGGTATCATTTTTTTACTAAATCAATATAGGAACTAATATATTGTTTCATTTCACTAATCCCTATGTTATTACTAGCAAGTGATATCCATGGTCAATATTCAGACCTATTGATCCTTTTTGAGCAATGTGGATTCCCTCTTTGTTCCAACTACTTATTCTTATCTAACTATGTAGACCATGGAACACAAAGCTAAGCTTAGAAACTATGCCTTCTTCTATTCTACAAAATCAAATATCCAGAAACAATATGCCTTCTTCAGATATTGAGAGAAAACGTGGTGTATGTGGATTGAATCTCAACATGTCATCAAAATAAATTGAATCTTAATAACAATAGATTATAACTAAAAAAGAGAATGATGAAGCATACCTCAACTTAATAAAAAAAAAATTAATTTTACAAATAAAAAGATAGGGAAAAAGAAAATGTAGTGTCGGCCATACCGACACTAAAAGGGTGATTAAAATTAAAAAATAAATAAGCGTCTGTCATATTTTACTTAGCGTCAGCTAGACCGACGCTAATAATTAATGAAAAAAAAAAAAATTTTGGCGCGCTACCGTGCACTTGACCAACGCTAAACAGATGCTAACTAGCATTGGTGTCAAGGACCGTCGCTAAAGATGGAAGGTAAATACGGTTTTTCTAGTAGAGACAATATATATGACACACTAAAATTTATGAACTCATTATTTTATTTATTTTTCAATTAACTTATTTTCTTAATAGAAAATATAATTCTTCTTGTAAGAAAAAAGTATATTTCTTATTTTGAAATTGTAGGAATTTTATTATGATTTACCTCCTTAAGTCAAATGAGATGTATAAGTAACTATTAAGGTAGAGATGGAATGCTCAATAGTTAGACCAAACTCTCTTATATACTTGCATGATCCGAGATATAAAAAAAACATGATTTAGCCATATTTTTAGGAGCGTGTAACGAATAAGTGTGTGTATTTGTGTGGGATTATTAAATTAGAAAAATAAATATATAGAATATAAAAAGGGAAGAGGGAAACTATAGAGAAAAAAAATAAGATAAAGGAGAGAAAAGAGAAGGTAGAGGGAGGAGAAGAAAAAGAAAGACAGAGAAAAGGAAAAAAGTTAGAGAGAAAATAGCATGATGGGAAGAAGTCTTGCAAGCAACAAGTTCTTGAGTTGTTGGAGGAAAATAAATTGAAGATTGAGGAAGAGGTAGAAAAATGGGAATTTATATGGAGAAAAAAGTTAGGGTTCACCACGAGGGAGTAGAGATCAAGACCTAATTTGTGAAAATTCATCGTCTCTTTCTAAAACCTATAAAGTAACATGGAGGCCCAACTAAAAATTTATTTGGGGTGTGTTAGGATTTAACTTAATTTTGAAAGTGATTATGTAAATAATTACTTATTTCTATTCTTGAATTTCAGTCCTTTAAGTTTTGGATGCAGTGTGTTTGTTGAAAGTTCTAGGTCAAAGGTTGTTTCATGAAATGCAAGTTGTGATAATTTTAAGATGTGACTTGAATTTAAGTGTTGTGCTCTTGATATATATTGATGTGGGTTGCATGTAACTTGTCCTTGGTTTAAGTGATTACTAAATGTACTTTTGAGAGTAAGAATGAGAAGATATGTTGGAACCAAGTTGGTTTTCTACTTGAAGTTTTGATTTTAACAAAAGTATTTTATGAGAACAACAAAAGTACTTCAGAGGATCCCACCAACGGATACCACTAGAGAATACCTATCAGAGGATCCCACTAGAGGATATCACCAGAGGAAGTGACTAGAGGAAGTAAAAAGGTCAGAGGAAACTAAATCAAAACAATCAATGAAATCCTCAAAACCAGACAAATACACACTACGGAAAACAACACACATCTGCCTCTATAATTTGAGTCTGACGATTGGCTTTGGAGATTCAGCGTGCTTGTGGAAGTTCAATGTGTTTCTACAGTTCCTAAGCCTCGAATGAGCCATATTTGTGTGCAACCTCTGATGAATAGTATTTGTGAGCAACTTATGATGAACATTATTTCTACACGCTCTGATGAACAATATTTTTACTTGCTTTGTTGAATAATATTTTTAGATGAACAATACTTCTGCATGCTTTGATGAATAGTACTTAGCATGCCTCTGATGAACATTAATTTAAGTATACCTTTGAAGTTTGAAGCCACTCTTCAAGCCTTCTCTAAAGCTTATGTTATGCTGAATTTGATGATTGTGAATTGTTCCAAAGGGCTGCATCTGATACACAACACACTCTTAAGTTGTTATGACTCTAATAAGGAAACAAACGTGATTTTCACAAGCCGCTAATTCTAAGTCACGCAATATGTCTCTAACTATCAAGAAAGCAAAGAATACAACATTTGACTCTAACAATCAAGTTATATCTTGATGAAGAAAAATCAATGATTCAAATAAAAGAAAATGTTTACTTAATAATATTAAAAATTCTAAAGGTTCAAGAACACGACCTAGTGCCCAAATCAAGTCAAGTGTATGAAGGACGATTCAACTAATTAATTTTCAAATGCAATTTGAAGAAAATATGCATTATATCATTCTAGAAAAATTGCTTAGATCAAATTTGAAAATAAAAAGTTGGCTAATGGTCATATTATCAAAACATGTCTTTTAGAATTATATTTAGAGCAAATATTTGTTGACCAAGTTGGAATGAAGATATGATTCAAAATGTAATTGAAGAAAATCACTATTGACCAAGCGGGAATAGAGATACGATTTAGAAACTCAGTAAGTAATTCACAAACCTAATTTCAACTATAAATAGTAGATCAAGGCTGAAGAATAAAGACTGAAATCAACATGAATACACAAACTCAAAAATCCTAAAAATCAAAGTTATTCAGAAAACCTCAAGAACTCAATTTTATAACTATTCAGAGTTGAAGATTTTAAGTTCTAGCAAAGCACTCGTTCAAAGAAAAATATTATTAGTGCTTCATTGCTAGTGTGAGAAAATTATTGTAATAAATCTGCTTTGTAAAAGGAAAACCAAAATAGTTTCAAACTCATTGTAACCTAGCTCGATAGTGACTTTATCGTGTCTCAAGCAATTCGTGGATCTCATATTGTGCTGAGAAGACTTGGCTTGTAGGGTTAAGGTTTTGTGTGCCTTCAATAATTTGAGGTTGTCATAATGTGTGGAGAAGACTTGTCTGGTAGAGGAAATGAGTTTATTTTCATCAAAAGTCTGGGGTTGTTAGGCTATTTTGAAAAGACTGACTTGTAGGGTTATGTGCTTTGTAATTCAAGTTAATGAGTTAGTAGATTAAATCCTTCTAAGTGAGGGGACTAGATGTAGCCAAGTTAGTGGGGAATCGAGATAAATTACTTATGTCACTTTACTCCTGCATTCCTTAGTTTTGTTACTACTTCTGCTCTAAGTTATCAAACTCGAACTAGTGTTAATCAAATAATGAACAAGAATCCAACTTAGACAAACACAATTCAACCCCCTTCTCGTAATTATACCTTCAAGAAATAGTGTTGAATTAGCAAAACAAAAATTCTGCATTTTGTCAAATTCGCTTAGCGAAGTTAAATTAGCTAAGTGAACTTTCCAGTATAGGAAAAGGTTCCTTTTTGTTTCATATTTGCTAAGCGAATTTGGTTTTCTTGATTGTTTTGATTTCAACTACGTTATGTCTAGCACTTAAATTAGTTACTTAAACCATTATAAATTACTTCTAACTTTTTCATGAATGATGTTGCATTTTGTATGAACTAGGTGTGACATATGTAAATTGGATAAAAGATTTTGTTCTTGTATTTACATACATTGATATATATATATATATATATATATATATATATATATATATATATATATATATATATATATATATATATATATATATATATATATATATATATATGACTGATCTATCTTAAATAGTGATTGAAGATCTCCAACAGTAATATTCTCAACGAACACCTCTATTATCTATTTAATAAGAACTCACTCATTCTTGTGTGAAAGATGTTTTCTCTTTGAGTCTCATCCTCCTCTTTGATTTGGCTTCCCAAAATCCTCCTCACTATGAGAAATTCTTCGGTATCTTCTACTTAATACTTATAATTTCCTTCAAAAATTAAGGTCATGTTTCTCTCAAAATTATCTTTTTTTTAATGATATAGCGCTCTTTTCTTTTACCACTCAAATGTTGTTTTCAATTCTTTAGAGAAGCCAATCTTCAACGATACAAGAAAACAAAATTTCCTAATGAAAAAACAAACACGCAAAGACTTAAAACAAAAGAGAAAAGTGAAAGAAAAATATGAGAAGGAAACATATTAACTCACAAATTTCAAAAGGAATTAGATTAATTGTGACAGAAATTGACATGATATAAATCACAATTCTTTCAACCAAAGCTCCTTCAATCACAACCAACTTTTTTTCTTCTTTTTTTTTTTTGTGAAATTTTGTTTTTCTACTTTATTTATTTATTTATTTATTTATTTTCCTTTTTTTTACTAATGATTGAAATTGAATTTAACTTGAAGAAATTGAAAAAAATAATAAATAAAACAATATAAAATTTCAATTTTCACTAAGAAATGGTCTACACAAAACTTTGCTCTAATTACCACTTGATGACTATCCACTTGGATGGTTTGTCATTCTAGGCGCATATCATTGACAACCCAAATATATTTCAAGTTATTGAAAATATAAAAGTTGTAACAAAAAAAAAAAAAACAAAAATAGAGAACAAAGAAATGGAATGGCGTCACACTCATACTATAATGGAGAATAAGACTTAAGTGAATGATCACCACTGGTTTCTTTGATAATATCAAAAGGGATGGTCCAATCCATATTCCAAATGATACATAGTCTCTCAAATACACAAATTTGTAATTTTTCAACAAAATTCTTCTAGATTTCATTACTTAGGCATAGATACATATAAGAGACTAAATTTTACTCAGTTTTTTTCTTTAAACTAGAACTATTCCTTGTCTTAAAGTGTAACAATCATTCTTAAGATGCATCATATATATAACCATATTAATACATTAATTTATTTTCAAAGTTATATAGTAATTGTCAAAATATTTTAAAAACCACACACGAGATTGTTTAAGCGTGACTTAACTGAGAGATACTAGTCTATAATGTAAGGTAGGTCACATATCTCTAATCACAAGAAACGTCGTGCTTTTTTTTTCCCTTTATATATATATATATATATATACTCTTGAGTGATTATGCTTATCTTGGAACGAGGACAAGGAAATAGAGAATACTATGATCAGAGCATGTCTTAAAGACTTTAAGACAAGTAGCAGATTTAAGATGTTAATTAGAAGGTGCGCAAATGTTATATCTTCTTTGGAGTGTTGACTTCTTTTAAAACTTTGTAATGCTTGACTTGAACTACTTAATGCAATACTTCTTATTGCTATATTACGACTTGCTTCTTTGGTAGACATAGTTACTTGTTTAGTAGGTGATAATATTCTGCGTTTAAAAACACTCCAAATATTATCTCTAATTTAATTGTAATTTATACTACATAAAAATAAATAATCATTAACATAACTCTTTGTCTTCTAACTTAATTTGAACACTTAGCAAATACAATTAAGGGATAATTGTTCATTATTTGTTTATTTTTCTTATCAACAAAATATCAACTAGAGGAATGTAGCTAAAACTACTTTTGCACTAACGGTTGTGAGTTCTAAAAGTGTGCATGTTGAAGAAGATAAAGTGTGCATGTTCAGGAATGGCCGCAACCTAAGAATGTGAGGATGTGAGGAGTTTTCATGGTTTGGCTAGTTTATATAAGAGGTTTGTAAAAGACTTTAGTACTTTGGTTGCAATTCGTTATGAAATTGTGAAAAAAGATGTTGGTGTTAGATTGGGAGAAAAACAAGAGAAAGCCTTTGTTTCCCTCAATGATAAACTCACCCATGCACCAAATCTTGCATTACCTAGTTTGGCTAAATCTTATGAAATTGAATGTGATGCCTCTTGGGAAGAAGAAGATGGTTTTTGAACTTGAAGATTGGGTTTAGTTGCATATGAAGAAGGAAAGGTTCTTCTCACAAAGTCCAAACTTTATCTAAGAGGAGATGGACCTTTCCAAGTGCTATCTAGAATCAATGATAATGCTTCTAAAGTAACACTTTTAGATGAGTATGGTGTTAGTGCTAATTTTAATGTGAGTGAAATATCTCTTTTTGATGTAGGTGACAAAGATTTCCATTTTAGGCCGAATTTACCTCAAGAGAAAGAGGATGACGAGGATATAATAACCGGATACTAGTGAAACAATTTCAGGTCTAAGAGGACTAATGACAATGGCTCATGCCAAGAAAGGTAAAGAAGCCTTAAACAAATGATGACTACTATCATGGAAGTAAGGTCTAACTTAGAAGAAATGGAGTCCAAATTGGTCAACTATAGAAGTCCACATGGAGATGACTTGGGCACATGAGATGTTGCCTATTTGCTTTGTTGTATTTGGTTTAAGTTGTACCGAAAAATGTGGGTCAAAGCTTGGTTTTAATTATGCTTAAGTTTATTTTATTTTTGTGAATGTTTTAATGAACTGTGAATTAAAGGTTGCTCATGACATGTATTGCCCACCTCTTGTTTTGGTTGAAATAAAAGTAGGATGGATTATAAAACAAAGTTGTTTTCTATAGATCTCAAAGGGGAGGTTGAAAAGAACTTATGTGGTGTATAAGGAATCAACCTTGGATGCTTTGGGGGTTGAATAAAATCCTTCATATTTTGTAACCAACAAGCCATTAAAAGGAGGAAAAGGCATTCAAGAGAGGAGACATAACTTTATGAAGAGAAAATAATATTCAAGAATGGAGGTTACACTTTGAGACAAAGAATAATTCTAGTTTAATGCATGGTTTTTTTTTTGTACAAAAGACAATCCAAGTAAATCTCTTCCTCCTAGATGTATCCTTGCCTAAGTAATGGAAAGTAGAAGAATTTTTTTGAAAAATTACACTTTGTGTTATTAATTGGACCATCTCTTTTGATCTTATCAAGAAACCATATTTTCTATTGGCAATCATCCACTTACGGTTTATCCGTTCTTTTTCTCCATAGCAGTAAAAGTGTGGCACCATTCCATTACTATCTTCTACATTTTTTATAATTTCTTCTTGTTACAACTTTTATATTTTACAATAAATCAATATGTGTCTGTTGCCATTCATATGCACATAGAATACAAACGATCCATTTGGTTAGTCATCACCTATCCCTAGATATCTTTTAGTTTTTTCTGGTCATTTAATCCTCTTCATTGATTTATTTTGGCTTTTTCTGACCAATTTTTGGAGCAATGACCCATATACCTTGATATATTTAAGATTTCTTAGCCATATTTGGGAGCAACAACTCATAATCCTTGATTTCTCTAGATTTTTTTTTTTGTAGAATTTAGGAACTAGTATTCCTATGACCAAATTTAGGAACTAGTGTTTATGACCAAATTGTTGAGCAAGGACTCTTGTTTCTTTATTTCTTATGAATTTTATGGCCAAATAGGGGAGCAAGGACTACTATACGTTGCTTTGTTTTACGATTTCTAACCAAATTTTTTAGCAAGGAATGATATTCATTGATTTCTTTTGCATTTTCTTGTCAAATATAGGAGCAATGACTCTTATTCTTGGACTTATTTTCTGGGCAAAGATTGGAGCAGGGAATCCTATTCCTTGATTTTGTTTGGTTTTTATAGTCAAATTTAGAAGCAATGACTCACTTTCTCTGGTTTCTTTCCGATTTTTCAAGCCAAATTTTGGAGCAATGACTTCTATTCCATGATTTCTTTTGGATTTTCTAACCAAATATTGGAGCAAGAATTTTAGGGCCTGTTTGATTTTAATTTTAAAAACTCTATTATGGTTTTTAAAAATTTAAAAATTTGTTTGGGTTACATATTTTTTAAAATTGATTTATAAAATTGATTTATAAAATTATTTTTAATATTATAGTTTTTAAAACTAAAAAAGCAAAACTGGCAAAGAGTGTTTTGCTTTTGGTTTTTTCAATTTTAAATTTTTTAAAAAAAAACATGAAAAAGTAATTTTCATTAATGGCATAATTGTAATTTTGTGGAACTTATAAAATTAAAAAATTTGCTATTTCACTGTAGACAGAAACAAAAACGGAAACCAGAAGAAGCCATGGAAAAAGCGCTCAGCATAAACCCTAACTTTACAATTCCAACTCTAGCTCGTGATTTGATCAAATGCATCCACTTCATTCCCTCTTCTTGATCATTGTTGTGTTCTTCATTCTATTTGATAATTTCTTTGGTTAGTTTTTCTTTTCCTTTCTTTCCATTACGGTTTTTTTGAATTTGGGTTTTAAATTGAATTTTATTTTTCAAATTAAGTTGGTTTCATTTGTTGATTTCCTTGGTTTCCTTTGTGTTATGAATCATGATCTATTAGTAATTAATATTAGCATATATATGAAATCAATGAGTATATATTTGGTGTTATAAAGTCATCTTTTGTTTATGTGTTTTTTGTTTGTTTGTTTCATTTTTCTCTTTAATTTTTGTTTGAATGAAGAGTATGAATTTTTGTTTGTTTCACAAATTCCTCAAAGGCAGAACATGCATCTTCTGCAAAACTACATCCATAGTGAAAATAGAGTTTAATGACTTCAATCATAATTGCTATAATTCAAATAAAAAATGTTTGATGTGCATCCACTTTTTAATACACATTCAATCGCATACAATAACGTGATTAATTCAGTTCACTAAATGGTTAATTTATGTCACATTAAAAAATTTGATTAATTGTGTAATTGATTTACTAACGTGTGAAGGAAATAATAAAACCGGTTAAGAACCAGCACAAGCTTGTTAGGATCCAAAGACATAGAATTAAGCTGAAATGAAATCAATGTAAAATATACGTTATAGCAAAATACTTAGACATAAGAAAAAACTTTGAAAATATGCATTATCTTACATTATAATCCTGGATGTCAATACAGTAGCATTCGAACTGAATTAAAAACAGCAAAGTGAGCAAACAATCTAGGTTCTAGTGGATTAGTGGTTACCTAGTGCTGCAAACTCACATATTTGTGGATTATAAGGAAGAAGAAGATATTGAATTTGTTTAGTTGTTCTCATTACCCTTCCAATGGCTCCAACAGCTTCTTCTCCTATACCAACCACTGTAATTACATAAGACTTAGTTGCCTTTGTCATATTAGTGTTGTTATTGCTGAAACACATGGGAGTGTACAAACTAAACAGTTTATGGAATATAGTGTTATGAGTTTCTTGTTTATTTTATAGGATCCTAAAAAAATAACATCGATACATATAGTTTACTAAACAGGTTGGAGAATTAAAAAAAATGAAGAATTCAAGCTTTCGTTCGCAATTCCTTACGACTTCCTCCTCTTCCGCCACACATGATGCACCCCCTGCTGTACTTGCACCCGCTGCTTGGCATACCTCTGTTGCACAGGTAACCTAGCTACTTACCAAGTTATAGATTATGAATTTTTTTTATCAACTCATTGACTGGGTGACTGAATTGTGTATTTTATGCTTGTATGACTTGTGTGTTTCTTAATTGTTCTTTGGTTTTTCTTATTAGGTTCTTCATTTTCTTATAGTGCTCTTGAAATAATAATGGGGAATATTACTAGTGTTTATTCTGTCACATTTCTCTTTAAGAATCAATTGCAATTTTTTGTTTAATTCTTAACCTTTTGGTTTTATAGTTAAACATTTTTTTTATGATCATGAGTTTGCTTATTTTTTTATAGATGGCAACTAATGTTGACAGTCTTGAATCAAAGCTTTGGCCTGACTTTGTAACTAAAGCTTTTATTGATATTATGGTTGACGAAGTTACAAAAGGAAATATGCCAAATGGTATATTTCATGCTAGAACATGGAACTCAATGAGTACTAGGCTGAATTCTATAACTAATCGTTCCTTTAAAATGGATCAACTAAAGGCAAAAATGCACCGGCTACGAGCCATGTATCGCGAGTTCTATTCACTTTTGCAGAACACTGGATTTGGGTGGAATGTAGACACCAACACTGTTACTGCAAGCGAAGAGGTCTAGCGAAATTATCTTCAGGTACTATTTAATAATCATTGCTCACTGATTTGATTATGTTTGTTTAATATGTTATTATGGTTGGTTTCCTAGTATGGTTGGTTTCCTAGTATGCATTTTCTCTTTAATTTCCTTCCTTTTAAATACTATATTCATTCATATCTTCACACTTCATCATAGGATGCAACCTTTGATATTTTGTACTACTATTTTTTATCGCTTTTTTTAATTTTTTTCAAGAAATATATATTTTTTCTTTCCCCCTTCTCTTTACCCTTTCAATACATTAGCTAGAGAAAATCAACAATGAGTTATTTGTTTCAACTCTCAAACATGAAACTGAATTTATTAGGTAGCAATTTATGTTTTGGTTTGGAATACATTGTTTTTTTTTTTTTTTTGTCTCTCATTCTTGTTTATGTGCTGCTTCAAATAACATTAAACTTTATTTCTGTTTTTACCTCACTATTTAAATTTTCTCATAATTGATGACATGCTTGTACTGTTTCAGGTACATGAGAAAGCTTCTCAATTTCAAAAGAAAGGATGTGACCATTATAAATTATTGGAAATCCTATTCAACAAAAATAATGCTACTGGAGTACTTCACCATTCATCTACACAAGACCCACCAAATACTGATGAAGACAATGAGCTTGATAATCAATACCTTAACATTGGAAGTGCAAGCCATGTACGTGGTGATGAAGATAATTCAGACGATGATATACAAGCAATGGAGCGCGTCTCACGAAGTGGAAAACAAAAAGTACAAGTACTATCCAAGAAAGAGTCAACATCACAACAAATGGGACATGCGCTTGCAGTATGGGCTCAAGCATCTTTGGCGAGAGCAGAGAAGTATAACAGGGATAAGAGTAAGGATAAGAGTAGGGATAGGAGTGTGGAGGCTACCTCACGTGTAACATTTGATTGTTCTCTAACTAAGTGTGTGGCTGCTCTTGAAGAGATAGAAGGCATTCCAGATGACATCTATGGAAAAACCCTGGAAAAGATTAAGGATCCTGATTGGAGGGAAATGTTTATGGCAATGTCTAAATAGAGGAAACGTGGATGGGTACTTAGACTTTAAGGATAACACGTTACTTGAATATGTGGTGATAGTGATTGGATATGTGTTTCTCTTAGTACTTTGTTTATGATCTTTATCGTTGCGTACTTATTTCTATTTCCTGAACAATTGTATGCATTTTTTTTATGAGTTGTTTTGGATTGTTTTGTTATGTTTTGAAATTGTATGACAGGTTGTAACCAGATTTGATGTTGATACAAGTGATGATTCTACTTCTGATGAAAGTGATGATGATTTTGTAGAATTTCTTATTAGTAATGTGATCTATGACTATCATCATAAATTCTTTAATAAAGGAAAGGTTCTAACATCATCATTATCTAGTCGGGAATTTGTTGCTGAAGTATTAAATGGATCTGAAACAAGTTGTTTTGATTTATTTCGGATGAAGAAGGAATGTTTTCTTAATTTTTTAATGAATTAAGAGCGAAGAACTATCTAAGTGACTGAAGAGATATACTTGTTGAAGAGAAGGTTGCCACTTTTTTATTCATAATTGGGCATAATGTTCGTCATAGAGTCGCTTCAAACCACTTCCAACATTCCACAGAAACAATCTCACGCAATTTCAAGGAAGTATTAAGGGCAGTGTGTCGATTGGGAAAAGAACTCATAAAACAAGAGTCCATAGAGTTGCCTGAAAGAATTAAGAATAATTCAAAATACTATCCTTGGTTCAAGGTATGCACATCATATTATCAAAACTATTTGAGTTCGGTTCAATTATCTTTATTATTTTGTTATGATTCTATTTAATTGTGTTATGCTTTATAGAAATGCATAGGTGCAATAGATGGTACACATATAAGTGCATGGGTTCCTGCAGAGAAACAAATTTCATGTAGAGGTAGAAAGACAACAATTACGCAAAATGTCGTGTGTGCTTGTGATTTCAACATGATGTTTACATATGTATATTATGGGTGGGAAGGAAGTGCACATGATTCAAAAGTTTTTTTGGATGCAATTTCAAATCCAAATGCTGGATTTCCTTGGCCACCTAGAGGTAAATCGTAATATCATAATAAAATTACAATGTGTCGCTAAGTTAATGAATTTAACTAATAGAGCTAACATATATTTTTTTTTATGAAGGTTCATTTTATCTCGTTGATTATGAGTATCCATGTACTAGAGGTTTGCTTCCTCCTTATAGGGGTGAAAGATATCATGCCCAAGAATATAGAGGCCAAGGTAGACAACCTAGGAGTCCCGAAGAGTTATTTAACTATAGACGCTCATCTCTACGGATGACAATTGAACGTTGTTTTGAGGTGTTGAAAAATAAATTTCCTATTTTGAAGTTGATGCCTCCTTATAAACCTTCAGACAAAGACTTATAGTGATAGCTTTTTGTACTATTCATAACTACATACGTAAGTGGAATTTACCAGATAAATTATTCAACATTTGGGAAGCAATGGATCCTATGGAACTTGAGAGGGTGAATGAAGGTTCAGGCATAGAAGGAACAAACTCCGGCGATAACTTAACTAGATTATCTGATGAAAGTGCGATTGAAATGACAATGAGTAGGAATCGTATTAGAGATAGGATGTGGGTACACAATCACAATTAGTTGGACAAATTACTATCTTTTAGATTTTATTATATACAATGTTGGTGGATATTTCTTAAATACTGTTGACACCTAATTTTGTCCGAGTTTTATTTATTTTTGACTTTTTATTAAAAAAAGGAAATAATAATAATGATAATAATAATAATAATTAATAAAAATAAAGGAAACCGAAAAGAAATGAATTGATGGTCATAAAAATCGATGTAATGATGATCAAAATAAATGAAAAAATAAATGAAAAGAAATTAATTGATGGTCATAAAAATCAGTATAATGGTGATCAATTGAATAGAAAACAAAACCGAATAAATGAAACAATAGCAATAAGAATCAGTATAATTGTCGTCAATTAAATAAAAAGAAACCGTAGAGAAATAGATTAATTATAATTAATTGACAATTATTCTCTTGTCTTTTGTAATCCGCACCCAAAATTCTATAAATAGTCTGTCACAGGAGGAAAAGAAAAAGAAAAAACAGAATTCGAGATAGGAATTGAGAGCACAAAAAGATAAAAGAAGAGAGAGAAAAATAGAGAGAAAAGAGAGAAGCAATATTGGAATCAGGAGCTAGTAAAGAAAATTTTCAGTGCGGTAAACACTTATTTTTCTTCTTGTCTATTTTTTTTTTTGTTGACATTATTATTGTTATAGAGTTTTTTTTTTTACTATTATATGCGCGTATGATATAAACAGTAATAATTTTTTTGTTTCACGATCAAATTATGGAATCAACTAATAAGAATCAATTTGATTGTTGAATAATCATTTATTTATTTTTTTATCAAATTCGTGATTTCTAATCTCTATTGTGTTTTATTTTTCGTGCGTTAGGTCTTAAATTATCTTATTATTATCACTGTCGGTTCGCGCCACATATGCGTCGCTGACTCGTGAATCTGCTTTTTGAATTTTTATCCTTTACGGTTTATAAAAATAAAAAAATAGTAAAAGTGTTTCCTTAAAATAAAACAATACACAAATCAATATATAACACATCATTGTTATTATTATTATTATTATCATTATTAATATTATTATCATTATTATGTTATTAATTTATTTGATATGTATATATATAAAGTAAAATTAATAATAAAATTGGTCAACACATAAATATTTTCTACTCAAGAACTACGTGTGTTTTGATTTCCCTATTACATCAGGGGATACGTAGGAGCAAGGTTTTTCCCTTGTCAAACCAAATTAATAAAAAAATATTTTTTCTTCTTTTATTAATGTAAATAATTTATTTATTTTATTATTCTTTTGGGGTAAAAATAAATAAATAAGTAAATAAATAAATAGTTTGTATATAATTAATTATAAGGTAACCGTTTTAACGGACGTGGTAGGGTGGTAATACTTCCCTACTCGTAATCGACTCCCGAATTCAAATTTTTGGTTCAAAAATATTATTTTAGGTTTTACCCAATTTTTCCTTTAATAAAAAATAAAATTGGTGGCGACTCCTTTTTCACGGACAAACTGGACGCGACAACTGACGACTCCACTGGGGACTTTTGAGAGTCAAGCCCAATCTTATTAATTATATATAGTTATTTTATTATTTATTATTTTATTTATATTACCCCTTTTTTTATTTTGTTATAATGTGAATATAATTATATGTGTTTTGTCAATTTATTTTTTATTGTGATGATTGTTTTTATCTTATTTATTTTTATATACACTACCCTAACACAACTCACACACTTATGAGTGGGCTCTATACCCGGGCTGAGTGCAAACCTAAGATAAGTTAGAGACTGTGTAATGATAATCTTCTGGATGTACATCCTGTTTGGTTGTCATGAAAGTCCCACCTAGAGTTGACTTTTTCTAGAATATTTCCATTTTAATAGTTTACCTATTAATTGGTTTAATATTTTAGAATTGAGTTGTGTGCTCTAGGAGCCAATTTAGAACTATAGAGTTACCCATAGTAAAGGTTCACAATAAAAAAACCATCAAATAAGAAAATAACCATCTATGGCATAATCATGTATGTTTCATCTTTTACTTCATTTTACAACATATTTTTCTTTTTTCTCATTTTTTTAGAAAAAAATAATTGCATATTAGGAGATAGAAAAATGTTTCAGTTAAATGCATAATCATTTCATTAATTTTTTACATTCTCATAACATTTTCCTTCAACAAAAAAAAAAAGACAAAAGACAAAAGAAAAAAAAAAGCAAAAAAAAATGTAGCGTGACACCCTTACCGGACATGTTCCTGAGTTAAAATCATGGATGAATTGAAACATACAAAGATGATCTAAACCAACTGAAAAATCATATGACTAAAAGATTGGAAATCTTACAAACTCTCAATACTTGAAATCATGGAGATCCTTCATAAAAAAAAATAGCACGAAGAACTCATGTGTTACCCCTTGATTTCATAAGTCTAACAATTATCACCTTTTAGTCTACTTTTTGGTTATACTCTATCTAAAGTCACTTGTCTACAAGATTTGAACCTGGTGCTAATTAGATTCATATTTATCATACGCCCCCTACTACTAAGTCATGTACATATTTCATTGGTTTTCACCACAAGTAAATCTCTAGAAGTTGGGTCGTCTATCTTGAACTTTCATCACTACCGATTATTATTTGATGTCATCAATCTAAAAATTTGCAAACCTTGTATGAATTTTTGATGACTATTGAAGAAAAACATTGGTTAACACTATTTGAAGACCTTGACTATGTTCTCCCATATATATACAAGAGAAAAGGTCAACAATGGAAATAATATCAAGTTTCCCCATGATCGTTAATGTTATTTAATATGATCCTAAAACATTGATCATGTTGATGTGCCTCAATATTTTGAATATCAATAAATGTATTTTGTATTGTTTTCTTTTCCATCCTCACCCATCTTATATTTCACAATCTCTTATCAAACATTATTTTTCTTTCTCTTCTTTAAACCATATACCAAACATATTTGGAAGTAGTCCATTCATAAATAAGTTTGCTAAAATCTCATACATAATTTCAATCATGCTATAAATTCCACTAAATGTGAAAACGATATAAATAAATGTATTATTTGGATGGACTCCGATATGGTGGGGAATGAGATTAACGTCACGTTAATCCCCCTAGACAAGTGGTTTTATCTTAATCATTGTCTAAATGCTTTGAATATGTCAATCACGTGGGGAATTTGAAGTTTATGCCATGGATATTATAGCCGCCTACGAATCGAAAATGAAGATGTTGAACGTATATGAGGCTTGAATGTAATCCTCAATCAACTAAATCAAGAATGGAAAAGCTGGAATAAGAAGATGATCATTTTGTATATACATATTAGACAAATGTCCAAAAAAAAAAAAATTGAAATCATTTTCCATCATGTCCCTCAATAATATAACCAACTAGTTGACGTTCTAGCTATTTTATCTTCAATGTTAAAGGTAAGTCATGACGAAGAATAGTAACTCACAAGAATGAAAGTCACGATCATCCTGCTTACTATCAAATGTAGAAGAAAAGTTAGATAGAAAATTCTCGTACCAAAAGTTATCTCGTAACAGTTGGACACCCTCCTTGAGAATCATAATATAATTGGGGCACCCCTTTGTTTCTTATTATATAGAATAAAGGCAGTGCATCCCTCTCAAACAAAAATCCCCTTATCAAGAGTAATGATCTGTGTTGACCGGTTGAATTCAATTCAAGAGAAATGTTGACTGCCTCACGTCAAGGACAATCATTTCAAAAGATCTTAAAAAAAAGAACCTATGAACTTCGGAGCTTCAAAAGAAAGAATTAGCATTCAAGAATATTTCACATATCTAAAAGGACTAGCAAGATAAATTAACTCCCAAATATATGAGCCTCCAATACCATAAAAAAATACATTCAAGTGTGGCTCTGATCGACACCAATATGGATCAAGAAGACTTATCACTACTTTCACACATTGATGCTTCAAAAAGTATTACATCTAAATGAAGACCCACTAGGTTGAAAACCCGAAAGGGCGACCTAGGCAAAAATTAGGGTGCAAAATCATAATAATAATAAATACCCGCTAGGTTGAAAACCTAAAGAGGAAACCTATGCAAAAATTAGGGTACAAAAAATGAATAAAAACTCGCTTGGTTGAAAACCCGAAAGGGCGACCTTGGCAAAAATGAGGGTGCAAAAATTAATGAAGACTTGGTAAGTTGAACACCCAAAAGAGTGGCCTCGGCAAAAGTTAGAAGGAAAAAAAGCCCGTTAGGTTGAAAACCCGAAAGGGCAATCTAAGCAAAAATTAGGGCCACAAAAAAAAATAGAATGAAAGAAGATCACTTGTTTGAGAATCTTAAAAAGGATGATCAAAGAATATAGCTTACATACACACATCGAAGTCGAAGCTAAACATATTCTGAAAGACTGTGAATATAGATTGGAGCAAATCATATTTTTCAAAGTAGGTTAGTAACATGATTGAAATTGTGGCATGAGTTATTAGCACACTTATTTTATTAAAACCTACTAACAAATTGGGTCATTTACCCATGAGATCACCTTATCTTCTTTTCTTTCTATGAATCTTGTTTTTTTGGTACCATATATTTTCTCATTAAATATCATTGTCTGAACCTTCCTTCACTACTTTCTTGTGTTATAAATCTTTTTTTTTACAAAATGCATTTTTATGATAATCATATGTGGGGGCACAAATTATGTGAATCTCAAGAGGTCAAAACTAGTATCATGTCTCTACATATAAAGCAGCGGCAACTAAAGAATAAGTTGATGATGTAAGAAAAAAATCTCTTTAAAGATCAAAAGGACAATCTCCACCATTTATTTGAAGTGGTACACATTTTTCATCCATGAATCAATCATGTCCGTAAAGAGGTGAAAGAAATAAAAAAAAATTGAAAAAAAAGTTCATTAAAAAAAAAGATGAAAATGAAGGAAAATGTTCATTCATTAAATGCATTCATGACATTTTATATTTAGTGGTTAAATTTAAATATGAGACACTAACTCACACCATATTATTTAAGAGACGGGATATTGACCCACATCCTCTGATTTAAGAGTAGGGATGACTAACCCTCATCCTCTATTTTAAGAGCTTGGTTGACTAGCCTTCAACATCTGATTTAAGAGCTAGGCCGCCCCCACAAAATTTTAGTTGATATATTTGTTGATGAATTATGAGTCCCATAGGAAGCTATTACATAAAATACTAAATGAAGTCCACATCACTCAACATATCACTTGTGACAAATGTGGAGGCATCGTAAATAACATTACTACTAACAAAGCGTTGCACATTTCAGTAATGTGCCTCAATCATATGATATCAAGAGTCCTTGTTATAGATTTTGATGGGAGTCGTAGAGAAATGATGGGATAAATTGAACTCCCAATTCAAATAGGCCCGGTCACTTTTGAAATCATGTTTCATTTGATGGATATTGTACCTGCATATAGCTGCTTATTGAGGAGACCATGGATCCATTTTATTGATGTGTTGCCATCAACCCTACATCAAAAGTTAAAGTATATGGTATATGACCAACTGATAACCGTGTCATAAGAGGAAGATTCATTGGTGAGTAAGTTTTCCACCACACCGTACATTGAGTTGATAGAGTAAGTTCTGGAGATCGCCTCCCAAAAACTAGAAATTGTGGACACTGTTTACGTTGAGAACATAGAACCACATCTATCAAACACAACTATTATGGTGGTTAGATTCATGTTAAGTAGAAGGCATCATCCATGACACGGTTTGGGGAATAATGAAGAACGACTCAAAGAACTGATAAAACTTCATGAGAATAGAGATAAATAGGATTTAGATTACGAATCAACCAAAGTTAACAAGCAAAGATTAGCCAAAAAAAAAGAGAAAGACCAACAAGATTCATATTGCAGTAGCTAGAGATGACCTTTCCATTGACGATGCTAATTGTGTTCGACCATATGATGCAAAAAAAAAAAAAATCAAGAATTGGGAGACAATCAAGTTGCCTATAGTATTCAATGCAATTCTCTTTTTTGAGAATAATTCATTCACATATGATTATACTAAAATTCTGCCACATAACTTTGACCATCTTACTAATCAGGCAATAAAGGATAATGAAGAAGATTATGAATTTCCCCTAGAATTGTTAAAATCGGTAGAAATAGAAGGCGATGCATTATGCCCCATAAGGAACCAAGAAAAGTGATTAATCTAAGGAAAGAAGAAAAAAGAAAGGAAATTAAAGTCGGCATTATCTTAAAGAAATAAGTATATCATGAACTAATCGAAATCCTACACGAATAGAAAGATATTTTTGCCTCATCATATCAGGATATGGGTGGATTGGATACTAGCATAGTGGAGCATAAATTTCCCTTGAAACCCAATTTTTCTTTGGTCAAAAAAGAATTAAGGAGAATAAAGCCTGATATGTCATTAAAAATCAAGGAATAAGTAAAAAAATTGATGTTGTGTTCCTCGCTGTGGAAAATTATCCCCAATGGATAGCCAATATTGTACCTGTGCTGAAAAAGGATGGCAAAGTTCGAATGTGTGTCGACTATAGGGACCTTAACAAAGCCAATCCTAAAGATGGTTTTCCGTTACCTCACATCGATATTTTAGATGACAATATGGCTCACCATTCGCTTTTTCTCCTTTACGGATGGTTGCTCGTGATATAATCAAATCAAGATGGCAGCCGAAGATATGAAAAAAAAACTTTTATCACCCTTTAGGGAACATTGTGTTACAAGGTAATGCATTTTAGTCTAAAGAATGTTGGGGCAATCTACCAAAGCGTTATGATAACGCTATTCCATGATATGATGCATAAAGATATAGGAGTTTATGTAGATGACATGATTGCTAAGTTACAAATAGAAGAAAAACATGTGATTTGATCTAAAGAAACTCTTCAAAAGACTTAGAAAGTTTAAAATAAAAAATTAACCCTTCCAAATGCAATTTTAGTGTGAGATCGGGCAAAGTATTGGGGTTGTTGGTTAGTTAGAAAGGAATGCAGGTTGACCACGATAAGATTCGAGCCACTTCAGAAATGCCTCCCCCGAGTATAGAAAGATAAGTTCACAGTTTTCTTGGGAGACTAAATTATATTTCAAGATTTATATCACAACTAACTGCCACTTGGCATAAGATATTGTCGTTTTCACTACACGAGTATCGTATCTCGATATGCATTCCAATTGGGGCAACCCCTTTTTGCCTAGTATATGGGATGAAGGTTGTGGTGCCTATTGAAGTAGAAATCCCCTCGCTAAAAGTATTAATGGAAGCCAAACTAGATGAGTCAGAATGTGTACAAACCCGTTTCGATCAATTGAATTTAATTGAAGGAAAAAAAGTTGGCAATCTTATGCCATGAGCAATTATATCAGAAAGGAATTAAAAGAGCGTACAAAAAAAATACGTCATCAAGAATTTTGGGAAGGAGACTCGGTGATAAAAAATATCTTACCCATTCAAAAGGATTATTGTGGAAAATAGCCCTAACTAAGAGGGTCCATAAGTCTTGAAGAAAGCTTTCTCAAGTAGGGCTTTGATCCTCACGAATATGGATAGAAAAAATTTAGTCCTCCATGTAAACCCAGACGTCGTAAAAAATGTATGATATTTAAATAATGAGTACCCGCTAAGTTGAAAACCTAAAAGGGACAACCTAGGCAAAAATTAGGGTACAAAAAATAATACTGAATATCCGCTAGGTTAAAAACCTAAAAAGGCGACTTAGACAAAAATTAGGGTACAAAAAATATAATAAATATCTGCTAAGTTGAAAACCTGAAAGGGCAACTTGAGAGCAGAAGAAAAACAAAAAAAAAATATATACTCAAAAGGAAATGATAAACAATATGGATCACACTATAACACAAGAATAAAAGTTGTTTACAGTACAAGACAAACGACAACATAAGATCCAACTTCAGATCACAATATTAATTCTTCATCAAAAAAAAAAAA
>JBBPBR010000006.1:23089981-23169162 GCA_037974775.1 Cicer pinnatifidum | reverse complement strand
TTGAACCCGGGAAAACGACTCGCACCCCGAAGCCGAGAAAACGACCCGCGTGTTGAAGCCGGAAAAATGACTCGCACCCCGAAGTTGAGAAAACGACCCGCATGTTGAAGCCAAGAAAACGACTCGCACCTTGAAGCCGAGAAAACGACCCGCATGTTGAAGTCGGGAAAACGACTCGCATCGCGAAGCCGAGAAAACGACCCTTATTTTGAAGCCGGGAAAACGACTCGCACCCCGAAGCTGAGAAAACGACTCGCACCCGAAGCCGAGAAAGCGACCTGTGTCTTGAAGTCGGGAAAATGACTCGCACCCGAAGCCGAGAAAATGACCCGCATCTTGAAGTCGGGAAAATGACTCGCATTCTTCTAAAAAATTATTTTTCGGACAAAATTAGAGTTGTTTTCTTTACTTATTTTTACTTTGATTCTCAAGTAATTTCTAAGTAAAGAGGGGCAGTTGTTGACACCTAATTTTGTCCGAGTTTTATTTATTTTTGACTTTTTATTAAAAAAATGAAATAATAATAATAATAATAATAATAATAATAATAATAATAATAATAATAATAATAATAGTTAATAAAAAGAAAGGAAACCGAAAAGAAATGAATTGATGGTCATAAAAATCGATGTAATGATGATCAAAATAAATGAAAAAAGAAACGAAAAGAAATTAATTGATGGTCATAAAAATCAATATAATGGTGATCAATTGAATAGAAAAGAAACCGAAGAAATGAATCAATAGCAATAAGAATCAGTATAATTGTGGTCAATTAAATGAAAGGAAACCGTAGATAAATAGATTAATGATAATTAATTGACAATTATTCTTTTGTCTTTTGTAATCCACACCCAAAATTCTATAAATAGTCTGTCACAGGAGGAAAAGAAAAAGAACAAACGGAATTCGAGATAGGAATTGAGAGCACAAAAAGATAAAAGAAAAGAGAGAATAATAGAGAGAAAAGAGAGAAGCAATATTGGAATCCGGAGCTAATAAAGAAAATTTCCAGTGCGGTAAACACTTATTTTTCTTCTTGTCTATTTTTTTGTTGTTGACATTAGTTTTGTTATAGAGTTTTTTTTTTTTACTATTCTATGCGCGTATGATATAAACAATAATATTTTTTTTTTGTTTCACGATCAAATTTTGGAATCAACTAATAAGAATCAATTTGATTGTTGAATAATCATTTATTTTTTTTTATCAAATTCGTGATTTCTCATCTCTATTGTGTTTCATTTTTCGTGCTTTAGGTCTTAAATTCTCTTATTATTATCACTGTCGGTTCGCGCCACATATGCGTCGCTGACTCGTGAATCTGCTTTTTGAATTTTTATCCTTTACGGTTTATAAAAATAAAAAAATAGTAAAAGTGTTTCCTTAAAATAAAACAATACACAAATCAATATATAACACATCATTGTTATTATTATTATCATTATTAATATTAATATTATTATCATTATTATGTTATTAATTTATTTTGATATGTAAATATATAAAGTAAAATTAATAATAAAATTGGTCAACACATAAATATTTTCTACCCAAGAACTACGTGTGTTTTGATTTCCCTATTGCACCAGGGGATACGTAGGAGCAAGGTTTTTCCCTTGTCAAACTAAATTAATAAAAAATATTTTTTCTTCTTTTATTAATGTAAATAATTTATTTTTTTTATTATTCTTTTGGGGTAAATATAAATAAATAAGTAAATAAATAAATAGTTTGTATATAATTAATTATAAGGTAACCGTTTTAATGGACGTGGTAGTGTGGTAATACTTCCCTACTCGTAATCGACTTCCAAATTCAAATTTTTGGTTCAAAAATATTATTTTAGGTTTTACCCAATTTTTCCTTTAATAAAAAATAAAATTGGTGGCGACTCCTTTTTCGCGGACAAAGTGGACGCGACAAATACGTATGTTGTTTCGGCTTAATTTTGATGTTCTTGGTGGATAATATCTATGCTAAATTTTTATATTCTTTTTTCTTTAATTGAATTTTAAAAATAGTGATCAAATAATATATTTTTATATTACAATTAAATTTGAAACTCTATTCGCTTGAAATTAATCTTATTTAACAAAAAATTAAGGAAGTGAACAATAATTGACAAGTGTTTATTAAACTCTTTTAATAAAAATATATTTATTAATTATACTAAAATATTTTACTTGTAATTAGATTGTCAAATAGATTTTCTCTTTTTCTCATCTTTAAAACTATTTTAAAAACAAGTATCTCGAACAAGTTTTTTCTTTAATTCTATTCTTTAAAACAATTTTTAAAATCAAATTTATACAACAATTTTTAAAAACTAAAATGCAAAAGTGTTTCAAACATGCCCTTATTCTCTCATTTCATTCAATTTTTCTTGCCCAATTAGATAGCAAATACACCTATTTCTTGAATTCATTTAGTTTTTCTTGCCAATTTTATGAGCAACAACTCATTCCTTGATTTCTTTTGGATTTTTTGACTAGATTTTGGAGCAACGACTCAAATTTCTTGATTTCTTTCGAATTTTCAGTCCAAATTTCGAAGCAATGACTCATATTCTTTGATTTCTTTCGGATCTATGGCCAAATTTTGGAGCAAGTTCTCTTATTCCTTAATTTGTTTGCATTTTCTGGCCATATTTTCGAATAGAGCGTCATATTTCTTTATTTCTTTTGAATATTATTTCCATGTTTTTTACAACGATCTCATATTCCTTGATTTCTTTTAGTTTTTTTGTTCAAATTTGGAGCAAGGACTCATATTCTTCAATTTTATTGCCAAATTTAGAAGTAAGGACTACTAATTGTTCATTTCTTTTGGATTTTCAAGCCAAATTTCAGAGCATGGACTCCTATTCCTTGATTTCTTTCGGATTATTTATGGCCAAATTTGGGGGTTAGGACTCTTTTTCTACGATTTATTTTGATTTTTTGGCCAAATATTAGAACAAGGACTCTTTTTACTTGCTTTTTTTCTTCTTCAAATTTTGAAAACAAATTTCAGATCAAAGAATGTTGTTACTCAATTTTGTGGGAAAATTTTGGAGCCAAGATTATTATTTGGGTGTAAGCGCTAGCGCCAATCTACTTTACATAGATTATTATTCCTATCATGGATTTAAATCATATATCTAATATGAGATATATGTACAAGGATTCTGTTATTATATTATTAATCATATATTAAAATAAAGTCCTTAGAATAAATAGTCCGTTCAATAGAACATCAAGTGTGACTTGATCGTGAGTATTATTAAAGTATTCACAATTAATAGAACACTATTCTTAAAGTATTCACAATCAAAGTATTATTGTTAATTAGGACAACAATAATACATCGAGACTATTATGTGAATTGATTGATGAACACATCTCATGGGTAATGGATATAAGATATCAAGTCATCACATAGGTATAAATATTATGAGTAGTATTTAAACTGAATTGACCCACCATGAAAATGCTATATAATTATCGTGTAAGTGCCATTAACGATTCTCATGCAACCGTACTGAGCAGTCCTTCAACTTGAAGTAACTACGATCCCATCATAGGGAATTGTAGGCTTTAAGATTATGAAACGTTGTCTGCAATAGGACTATCATAAAGGTGATTATTAGCCAAATTTTTTAATCATATTTTGTTGTGGAACATTTTTTGATTAAAACAAGTGTTGTTCACCCCAACTGATCCAAGAGTTTCATGTGATGTAATTGGAAAAGTTTTTCCTACCTAATTAGCCAAGGTTTGGGTGAATCAACTCAGCTGTCTCATATCAAGGTGAAATACGGATCTTGGTCTCTCTAGAAAATCTTCCAATGATATTTTTCAAGTCAATGTTAAGGGTCATTAATTTGAATAAAATTATAGGAGCATATTCAATAAAATCATTTTTAATATATTTTAATCACGATACATAAGTTATGCATGTTTAGATTATCTGAATTAAATGAAATTGGACACTATTAACTGTGAAATGGCCTTGAGAAGGACACAATATATCTTGAAGTAAATTTCTACAATGGTACCAAAATTTGAAAAAGATCCTCAAAATTTGAGAAAAAAATATTTTGAACAATTGAGTTTTGAGTAACTTGCTCTTGCAAGAATCAAAATGTTGCCTGTAAGATAAATTAGAATTTTCTATTGGTCAAGAGTTGACCATTGAGTTGGTCTGACAAGAGTTGTTGAATGATTATAGTCTCAAAAAGAAGATTAATGAACATAATCAATCTAAAGAATTTACAAACTCAATTTGAACAAGATACAATTCAGAATTAAACAAAAATTAAATTGGAGCCCAAATTTTCACTACAAATAGACTTTTAAGGTTGAAGGAGAAAAGCATCAAAAAGCATAAAAGAGTAACTCAAACTCAAAGTTCTCAATTCATCTTAGAGTTCAAAGAGAAACACTTGTTCAGGTTATTATTATTATTATTATTATTATTATTATTATTATTATTATTATTATTATTATTATTATTGTTATTATTATTATTATTATTATTATTATTATTATTATTATTATTATTACTATTATTATTATTATTATTATTATTATTATTATTATTATTATTATTACAAACTTTGTTAGAAGCAACTACTCAAGTTCCAATCTTTTGTATTCAACCCGATGGTGGTTTAGTTCCTTCTTCAATTTGGGTTGTTAGGAGAAGACTTGGCTTGTAGGATCAAGGTGGTTAGTTCCTCAAAAGACTGGGGTTGTTAGGCTATTTGAGAAGACTAACTTGGAGTGTCAAGTGCTTTGTAATTCAAGGTATTTGAATTAGTGGATTGAAGTCTTCTGAATGAGTGGACTGGATGTAGCCAAGTTAGTAGTAAACCATTATAAATCTACGTGTCAAATTATTTATGCTTTCGTTGTTGGCTACCTCTGAATCCGATTGCTTCTACTCCAACTATGTCACCAAAACCAAACTAGTTTTTATTTATTTATAAATTATCAAAATATTGTCAACTTTAACAAACACAATTCAACCCCCTTCTCGTGTTTGCATCGTCAGCATAGTCTTGGAACGTTTGGTGAGAAGACTTTAAAGCCAGAATATCATCGATAGAAAATATAACATCGCGAACTGGGTGTAGTCCTGGAATGTTTGGTAAGAAGATTTCTGAGAAATCCCTCACTAATGGGATATCATTCCCAACAACCTCTAGATTCATAATGATTGTGTGATGAGCCATACTTCCTACAAAATATCTAATTAGGATAACACTATGATCTAATTGTAATCGTAGAGTTATAAGGAAATATTTTATTCATGATTATATAGTATGTTCAAGTCACAAAGTACGTTGTGCACTGGAGGGGTCCCTAGGAAAGAGAGGTGGGTCAACGGATCACATAATAACCAAGTCTTTCCTTAGCCAGAGTCCTGCTAATACAATTTTTTATGGTATTACCCTTCTCTTCTATTTTGGGGATTATACAGTAAGTTCAGGTCACACAATAAGTCGTGCATTAGAGGGGTTTCTAGGAAAGAGAGGTGCGTCAATGAACCACTTAATAATCATGTATTTCCTTATCCAGAATCTCGCTAATATAATTTTTTACTGTATTACCCTTCCCTTCTATTTTGGAGATTATAAAATTTTTTATAGGTTAAAGGTTTAAAACATTGTCTTTATTACAAAAGTTTAGATCATTAAACAAAACTTAAATAATTAAGGAATAGTCATAGTCATTATAAATTTAATTGCCATAATTAATAACGTCATTAAAGTGGAGACCAATTAATTATTTTATGTTTTCAAACTAAATCAATCTAAATCAATATGCAATAATTCCACCGTATAGAAAAATAACAAATAATCATTTTATGATTTTAATTGAAAAAAATTAAAATCGTGAAAATTCATTGATAATGTCATAAATGTACAAACAATTACTACATAACGTTAAATTAAAACACGAGTAGTAAATTCATAACATCATTAAATCACGAATATTAAATTCATAACATAAATAATTATTTAAAAATAAATGAGATCACGAGAAGTAAATTTATAACGTCAAAAAGTCAAAAATATTATTGCATTGAATCATATTAAATCAAGATCTTTTCAAATGATATGATCAACTATATAAGGGATATTATAATTGCAATTAATTGGAGGAAAATTCATTTTTTTGGTAAAAATAAACCAATTAGCATTAAAAGGGATCAAGTAATCAATGCATAGTGTTAATTTTCCAAATATATATAACAAAATAATAATAAATGCAAGAATAAAAATATAACAAAGCCAAATCAATCAAGGCATGTGTCATACAAGATCGTCCCACCCCAAAAATTTCTGAGGATTATTGCTCTTATACCATAATGTAACGGCCCAATTTTTTTTAGTAATAATACCTAACATTTATTTCATTTAAATAATTAGTAACAATCACGTTTATTTAATATTATTAAGAAAATGCTTATTCAAAGATAAAACAATGAAAAAGTAATAATTTCAAACATAAGGGAACTCACTTCCGTATTTTTTGAATTTTAGTTTATATTTAAAAGTTGGTGACAAAAGATTAAAAATAAAATTAGAAATATCGCAAAAATTTTATTATCACAAAATTGTCTTATAAACCCCATTTTTACCCCACGTTCACCGCATGTTAATACTCATCAACTACTCTTGAATCTCCTTGAAATTATTAGTACATATAATGTAGTAGTAGGTGTTAGTTTTTTTTCCATCATCCATATCAAATGAAAGTAAACATATAGAAGAATAACACAAAACATATTAGTCAAAACTTCTAATTCAAAAGAAAAAATGTGCAAACTAGTAATTTGTATATAAAAAACATATGCATTATGCATACTCCTAAAAGTATACGATTCAGATATAAATCTATCACAAGGCAACTTCCACACAGAAAGATCACACATACTAATGGAGAATAAGGCAACTTCCTCGAATATGCATATGCCAACATGATGATAGATTATGAAATATAGAACTTCCCACACAACCCACTAAGAATCATGTCAAATGTATTCAAAATCACTTATTAAAATCATCATCTTATTGACATAATACTAAGATCACATACTACAAATCCTTATCATGAGTATTACATATTCATAGACGAATAATCATAAAATTTATAACTTTCACTGCATATACATAAAAATCAAAACTTGATATCATATATACCATAAAAGTTAACACTTTAACATATATAACAAGAAAATTCAAACTCCAACTCATAACTCATATACATCATTAAAGTCAAAACTTTATCACATATAACATACAAATTCAATCTTTTTTTTTCTTCATATTTATCATAAAAATTAAGTTTTTTTTACATATAACATAAAAATTCATACTTTACTTCATATACATCCTAAAAATTAAAACTTTTTCATAAATAACATAAAAATTCATACTTTATTTTAAATTCATCATAAAAATTAAAACTTTATCACATATAACATGAAAATTCATACTTTACTTCATATTCGTCGTAAAAATTAAAACTTTATCATATATAACATAACAATCCATACTTTACATTATATTCATCAAAAAAATTAAAACTTTATCACGTATAACATAAAAATTCATACTTCATCACGTATAACATAAAAATTCATACTTTACTTTATATTCATCATACTAATTAAAATTTTATCATATATAACATAAAAATTCATTCTTTACTTCCTATTCATCATAAAAATTAAAATTTCATCATATATAATCTAAAAATTCATACTTTACTTCTTAGCAAAAATCGTATATTATATATTGAACTCAACACAAAGGTTTGGGGTTTCATTATTTTAATTCATTAGTCTACATTTATTCCTTTAAAAAAGAAAGCAATCACAATTATTAATTTCAAGCCACAAACTCATTCATATGGGTTGAGTCACACCAAGCCACATACCCTTAGCCTAAATTCTTCTTGCACTAAAGATATATATATATATATAAAAAAAAAACAACTACGTGTGTATATATACACACATATAAAACTCCTCCATTAATTAAATGCATGATCACCCTTTTGAAATTCCATCGGTTTCCTCCATTTGTTGGCATAACGTTTTTTGCCTGCTATGTGTTGTCTTCATCATTTTTGGGATCAGACGAACTTTATTTGTGGTCTATTGTACCAATTCTTGTCTCACAATTAGGTTATCACCATCCTTAAACTAACACAAGGGGGTTTGACACTTATGTCCATACAAAGCCTCGTATGGTGCCATCTCAATGCTTGCATGATAATTGTTGTTATAGGTAAACTCAACGAGAGGCAACATATTATCCCAACACACACACTCTTAGTATCCCAGGTCTGGATAATTCTTTCTATTTATCCATCGGTTTGAGGGTGATAGGTCAAACTCAATCTCAACTTAGTACCCAATGCCTTGTGTAACGATCTCCACAAACGAGAAATGAACTTCAAGTTTCTATTTGACACAATGTTGGAGGATACCCCATGTAGTCTGACTATCTCGACAATGTAGATCTCTACAAGCTTAGTCACATCTAAATTATTCCTCGCAGGTATGAAATGAGTTGATTTGGTCAACATGTCGACAATCACCTCAATGGAGTCAAACTTCTATTGAGTCTTAGGCAATGCTATCATCAAATCCATGGATATACTATCCTATTTCTATAATGAATTATGTACTGTTGGTATACCTACACATCCATTACATCTCAACGTCAATTGAAAATACCACTTGTAACTCTGATAAGCATGAAAAAGTATTTCAGTATTTTCTTGCTAATGGTATGAAAAGAAGCAAGTATGCTTCTATGATTTATAATAGAAATGATAAAAGAGATCTGGGATTTGAAGAAACTATAACTGAATATTCCCTTTAATACCTTGTGTATTGTTTTCTATGTGAAAGGTCACTCCAAATTATCTTATCTCATGTCAAATAAAAGGAAAGAAAAAAAACCTTTAAAGACTAACAAACTAGAACCCATCCTAATTTGGGTACCTATGAACAACAGTGTATATGTTGTAGATGTCCTCAAGAATAGAGTTAAAACAATAATCATGGGACCTGGACTGTAGATGTTCGTGACACATATTGGGAGAAAATTCATATTCTAAGAACTAACATAAGGGTTGTGCATGGTTTGTTTTTAAAAAAACCCAAACCATATCCATTTTAAAATCAATATATGGATTTAGATTTATAACAAAATCCATTATTTGGTTTAAAAACGGTTATAAAACTAATTGTAAAATTGGTTATGGTTAAATAACCGGTTTATAATTAAGCAACCAGTTTTGAAAAATTTAATTTTAAAATCGATTTTTTTCTTTTCAAAATCGGTTAAAGTTTGATTATTTTAAAACAAAAATCATTTACTCATAGTTTAAAAATCGGTTATTTAAAAAAATTGATTTTTTTCGATAAATGTTTTTAAAATTTTTATCATCAAATTCTTTGAGCAAAAATTCGATTTAAAATTTTTCTTAGAAAAAAAAAGTTTTTTTTTTTTATTTGGTTCTGATATTTTTTCGAAAATAATAAATTTCAAAATTTTTTCAAGAAATAAAATCTATAAATTAACAAAATATTGGTAGTGGATAAAAACCAAATCCAAATATAAAACATAAGTGGTTATCGAACTAGTTGTGTAAATAAACCAGATTATAACCATATGATTTTAACCGGATATTTAAAATGGATTTGGATTCGGTTTTGTATTTGGGCCTTATAATCGGATTTTTTGCACAACCTTAACTAAAATTGACCAAAAGGAGGCACAATGACTTTTGGAGGAAAGCAAAAAGGCCAAATCATTGGTCAAGGTACCTTTGTTAATGTTGTTTTCCATTCTATTAAAGATTTCTTGTTTGTTCAAGGCCTTAAGCATAATTTATTAAATATTAGTCAATTAAGTGATAATGATTATGATATTATATTAATCAAAAAACATGCTAGGAAATAAGTGAGAATGATTGATTTTTACTCTTTATAAGTTAGAGGCAAAACAACATTTATATGATAAATATATTTATTCTAGAGAAATAGGAGGTTAAGTGTCTTATGTCAATAAATGAATAGAAACTAATTTGGAACAAAAGATTAGGTCATGCAAACCGTAGATTAATTTCTAAACTAAATAAACTTCAACTAGTCAGAGGTCTACCTAAGCTTAGTTACAAAACTTAAATCATGTGTGAAGTTTGTCAAAAGGGAAAACAAACATAGAACTCCTTTACCCTTAAGAACTGAATCTCTACCTCAAAGCTCATTGAGCTCTTACATATAGATCTCTTTGATTAGCAAACAAGTAATGAATGGAAAAGGGTCTTAAGAATGTAACAGTGATTATGGAGGAGAATTTGGAAACAAGTTATTTGAAAGTTTTGGTGATGAGAATAAAATCTCTTGAAAGACCAAACACCAATTATCTAGAATTTGGCAATTGGATCCATACACTTTAATAAAAACATAGGCAAATAATAACGAATATAAATTAAAATCACCAACACAATTGAAAATACATTTTAAATTATAGTTTACAATTTGTTCAACAAATCCTTAATCCATTACATCTGGAAATGAATTACAATGTAAAATAAAAAAATTCAAAATTTTAATGCCAGCAATCTCAAATTATTACTATGGATTTAACCCGTCTAAAGTTCCTCCAGTTGCAAAGGAAATAATAATAAAAGGGTTGAGATATAAAATCTTAGTGAATTCTAAAAATATAAAGGGAATGGTAGTTTAAAAATAATTATTTCATAGATATGCATAAGAACATTAAATTATGATTATTTCCTTATGTTTCTAAAATTGTGTATGACATCATATATTTTCTTAGTAAACAAAGAAAAGTTGCCAATATCTTGATGTGGGTGACCAAGATAATTTAGTCCTGATAGGTAAAGATGGTCAAACCAAACCCCAATCAGGATCCTATTTAGTCTCCTCTACCTGTTATTTCATGCTTGGAACAACCCTAAATATTCCACCATGAATAAGGTCATACATGATCTGATTAATGACATCTTAATTCAATTGTGATGCTATGTATGCAAGACCCTTGGTACCATGGATTTGAAATGCATTATCACTCAAAAATCCTCATATAATTGAAGAATATATTGAAAATCAAGTGGAAATTAAAATCTAAGTCCCTAATTAGAGTTGGACTAGAGGAAACATATCCAGGGGCATAGCTCCCGGTTAGAGGGTACGCATCCAAAGGATGTATGAGAGGATAAGTGTTCATAAGATGTATCAAATGGTGTACATATAGAGGATATGTGTCTAGAGAATGTACCAGAGGATATTCGTCTAGAGGGTGTTGAATAATAATCAGATTTAGAAGAATATGAATAGTGATCAGAGTGACAGGAAGAAAAGATGAAGCAACATTAAAGGAAGAAGAGAAGAAGAACCAACGTCCGAGGAATAAAGGAAAAAGAAGCACCATTAGAAAAAGAAGAGAACGGGAATCAACGTTAGAGGAAGAAGAGAAGAAGAAGCAACACAAGAAGAAGAAGAAGAGAAGAAGAATCAACGTCAGAGGAAGAAGAGCAGAAGAATCAACGTTAGAGGAACAAAGGAAGGAAATATTTTATCAGAGGCAGAAACACTTAGAATTTTAATAACAACAACCACCAAAGGCAACCTGAAGAGAACCACCAGAGGCAGAAATACTTAGAATTTTTAGATCGAAAACCACCTAAGGCAACATGAAGAGGACCACTAAAGGCTGAAATATTTAGTATTTTTGTAACACAAGCACCATAGGCAACATGGAGAGAATTTCCATAGGAAACATTTAGAATTTTATTAACATCAAAACTCTAAATGTAAAACCAACTTGGTTTCAACAATCTCCCCCTTTTTGATGATGATAAACTTGTATTTTTTATAACAATTTTTCTTTGACTCCCCGTAAATTTAAGTATCATTTTCTCCCAACTTTATCAAATATCTTTCTCCCCCTTTTGTCATCAGACAAATAAATTTGAAAGTCAAACCTATTTTTTTTTTTAATAAAATGAATATAGTATAAGCTAGGTATGATGGTAAGGTTTAGGTTTTTTTTTATGAATTCAAACTTATCTTTAGGTAGTAGTTTGGTGAATATGTCAGCCTATTGGTGTTCAATGTCTACAAATTGAATGTTTAATACCCTTTTTGAACAAAGTCTCTAATGAAGTGGTGTTTGAGTTTGATTTCAAACCTACAATAGGTTGTTGAGTATATTAGTTCCTTTTATTTATGAATAAAAGTTCAAAAATTATATTTTCACAAAAGAAATATTTTTATTTAGTCTACGTGTAAAAAATATAGTCAAAAATTTTAGACTGAGATTTCTCAATATTTGAAATCGATAGATAATTTTGCCGCTTTTAAATCTTAAAATATATTTAATTTCGATTAAATTTTTTATTCAAGTTCTTGGATTATGTGAGACTAGATTTATTTCTGAGTAGTATTTCTTTTTGAGTGAATAATATTAAAAATTGATTATTTTAATAATCAAATTATTTATGTCGTGATAATAACTATTGTTAAATAATTTACGAGTTAACTTATGATTAGATTTTATCTACGAGCTGAGTTGCGTCGGATATATATTTTGTAGAGAAAGTTAGTAATTTTATATAAAATGAATTTTAACTTTTACTAGAGATAAATATTTTATAGGAGAAGTAGTAAATATTATGTGGATCTAAGGATGCCACCTCACTCCTTCTTTGATTTATGGCTAGAATTAATTAAGATTGCTAATTAAAAAAAAAAAAAAAATCATTTCCTCTTCTTTTTAGTTCACGTGTGCCCGTCTCCCTTACTTCTTCTTCTTCTTCTTTTGTTTTAATTTTTTGGATACACAAACAAACAACCCAAAGGTGTTGATGTTTTGAATAATAAACACAAACCTCTATTTTCCCTTTAATTCAATCTTTAATTGAATAAATTTTTGGAAGATAAATTGTTCTTCTCTACTAAGGGATGTTTGTGAGCTATTTGTGAAGGTAAAAATAATTTTCTCCAATCTTTTTCTTTTATAATATTGTGTATGTATATGATGGAGGTAATGTGAAAATATTTTAGTTCTTTTGCAAGCTTTTGGTCTTGTATTATTATTGTTGTGGTAGTTAAAAATAAATTATGCAAAACTCTTTATTATCATATTCAAAACTGTGTATGTAGTGAGGAAGAGGATAATCTCCTTTTTTTTTTTCTTTGTTCTACCATATTTTTATATTTCTATTTTATTTTGCAAAATAATAATAATAATAATAACAATAATAAACAAGAAAGTTGTGTCTTGATGCTAAGCAAAATAAGTCACATTAATGTGGTCAATGATAAATAAGTTTTAAGGAAAAAGAAATATGATTTGAGTAGTGATTTATTTATTTTTTTTTGGAAAAACTTACGTTATAGAAGTTAAAGGTTTCATTTTGATAAGATTTGATTTCAATAGAAAATTTAAGATGATTAGTTAACAAGTAAATGATTTGATTTAGTAAGCTTCAAAGCAAAATTTGATTTTTGTATGTGTTTAAATAACGTAATAAGTTGTTTTTAAATAAATAAGTTTGATCGAACAATAAAAATTTTATTAGAGGATTTAAGTTAGTAAAGTTAAGAAGACTTTTGCAACGGTGTTTGGTTATGTTTTGTTTTAATTAAAATGACTACTAAATGTTAAGGTGTTTGGGGATCAAAATGATGTATTTTAAAATAAATAAATAAAAACTCAAAGTTGTGAGATGAAGATTTTAAAGTAAGTGAGTGACTGACGAAAAATAAATTGATTAGTTTTGTTGAGTAATGTAACCTTGAAGTAAGTTTTACAATTCCCTATGTTTATGTGGTTAAGTCCGTGAGTCTCGAAAATGAATCGAGATTGTTGACACCGAATTAGCGGTTGGGAGAACTCTGAATATTTTATGCTTGTTGGGTTGAAATTTTTAAGGAAAATAGATAGAAATAAAAAAGTCATGACAAATTTTTTTGGAATAGGTTTTAAAATAAATGGGTAAATGAATTTTTGTGGGTTATTTTAATTGAGAAGTATTTAAGTGGTACAAATTTTATAAACTTTAAAGAATTTAGGGAAAAGTTCTCTAATATTTTTTATGGCGGTATAAATTAAAATTTGGAGTCGCTTAATGTTTAAAATCATAGGGGTTGTTGTCCTTGATTGTTTATGGTGTTTTAAACAAGATTTGGGTTTGGATTTTTCTTGAAAAACTTGGATGAGTAAAATGGATTTTAGCTGAGTGGTATAATTGTTAAGCTCCATATGGCATATATATCCTCTAATTTCATATCTCAATCCCCACTCAAACTAGTTTATCTTCAACTCTTTAGTGGCTGCATATTGGGCATATGGAGAAAACCTAGCCAATTCTTCAAACGTGGAAACATAATCTGTACGGGCATGTCTCCTTGTTGCAAGTGCACAAACTCCAGCTCTTTTTGTCTTCTGGAACTTCTTGGATAGTACTTATCCAGAAAGGCCACTTCAAAGTATTCCCAATTCACAAGGGTTCATTGAGTCATAAGATAAGTTCTTGCACCCCTCCACCAATACTTTATCTCACTCTTCTGTAGGTGGGCAACAAATGTCAATTTATGTTCTTTACTTCAAATGCCTTCTTGATCTCATCCAACAAAGCTTGAGACATTGAGGGATTGTGGTTGCCCTGGAAGGTTGGAGGCTGCAACTTAAGGAAATCATTGAACACTCTATTGCCATTTTGAGTGCCATATCTTTGCACTACTATATGTTGCACAAAATTATGGGTAGTTGTGGCTTGCATTTGAAAAGCTTCCATCACCCTTTCCAGGGGTTCCTCAACAGGCGGTGGGGTCATACTATCCTTAGGTGAGGTATTCCTACTTGGCCTTTCCCTCCTTCTGGATCTTTTTGCCATGCTTCTATGTACCATATACTAATACTAAGCTGATTAGACATAATATTAGGTGAAATGATGATTATAATGTATAGTAAAAGAAACTATTCTAATTCCTAACCCATAACCCAAAGTCCTAATGAATCGATTTGGCTATGATATCAAAATGTAAGACCCAACACCAATTATCTAGAACTTGGTAATTATATGCATACATTTTAATAAAAACATAGGAAAATAATGATTACCAATAAATTAGAATCACCAACTCAATTGAAACTACGTTCAAAATTACAGTTTACAATTTATTCAA
Organism: Cicer pinnatifidum; assembly: GCA_037974775.1. Classification (NCBI taxonomy): domain Eukaryota; kingdom Viridiplantae; phylum Streptophyta; class Magnoliopsida; order Fabales; family Fabaceae; genus Cicer; species Cicer pinnatifidum. The sequence continues at coordinate 23,153,934 of JBBPBR010000006.1, read as the reverse complement.
CATATTCTTAATATATTAAATCAAGAAATAAATCGCAACTTCCTGATTAAAATGTAAAATAAAAAATCAACCTAAAACTATGCATGGTTGATCCGCTGTCGCACGCGGATCAAATACAAGTAATAAAATGTAGTGTAGGGTAATGACTTGAGAGGTTTCGCAAGGACTTCATATTATATTAACCGAATTAAGAATTAAAATTAAGGGGGGTTTCGAATTTGATTCAGGCAGATTAAGAAAACAATTAATCCATTAATTCGAGAGCTTTAGACCTATCACAGATTCTATGAACAAATTTAATTTATAAATTGTGACTCTATTCCTATTTGACTATATAATTGATCAAAGAAGCGTAATCATCCCTATGTGAATTTGGTTTATTCGATTGGACTAAGCATCACAATCATCGATGTATTATAGTTAATGATGACTGTTCATCATATGCATATTTTTTTTTATTGTTTTTAGTCTTATTTATCTTCTATTCATTAGTTAATTTAAGGATTTATTTGATATATTTTGTTAATTTTATTTCTTTGATTTAATGAAATGTTTATGTTCTTATTTCCTTGATTAAGTAGAGATTTTTTGGAGTTTTGCATTGTTACTTTGTTTTAGTGCAGTGTTGAATTTTTGTGAGAAATCAACATGACCTATGTGGAGCATTGCAGCCATATATGGAGTTGTAAGAAGAGAAAAATGCAGTATAAGTCAGCCAACATATAATGTGTTCCTGAAGCGCAACAGTCGCGCTTGAGGCGCATTTCTTGCCTTTCAGCACTGCCAGTGCGTGCCTGAAGCGCGTTTTCTGCACCTGGGGCACATGGACGCGACATCATTCATTAAAAACACAATTTTTCACTTTTTAGGGATCTTTTTTTACTATTGGGAAGTGGAGAGACTTGTTCCCTAGTGTATATACTCGAAGACGACCGTTTCTAACACCATTGGAGCAGTTTTATCAAAAATCATTCATGAATCTTTCTTGTAATTCTTCTCTAATCTCAATCTTCTCTATCTTTGTCATGAGTAACTAAAGCCTATTTGTTAGGGATGAGTGTAACTAGATGAAACCCTTATTTTTCTGATTTGATTTTTAATTATATGAATGAGTTTATTGAATTATTTTTCTCATCTCTGTGCATAATGCTTTTTATTGTTTGATCAACATTAAAATGTTCTACAATTTGTATTTTGAAATGGAAGTGGACTTTACGAATGCTTCAGATGAGAAATTCATGAATTTGTAGTCTAGGGATAGATACAGGTCATGAAACCAATTAAATTAGTTGCAAAGACAATCGTTTAACAAGAGAATTCTTGTACGGTAATGCTTAGCTCTAATCTTAAATCTACTAATGAATTAGGGGTTACTTTGGAATTAAAGATTCTGTCACTAAGACATTAGGGCAAGAATAATATAGAGAATTTTGTAATAATTCAATAAAGGAATTCAGTAACTAGGATCAAATTAGGCACCAAGGTTGGATTCGAAGTGAAACTCATCCCTGACATTTTTCTCATTATAAAGGATAAATTTTATTACCATTGTTAATTTTAAATATTATTTCAATCAATTTGGGAACCTTTTGTTCAATTGCAGTAATTAAATATAATTCAATAGTAAAACGCAATCCTTGAGTTCGACATTCGGTACTACCATTTTATTATTACTTGCAACGATTCAGTACACTTGCCGAAACGCTATCAAATTTTTGGCGCTGTTGCCGGGGATTGCAATATCACTATTGAATTTAATTTATTTACTTAATCGAAATTTTTTGCTCTGCAATAAAATTTTTTATTTTATTTTATTTTTTTGAAAAAAAAATTTCTTTTATTTTCTATTTTTATTTGTTGAACTTGTTAATGTCATGTCTAGTGGTTTGTCTCTTCTTTGTTTGAGATAACTATTCGTTATAGAGCATGGAAGATTATAATGATGATATACTACTACAATTATATTAAGTTTGAGAAGATGGAGGTGAAGTTGAAGATTGAAGATAATTTCATTATTGTGATAGAAGAAGATAAGCAAGAGGAAAAGACGAACAAGGAAAAGAAAAAAGAAGAGATTGATAAAGTTTGAGATTCAATCTATGCCTTGTTCATCAATGTCCAATTGAGAAGGACATAGAAGCAACATCTTTTATTTCTTAAGTTCATGGAATTTCTACCAAAAAAAAAAAGGATGATGTGTTCTTCTTGTCATATATGCCACCTTGATAATAGTTGAGGCGTCAAGCTAATGATTTTAAATAAGTGCTTTGTGGGAGGTAACCCACAGGTAGAGGTAACTTTTATTTTTTGCAATCTTATTTTTTAATTTGAATTTGTTTATTTCCAATTGTGTGTAAATGTGCACTATGATAAAGAATTATTAACAACTTGCATTTGGTCTTAAGTTTTCTGTTTGGGAATTTGAAATTTAAACTCTATTTCGTTGCTCATATCATTCCTCAATTTGATAATTTTCACTAATGCATGCATTGTTGATTACTCCTTGGTTGCGAAGTCTCACTTGCCATTTTTTTTAAAAAAAACATAAAAAAATTTTATAGTAGCATGTTTGGCATCATTTAGATAGTTCATGCGCTTTCTTATTATCCTAGCTGTGAGCTTTTGGGTCTAAACACTTTAATTCTTTGTTGTGTGATTATCCAGACATGTGTTATCCCTTCAGAACTTGCACTAATTCTAACTTGCACCACTTGTAATTTATGCATACATTGAGGCAATTATGTTTGGTCGTTTTGAGCCTTTCTAACTACCCTATAAAAATGTTATCCTTTGCTAGCCCTTTTGAGCCTTGCCCTTTTCTTTCGGTCACTAGCCACATTACAAACCAAATACCTGACTCTAATTACATCACCTTACTTGGAGTTATGTAGGAAATTTTTGTCTTGTCTTGGTAAAATTCTATGTTTGGGGTTGCTCATGGGATAGCAACCTTTTATGTTTGGGTTGGTGATTCTCACAAAAAAAAAAAAAAAAACAAAAAAGAAGAAAAAAAGCCTGTTTGTGTACTTTGGTAAATAATACCTTTTTGGTTCTTTTGTTAGTGTTTGAGAATCTCAAGAATGAAAAGGTGAAGAAAAATAAAAAATGGTAGAATAATTTGGAAATGTATGCCTAACTCCAAGTAGTAAAGCCTACTATCCTAAAATGACCTACCCTTACTTAAGCCCGATTACAATCCGAAAGTCCTCCAAAATTGTATGTGTTTATTGCATTATGATTGCTAACTAGAATTTTTTCAAGCCTATGGTAGCGTGATGCATGTTCTAGGATTTGAGTGATAAATTCATAACCCTTTCTAAATACTTGAGAGCAATTTTGGTGAGATTGTGTGAAGAGAGAGTTTAACTTGATGAATGAATGCTAAAGTGTACAAATTGTGTTTTTTTTTTTTTTTTTTTTGTAAGCAACCATGGAGCATGATGCATGTTTTGTAGTAGTTGGAACTTGGAAAATTGAGTTTGATTTGATTTGAGAAATTGAGTTTAAGTTTGCTTTTAACTACACCAAATCTGAAATTAATTGTTGCTTGGGGACAAGCAATAGATTAAGTTTTGGGCTGTGATGATTGTTCATCATATGCATATATTTTATTGTTTTTAGTCTTATTTATCTTTTATTTATTAGTTAATTTAAGGATTTATTAGATATATTTTTTTAATTTTATTTCTTTGATTTACTGAAATGTTTATGTTCTTATTTCCTTGATTAAGTAGTGATTTTTCGGAGTTTTGCATTGTTACTTTGTTTTAGTGTAGTGTTGAATTTTGGTGAGAAATCAACATGACCTATGTGGAGTATTGCAGCCATATCTGGAGTTGTAGATGTCCCAGTGGCGTAAAAAGAAAATTCAAATGAAAGCTAAGATCCATAGCTACAACTTTCATGAAGTCACCGGAAACAAATTCGGACTTGAAAAAAGAGAAAAATGCAGTACAAGTCAGACAACAGATGATGTGCGCCTGAAGCGCAACAGCCGCGCAACTGATGATGATCTCATCTTTGTGCTTAATGCTTTTTATTGCTTGATCAACATTAAAATGTTCTACGATTTGTATTTTGAAACAGAAGTGGACTTTACGAATGATTGAGATGAGAAATTCATGAATATTCAGTATAGATACAGGTCATGAAACCAATTAAATTAGTTGCAAAGGCAATAGTTTAACAAGAGAATTCCTATAAGGTAATGCTTAAATATAATCTTAAATCTATTAAGGAATTAAGGGTTACTTTGGATTTAAAGGTTCTCTCACTAAGACGTTAGGGCATGAATAATAAAGACAATTCGGTAATAATTCAATAAAGGAATTCAATAACTAGGATCAAATTAGGCACCAAGGTTGGATTCAAAGTGAAACTTATCTGTGACATTTTTCTCATTATAAATGATCAATTTTATTACCATTGTTAATTTTAAATATTATTTCAATCAATTTGGGAACCTTTTGTTCAATTGTAGTAATTAAATAATTCAATAGTAAATTGCAATCCTTGAGTTCAACACTTGGTACTAGCGTTTTATTATTACTTGCAACGATTCAGTACACTTGCTGAAACGCTATCAATTAACGATCAATCGTCACAAAACTATAATTTAATTAATGTAAATCCTGAATTCTATCAAACTAATTTAATCAATCATATTGAGATTTGAATTAAGCAATTATAATAAAAATATAATTGAATAAAGAAAAGTAGAATCATAATGTGAAATTAAATATGTTAAACTAAACCTCAAGGTGTTGATGAAGTCCTTGGTAAAGTGCATATAAAAACCTGCATGGCCAAGAAAAGAACAAATCTCGCAGACGGAAGATGGGTTAGGAAATTAGAAATCACATCAATCTTGGCAAGTTCCTTTTCCATCCCTTTTTTAAAGATCACATGTCCCAAAACTATGTCATGTTCAACTCTAAAATGGCATTTTTCATAATTTAACACAAGGTTAGTTTCAAAACATCTATGCAAAACTCTATCTAAAAAGTTCAAGCATGCATCAAATGAGGAACCATACACAGTAAAATCATCCATGAAAACTTCTATACAACTTTCTATGAATTCAACGAAAATACTAATCATGCAACGTTAGAAAGTGTCAGGAGCATTGCATAGGCCAAAGGGCATCCTCCTATAGGCAAATGTGTTGAAAGGGCAAGTGAACATGGTCTTTTCTTGCTCCTCTGGTGCAATATGGATTTGAAAGTAACCTTAGAAACCATCAAGAAAACAATAATGTGACTTACCAGCCAACCGTTCAAGCATCTTATTAATGAATGGTAAAGGAAAATGATCCTTTCTAGTTGTCTGGTTTAGTCTCCTGTAATCGATGCATACCCTCCAGCTATTCTACACTTGTGTGGGGATAAGTTAATTATTCTCATTTTGTACCACTATGATCCAGTTTTCTTAAAGACTACCTCTCTCGGACTCACCCAATGACTATCAGAGATGGGGTATATGATGTCTGCTTGTAAGAGCTTGGTCACTTCTTTTTTACAACATCCAAAATTAAGGGGATAAGTCACCTTTAGGGCTGCTTGACTAATTTTACCGTATCCTCCAGTAGTATCCTTTGCTTACACATGGATGGGATGATACCAGGAATATCAGCCATGGTCCATCTGATTGCCTTCCTATGTTTTCTCAAAATCTGCAACAACTTCTCTTCCTGATCATCTTCAAGTTTGGCTGAAATAATCACAAGTAACTTTTCACTCCCTTCTAAATATGCATATTTCAAATTTTCAAGTGGTTTAAGCTCTTGAGTCGGTTGCTGCTCAATGGAGGGTACAGTACTAGTAGTCAAAACTAAGTCTTCAAAATCAATTATGTCAATAGAAATATCAACACAATGATTAACCGATTAACCTACAAAACAACTTGGATCTCAACACACGCATAGCACAATTGAGTATTTGTGCATAATTCAACCGTATAAGTATCATCAACACCAGATAGTGAAGGAAAATCAATAGTAAACATAGCGTTGAAACATTGCACCCATTCATACTCTTTCATGGTGAAATAGTGTTCTTCCATGGTGTGTTTCATAGCATAAAAAATGTTAAATTTTATAATTCTATCACCAAGTGTTCCCCCACTAGAAGCATCCAAGATGCTTCTATCCATATGTAGCAAGCCTTCATAAAAATATTGGATGAGCAATTGTTCTGAAGTTTGGTGATGAGGGCAACTAGCTACTAATTTCTTGAATATTTCCCAATACTCATGTAATGATTCTCTATCAATCTTCCTAATGCCACATATTTCTTTTCTAATTGTAGAAACTCTTAAGGCAGGGAATAAGTTTTCTAGGAACAACTTCTTCAGATCATTCCAACTTGTAATAGAGCTTGGCTGAAGCTAGTACAACCAGTCCTTGGAAGCATCTTGAAGTGAGAATGGGAAGGCTCTCAGCTCGATACGATCTTTTGTTACTCCTTGAGGCTTCATGGTAGAACACACAACATGAAACTCCTACAAGTGTTTGTGGGGATTCTCACCTACAAGACCATTAAACTTTGGAAGCAAGTGTATTAAACCAGATTTAAGTTCAAATGGTACAGTAACTTCAGGATATTCAATAGTGCATTGTAAGTGACATCAAGTGCAACAAGTTTTCTTAAGGTTATATTATTCATATCCTCCATATTGTTCAACAAGTTGTCACTTTCACTATTTGACTCATTATCACTAGCAACTCTATTAAGTCTATGAAGTAAATGAATATTTCTATCAATTTTAGGATCAAGGGAATGCAAATTTACATAACTAGCCCAACGCATGCATCATGAGAACATAAAATGCAATGCAACACACAATTGTGAAAATTCCAACAATGTCCCTATTGCTAAAATTGAAGTGGAAAATGAAAGACCCTATCAAATAAATTCCAAGAAATTTCTAATAATCATATAAAGATCATGCAAATTTTTTGGAATTTTTTTAGAATATGAAAAAGTCAAATAATTGAAAAGAGTGGTTTAAACGAATAATTTTAGTATTTTAAGGGTCAAATCCTATTCCTTGATTTTTTTATGATTTTTTGGCAAAATTTTGTGGCAACCCGAGACAGTTGCATGAAAATCGGTTTTTTTTTTCTTCTGTGCCTACAAGCTAGCAACAAGCCTGTCTGACCTGTAGAGCAAAAAAACAAAAAAAAAACAATTGTTAGGACGGGTAGTAGTACTCTAAAATTGGTTAATATTGTTATCAGATAGTCCCCGATAACGACGCCAATTTGATCCGTTGTCGCACACGAGCCAAATACAAGTGATAAAATGTAGTGTAGGGTAATGACTGGAGTCGTTTCGCAAGGACTTTTGATTATATTTACATATTTGATTCAAGCAGATTAATAAAATGATTAATCTACTTATTAGAGAGATTCAGACCTATCTCATATTCTGTCAATGGATTTAATTTCTAAATTGTGACTCTATTCCTATTTGACTATAGAATTTATCAACCCTATGTGAATTCAGTTTCTTCGATTGGATTAATCATCACAACCCTCTATTTATTATAGTTAACGATCAAGCGTCACAAAACTATAACTTAATTAATGTAGAACCAAATTTTGTCAAAATAATTTAATCAATCCTATTGAGATTTTGTAAGACCCATAATTTTAAATTATACTTTATGTATTTTAGTGGATTTTGGTATTGAACTCAAGGGATTTTTAGCCAAGTTATTAATATTTGAGGAGCTTAAATGACCAAAAAGATATTTTGATACCCGATTAGAATTACTCGTCGATGAATAAATGGAATTAACTGCGGTGAATCTTTTACGAAGAATTTAATGCGTTATGGGTGAAATGGTAATTTAACAAATATCTAGTTGAAGATATTTGTTAAAAGTAAATAATATATATATTAAAATATATGTATATATGTTTGTGTGGGGGGAAAAAGAAAGGGATTAGAAAGAAAGAAAGAGGAAAGAAAGAAAAAGAAAGGAAAAACCAAAGAAAGGAAAAACTTCATCTTTTTCCTCTGTCCGCGCGAACCCACGTTCTCCCTTTTTCTTCATTCGTTGGTTTTGCTTCCTTTTTCGTTCTTTGACTTCAAGAATAGAAACCCAAGGACTAGTGGATAAGAGAGCAAGGTTTTCTCAGCTTCATACTTCCTCGTTGTTTCGAAAAGGAAGAAAAACGGTATTAGAGATTCAAACACAAACCTCCCCGTTTCATCTAGATCTAAGCCTCCTTTCAAGAAGTGATAGAAGGGAAGGTTGCTCACCTTCGTGCTACGGTGCTAGTGGACCAACTTTGGGAGCGGAGTTGCGAGCGGAGATTTTACCAGATTTACTCGCGGTACCGTAAACGAACGTGGAAGGTAACGTGAAGTTAAGGGCTCCGTCCAAACTTTTGGTTGCATTTAGGGCCTTATCTGTGGTTGTGTGGAATCGAATTTTGTTAGGGTTGGAGTATTGATTTGGGAAAAAAGGTATCTAAGGTTTTATGGGTAAAATCTTAGAGTTAGGTTTTGGTTATATTGATGAATGTTTCGTGGAAAATGAATTTAAACTCATTTATGTATGATTTTGAGTAAATGAAACTTGTGTGTTTGAGTGGTGGATTGTGTTGATTTGTGTTCATCGTACTTGGCGTGTTCATACTTGACGTTTGTTGATTGTTGTGTTTTGGTGTGAATTATGGATTGAATGTGAATGTATGTTTGAGGTTGTTTTGTGTGGAATTTGAAAACCATTAAGTTAAACGAGTATTAAGAATGGGGAATCTCTTAATGTCTTGGTTACTTAATGTGGGTTTGGGAAAATCGTTTAAGTTAACTGGATATTAAGAATGGGGAATCTCTTAATGTCTTGGTTACTTAAGGTTGTTTTGAAAATCGTTTAAGTTAACTGGGCGTTAAGAATGGGGAATCTCTTAATGTCTTGGTTACTTGATGTTTGTTTTGGAAAATTGTTTAAGTTAAATGAGAATTAAGAATGGGGAATCTCTTAATGTCTTGTTTACTTAATGTTTGTTTTTGAAAATCATTTCAGTAAATGAGTATTAAGAATGGGGAATCTCTTAATGTCTTGTTTATTGAATGTTTTGTTGTGGAAATCGTTTAGGTCAAAAGTATATTAAGAATGGGGAATCTCTTAATATGTCTGTTTGCTTAATGTTTTGGTGTGAAAATCGGTTAAGTAAATGAGTATTAAAAATGGGGAATCTTTTAATATCTGCATTTACTTAACGATTGTTGTGAATGGAGTTAGTGTATGCTCATGCATTTCATTTGGTAAATTGTGCTGACCCGTGATAGGTGGCACCTTGGTAAGTAGTACTTTGGCCTGTGATAGGCGGTACACTTACGACTTACGCTTTTTCTTTTGGTAAATCGTGCTGACCCGTGATAGGTGGTACCTCGGTAAACAGTATTGACCCGTGATAGGTGGTACGTTTACGATTTACGCTTTTTAGTAAATCATGCTGACCTGTGATAGGTGGCACCTCGGTAATTGGTACTTTGGCCTGCGATAGGCGGTACAATTAAGATTTACGGCCCTTCGAGGAGGGTTTTGGTTTGGAATTTCGAGTCCATGCATTTTGGCATATACGCATTGCATTAGGGTGCTTGGCACACGAGTCGTGGTTGATTCAAATTATGATTGTGTTGATTTTGCTAAGTGTTATGTTTTGAAATTATGTGTAAGTGTGTTTGATTCAAAATTGTGATTGTGTTGATTTTCGTAAGAGTTATGTTTTGGAATTGTGTGATAGTATGTTAGATTGTAAAACGATTTAGAAACTCATAATGACGTGGTGATTGTATGGGTATTGCTAAGTGTTAAGGTTTGGAGTGGTGTTTGAATATGATTGAGTTAGTTTATGTATTTTTGGAAGAATATGCAGGGAAATGGATTTCCCAATCGATTTGATAAGTTACAGGTACTTCTCTAATTTGACAAAATCGATTTGCCAATCGATTTTGTAAAGCTGTTTTTTCAAAACCATTTAAGAAATCGATTTGGAAATCGATTTGGCTATCCAGGAACTCAGCAAAACTGACAAAATCGATTTGGGAATCGATTTGGCCATCCAAGAACTCAGCAAAACTGACAAAATCAATTTGGAAATCGATTGACTCAGTAGAAATTCTTATTTTGAGTTAGATAATCGATTGCTCAATTGATTTATCAATGTTTTGGTCAGATATGTATTACTTGATGGATTGAGAACTTTATTTTGATTTCATTTACATTTGGCAAGCATTATATGAACTTTTAGCATATGGAAAATCCTTTTAAGGTGCATGCTTCGTGGAAAGGGTATTTTGTGCATTTAAAAACTTAAATGTTATGTGTTAACTGTTAATTTCGGTTGGTGACCCTTTACAACTATTGTGGAAATCTGGGCTTTGCCCTCAGATGAGAGCCAGTATGATCCTACCGGTTCGTACCCTACGGATGGCAATGTAGATGGGAATGCTTGATTTGGAGCTATGTTAGGAGGATCTCACGGGGCACGTGGAGATCACTCAGGGTGTTTAGTTGTTTTGTCGAATGATCAGACTAGGTTGACAGAGGGAACAAATGTCTTTCTTTTTGGTTGCCTTTATTTTTAAACTAGAAGACTCTACCACTTTTGATATGTAAATATTTTGAATTCATATTTTGAGAACTTTTTCCGCTGCTTGTAAATTATAATGACTTAATTATTTATCCAAATGTATTACCTCATTTATTTCTCTGTTTTATTTTAATTTCATTTGAAAAAAAATAATAATACAACCTCCTTTTGAAAATTGGGGTGTTACATTGTGGTATAAGAGCTTTGGATTGGTTTTCTTTGGGGGCTGTGGAACCTTTAGTTCTAGATTGTAGGTTAAGAGTTGTTGTCGGTTTAGGTGGTTTGAGTTGGCAAGTTCAGAATAATTATTATGTGTTGTTGTGGTCGGAAGTTATTTTTGGAATTAGTGAAGCAGTGTTAAGACTCTACTTGATGATGGTTTTATTGGAAAACCATGCCGCCAAGGAGGAATGACGTTCCGAGAGCCAATGCCAATAGGGATGATCGAATGGCGGAGGCTATGAATAAGATGGCTGCTTCTGTTGCTGCACAGACTGCTGCCAAGACTCAACGTGATCTCCAAAAGAGGGAAAGAGAGATTCGTGCTGCGGAGTCAAGAGGGTTAGAAGACTTTCGTCGTTACAATCCTCCCAAGTTTAAGGGGGATGAGAACTCAGAGAAAGCGGATCAGTGGATCCAAGAAGTGGAGAAGATCTTCGAAATGATTAACTATCAGGCGGCAATGAAGGTCAACTATGCCACTTATATGCTACTAGGGGATGCTGAGTACTGGTGGAGGAGGCAAGATTGTTAATGAGATCGGCTCACGAGGAGGTGAACTGGGAATCATTCAAAAGGAAGTTTCTAGACAAATACTTCCCGATGAGTACCAGGACGAAGTTGGGTGATGATTTTCTGAAACTGCATCAGGGGAACATGACCGTGGGCGAATATGCCGCTAAGTTTGAGTCGCTATCGAGACATTTCAGGTTTTTCCGTGAAGAAATTGATGAACCATTCATGTGTCATCGTTTCCAAGACGGACTAAAGTATGAGATTCAAGACTCTGTCTTGCCCTTGGGAATTCAACGTTTCCAAGTTCTCGTGGAAAAATGCAGGGAAGTTGAGGATATGAAGAATAAGAGGGCTAGCCGAGGAGGGAATTTTGGTGCAGGAGGGCCTAGTCAGGCGAATTATCAGAACAACAAGGGGAAACAAGTTGCTAAACCCTATAATCGACCACAATGTAGCAACAGTGGGCAGAATCGACCAGGGAACCAGAATTTTGGAAGACAATTGGGACAAGTGCTTAGATTTTTCCGATGTGGGGAAGAGGGACATTATGCTAGTGCTTGTACCTCTAATATTCCCACCTGCTACAATTGTTGGAAGCCAGGGCACGTGGTAAGGGATTGCACGGCTCCAAAGGTGGAACCAGTTGTGAATGTAGCTAAGGCTACTCGTCCTACTGCTAGAGGACACATTTATTGTGTGAGTGCTGAAGAGGGGAATCCATCTGACAATCTGATTCAACGTGACTGTGAGATTGCAGGTAACACTCTAACTGCCCTTTTTGATTCGGGGGAGACCCATTCCTTCATTGCTATGGACTGTGTAAATCGTTTGAAGTTATCTGTGTCTGCTTTACCTTTTGATTTGGTTGTTTCCACTCCTGCTAAGACTTTGACAGTAAATTCTGCATGTTTACATTGTCAAATAACTATTCAGAATAGGGATTTCTTGGTTAATTTGATTTGTTTGCCTCTACAATCACTCGAGGTCATTCTCGGTATGGATTGGATGTCTTACCATTATGTGATCTTAGACTGCGCTCACAAATTGGTTCTTTTCCCCGAACCAGGAGTTGTTAAGTATTTAGCCGCTAACAAACTCCGAGTGTCGCTAAGTGAAGGGACTCATGAGTTTTTGTCTCTGGCCAATGTGGAGGCAAAGATAAATGTGAACATAGAAGATGTGATGCTTGTCAATGAGTACCGGGACGTATTTCCAACGGAAATTCCAGGATTACCCCCGGTAAGAGAAGTGGAATTTTTCATTGATTTGCACCCAGGAACGGGACCAATTTCAATTGCGCTGTATCGAATGTCACCATTGGAATTAAATGAGCTCAAGGGCCAAATTGAAGATTTGTTAAAAAGGAAATTTATTAGACCAAGCGTATCGCCATGGGGAGCTCCAGTTTTACTAGTTAAGAAGAAGGACGGAAGCTCGCGGTTATATGTGGATTATAGACAGCTTAATAAGGCAACTATTAAGAATCGTTATCCTTTGCCACACATTGATGATTTAATGGATCAATTGAGAGGGGTCACGATATTCTCGAAGATTGATTTGAAGTCGGGTTACCATCAGATTCGAGTAAGGGAAGGAGTTATTCAGAAAACAGCTTTCAGAACCCGTTATGGACATTATGAATATCTGGTTATGCCGTTTGGAGTTACCAATGCACTAGCAATTTTCATGGACTACATGAACATAATCTTTAATTCATTCCTTGATAAATTTGTTGTGGTGTTTATTGATGATATATTGATTTATTCAAGAACTGAAGAAGAGCATGGAGAACACTTACGTCAAGTTCTTGAGATTTTGCGCGAGAAGCAATTGTATGCCAATTTGTCAAAGTGTGAATTTTTGCTAGAAAAAGTAAATTTCTTGGGACATGTGATAACCAAGGAAGGAATCACTGTAGATTCGGCTAAGATTGAGGCGGTTCTTGCTTGGAAACAGCCTCAGACTGTCACTGAAATACGAAGTTTTGTAGGACTGGCAGGATACTACAGGAGATTTATTGAAGGTTTTGCTAAGATTGTGACCCCATTGACACAACTTACCAGAAAGGATCAACCGTTCGTGTGGACGGAGAAGTGTGAGGAAAATTTTCAGTTACTGAAGACAAAATTGACGACCTCACCAGTGTTGGTGTTACCGCAATCAGATGAACCCTATGAAGTTTATTGTGATGCGTCTCACCAAGGGTTGGGATGTGTTCTGATGCAACACAAGAAATCTGTAGCTTATGCCTCAAGGAAATTGAAGATTCATGAGAGAAACTATCCTACTCATGATTTGGAGCTTGCTGCTGTCGTTTTTGCATTGAAGATCTGGAGGCACTATTTATATGGTTGCACGTTCACAGTGTTCCGTGACCATAAAAGTTTGAAATACTTGTTTGATCAGAAGGAATTGAACATGCGCCAGAGACGATGGATGGAGACTCTCAAGGATTTTGATTTCACACTGTAGTACCACCCTGGGAAGGCCAATGTAGTGGCTGATGCGTTGAGCAGAAGAAGTGTATCGGTGTCTTCTACAATTATGGCTAAACAACAAGAGTTGTGGGAAGCTTTTAGAGACCTACACTTGAACGTAGAGTTTGCACCGGGGATTTTGAAATTCGGAATGATTAAGATTTCGAGTGGACTACTTGAGGACATTGCAAATTCTCAAGATGACGTCTTAATTCAAGAGAAGAGGAACCTAATAGTGCAAGGGAAGACAACAGAGTTCAAGATTGGATCAGATAATATTTTGTGATGCAATGGTAGGATTTGTGTACCAGAAATTACAAATATGAGGAAAGCGATTTTAGAAGAGGCGCATAAGAGTAAGTTGAGTATTCATCCTGGAGCAACGAAAATGTATCAGGATTTGAGACAGAATTATTGGTGGCCAGGAATGAAGAGACATGCAGCGGAGTATGTATCAACTTGTCTAACTTGTCAGAAAGCGAAGGTGGAACATCAGCGACCTACTGGGATGTTGCAACCTTTAGATATACCCGAGTGGAAGTGGGACATCATTTCCATGGATTTCATAACTGGATTGCCTAAAACAAGGAGAAAGAATGATTCTATATGGGTGATAGTGGATCGACTGACTAAATCCGCACACTTTTTGCCAATAAAGACCACCTACAAGGTAGATCAGCTGACAGAGATATACATTGCTGAAATTGTGAGGTTACACGGGGTACCATCGAGTATTGTATCAGACCGTGATCCGAAGATCACATCACATTTTTGGGGAGCATTGCATGAAGCGTTGGGAACGAAACTACGATTGAGTTCATCTTACCATCCACAAACGGACGGACATACTGAAAGGACGAATCAGTCCCTAGAAGATCTGTTGAGAGCCTGTGTATTAGATGATAGAGGAAGTTGGGATGATGTACTTCCGTTGATTGAGTTCACCTACAACAATAGTTTCCATGCGAGTATTGGGATGGCACCATATGAGGCTTTATACGGGCGCAAGTGTCAAACGCCCTTGTGTTGGTATAAGGACGGTGAAAATATGATTGTCGGACCAAAGATGGTGCAACAGACTACAGCTAAGGTAAGGAAGATCAAGGAGAAAATGAAGACTTCACAGGATCGTCAGAAGAGTTATGCGGACAAGCTTCACAGACTTTTGGAATTCGAACAGGGTGACCATGTATTTCTAAGAGTCACACCTACTACCGGAGTTGGTAGAGCATTGAAATCGAAGAAGTTGACTCCGAAATTCATTGGACCATACTAGATTTTTGCATGAATTGGGCATGTTGCTTATCGGATTGCATTGCCTCCGATACAGTCCAATATTCATGACGTGTTTCATGTGTCACAGTTGAGGAAATATCTTGCAGATCCATCTCATGTGATCGAACCAGACACAATCCAGCTGAAGGATAACTTGTCATTCGAAGTACCACCTGTGAGAATTGATGACAGAAAGATTAAGCGATTGAGGACCAAGGATGTTTCGTTGGTCAAGGTGATTTGGAACCCAATTACTGGAGATGCGACTTGGAAACTGGAGAGCAAGATGAGAGAAAAACACCCAGAGTCATTTATCGACGCATAGTTTCGAGGACGAAACTAATTTTAGGGGGGTGGTAATGTAAGACCCATAATTTTAAATTATACTTTATGTATTTTAGTGGATTTTGGTATTGAACTCGGGGGCTTTTTAGCCAAGTTATTAATATTTTGGGGAGTTTAAATGACCAAAAAGATATTTTGATGCCCGATTAGAATTACTCGTCGATGAATAAATGAAATTAACTGCGGTGAATATTTTACAAAGAATTTAATGCGTTATGGGTAAAATGGTAATTTAACAAATATCTAGTTGAAGATATTTGTTAAAAGTAAATAATATATATATTAAAATATATGTATATATGTTTGTGTGGGGGGAAAAAGAAAGGGATTAGAAAGAAAGAAAGAGGAAAGAAAGAAAAAGAAAGGAAAAACCAAAGAAAGGAAAAACTTCATCTTCTTCCTCTGTCCGCGCAAACCCACCTTCTCCCTTTTTCTTCATTCGTTGGTTTTGCTTCCTTTTTCGTTCTTTGACTTCAAGAATTGAAACCCAAGGACTAGTGGATAAGAGAGCAAGGTTTTCTCAGCTTCATACTTCCTCGTTGTTTCGAAAACGAAGAAAAACGGTATTAGGGATTCAAACACAAACCTCCCCGTTTCATCTAGGAACTCAGCAAAACTGACAAAATCGATTTGGGAATCGATTTGGCCATCCAGGAACTCAGCAAAACTGACAAAATTGATTTGGAAATCGATTGAATCAGTAGAAATTCTTATTTTGAGTTAGATAATCGATTGCTCAATTGATTTATCAATGTTTTGGTCAGTTATGTATTACTTGATGGATTGAGAACTTTATTTTGATTTCATTTACATTTGGCAAGCATTATATGAACTTTTAGCATATGGAAAATCCTTTTAAGGTGCATGCTTCGTGGAAAGGGTATTTTGTGCATTTAAAAACTTAAATGTTATGTGTTAACTGTTAATTTCGGTTGGTGACTCTTTACAACTATTGTGGAAATCTGGGCTTTGCCCTCAGATGAGAGCCAGGATGATCCTATCGGTTCGTACCCTACGGATGGGAATGTAGATGGGAATGCTTGATTTGGAGCTATGTTAGGAGGATCTCACGGGGCACATGGAGATCACTCAGGGTGTTTAGTTGTTTTGTCGAATGATCAGACTAGGTTGATAGACGAAACATATGTCTTTCTTTTGGGTTGCCTTTATTTTTAAACTGGAAGACTGTACCACTTTTGATATGTAAATATTTTGAACTCATATTTTGAGAACTTTTTCCGCTGCTTGTAAATTATAATGACTTAATTATTTATCCAAATGTATTACCTCATTTATTTCTCTGTTTTATTTTAATTTCTTTTGAAAAAAAAAATAATACACCCTCGCTTTGAAAATCAGGGTGTTACAGATTTGAATTAAGCAATTAGAATAACAATATATTCGAATAAAGAGAAAATAGAATCAAAACGTGAAATTATCATTATAAACTCCTGAAACAGTGGATCAACATGAGAAAGTTAGCCTTCCATGAAAATAAAATAAAAACTATTTATATGTTTCTGAACTTGAAAACGATTTGTGTTTCTAAAAAAAGAAAACTCCCAATATATGGTACTCCATTTTGGGCTTTAAAACAATTAGGCTGCTACTTAAAACTATTACAAAAGAAATCATATCATGTAATCTGCAGTTTAGACCTAGTAAAGTTTAGGATTAGGCTTTTGTTCCAACACAAATGTTGTAGCTTTAATCTTTAGCTTTCCAACGTCTATTTGCATGTGTCAATCCGATATCTAGAGCTCAAGTTATGACCTACAGAGTGAGCAGGGGTCACTGTGCAAATAATAAAATTAAAATTCAATTTCGACACAAAGTTTAGAAACAAGCTAAAAAGTTAATCTAGGGTATTAAAAGCTTTTAAAATGTCAAAGAAAAAACCTAGAAACATGTTCCCAAATGCTTTGATCAATTACATCATATTTTTTCTTGGTAAACAAAGAAAAGTCGCCCTATATCTTGATGTAGGCTACCAAGATAATTGAATCCTAATTAGTAAAAGTGATCTAGCCAAACCCCAACCAATGTCCTAATTGTTCTCCTCTACCTATTGTTCCATGCCTAGAATAACCATGAATGTTTGACTGTGAATAAGGCCAAGCATGATCTGAATAATTATAATGTAATGCCGTTGTCATGTTATGAATGCAAGGCCCTTGGTACCATGGGTTTGAAACGCATTATCACTTCATAATACTCAAAATAACTCACTAATATATTGAAAATCAAAGGGAAATTTTATTCTTACTCCCTAATCAGAGTTGGACCAGAGGAAACTTAGCCAAGGGCATAGCTCTCGATGAAAGGATATGCATCTAGAGGATGTATCAGAGGATATGTGTATAGAGGATGTATCAAATAATGCACGCATAGATGATGTGTTAGAGGATATACATCTAGAGGATGTACTAAAGGATACTCGTCCATAGGGTGTTTAATAGTAATGAGAGTTAGAGGAATATGAACAATGACTAGAGTTTTAAGAATGTGAACAGTGATCAAAGTAAGAGGAATGTGAACAATGATCAGAGTTTGAGGAATGTGAACAATTATCATAGTTAGAGGAATTTGAATAGTGATTAGAGTTGGACGAAGAAAAGAAGTAGCAACATCAAAGGAAGAACAGAAAAAGAATCAACGTCAGAGAAAGAAAGGAAGAAGAAACAACATTAGAAGAAGATGAGAAGAGGAATCAATGCCAGAGGAAGATGAGAAGAAGAAGCCACGTCTGAGGAAGAAGGGAAGGAGATATTTTATCAGAGGCAAAAAAACTTAGAATTTTAATAACGACCACCACCAAAGGCATAAACACTTACAGTTTTTGGAATGAGAACCACTAGTGGCAACTTGAAGAGGACCACTAGAGGCAAAACCACTTAGAATTTTAATAACGATCACCACCAGTGGCAGAAACACTTAGAATTTTTAGAACGAGAACCATTAGAGCTACATGAAGAGGACCACTAGAGGCAGAAAGACTTAGTATTTTTGTAACAACAACCACCACAGGCAACACGAAGAGAATCTCTAGAGGTAGAAACACTTAGAATTTTTAGAACAATAACCACCAGAGGAAACATCAAAAGAACTACTAGAGGAAAAAACACTTAGTATTTTTGTAATGACAACCACCAGAAGCAGCATGGAGAGAATCACCAGAGGCAGAAACACTTACAATTTTAATAACGAGCAATTAAAGGCGTGAATGGATGCAGCCATTAGAGATAAAACACATTGGCAAGGGTGGAAAACATCCAACACATGTATTTACCTTCAGGGAAGATTTGCACCTTTCATTAGAATTCAAATCCCAAAATTCTGGGATTTCTTAAATCACAAACATAGAAATCAAGGAACAAACAAACAAACCACATGCATGTCAATTCAAATCATTGGGTGTTGATTCAAAACACCTATATGCTAAAGATTTCATTTCTCTCACACATCTAAGCCCTATATGCAGGTTTACCGGAACCAGAGGAAGCATATGTAAACAAACCAGAAGATCCTGGAAAATTAAAGGATACAAGAAAATCAGAAGAAGATGAAAAATCTTCAGAGCATGAATCTAATCAACTCGGAAACAGTCAAGATAAGTCAAAAAGGAAGATCTAGATGGAAGTACTAGTCATCTAATCCTAAAACTCTAACCATTGGAAGTGCAAGTGATCCTTTGAGGATCAGATCATCACTAAAAGATACCCCTTTGTTTGGATTAATCTCATCAGTTGAGCCTACCTCTATTGGTGAAGCATTGGCAGATGATGGATGAATTCTTGCAATATAAGAAGACTTAACAAACTTTAAGAGGAACGATGTTTGAGATCTAGCACCAAGACAAAATAAGAACATTACTAGAACCAAGTGGATTTTTCAGAAACAAGCGAAATGAAAAAGGTGAAGTAACCATAAACAAGGCAAGACTTGTCGCACAAGGCTACAATGTGCAAGAGGGCATTGATTACACCGATACATTTGCTCCAATGGTCAAGTTAGAAGTTATTTGTATCTTATTTTCTTTGGCTGCAAATAATAACATTTCATTATTTCAAATGGATGTTAAAAGTGATTTTCTTCATGGTTATATAAGTGAAGAAGTCTATGTTAAACAATCTCCATGTTTTGAAAGTTCTGAATTTCCAAATCATGTTTTTAAACGTAGGAAATCTATGTATAGTCTAAAACAAGCATCAAGGGCATGGTATGATAGACTTAGTAACTTGTTGCTTAAAAATAACTTTGAAAGAGGACAAATAGATAATACACTTTGTAGAGAGTCAATAGGAGATGATATTCTTATGATACAAATTTATGTCGATGAAATTATTTTTAGGTCTACTAATAGCACTCTTTGCCAAGAAGTTTCTAAATTTATGCAACTTGAATTTCAAATGAGTATGATGGGAGAACTTAAGTTCTTCTTATGGATACAAATTCAGCAAAATAAAAAATGTATATACATTCAACAAACTAAATATACAAAAGAGCTTTTCAAGAAGTCTAAGATGAGTGATTGCAAACCTATTGCTACACAAATGCACCCTACTTGTTCACTTTAAAAAGATGAATCAGGCCAAAAAGTTGATCAGAAAACCTATAGATAAATGATAGAATCCCTATTTTACCTTACTGCTTTTATACCTGACATCATGTTTAGTGTATGTGTATGTGCAAGATTTCAAGTTGACCCTAAGAAATCAAATTTAACTACTGTTAAGAGAACCCTTATATACCTAAAAGGCACTACCAATGTTACCTTGTTCTACAATAAATCTTCTGAGTAGAAGCTAAGTGAGTATTATGATTCTAATTATGATGGAGATAAACTTTATAGAGAAAGAACAAGTGGAAACTTCACATTTCTTGGTGAAAACTTAATCTCACACATCAAATACATCAAATTTCTTTTCCACAAAATCACAAATAATGTCCTAAATGCAAACTAAAAGTTTGGAAGGAGCCGTTACCTTAACGATAGCTCTAACACGCGATTACGGTATCGTAATTAATTCTGGTAAAATTTAAGTTAGTGATGTCGCGTCGAAAACTAGCTCACTAGCACCGCAGCGTGGCAATGAGCAACTTTCTTTTCTGTCACTTCTCGAAAGGGAGCTTAGAACTCGAAGAAACGTGAGAATTTGTGTGTGTATATTTTTGTAACCCACCAACTCAAAGTTTTGAAACATAATAGAGAAAGAAGAAGAAAGGAATTTCGCAAGGCTGAGGGAACGTGTTCTGTTTTGCTTTCTTTCTTTTCCTTCTATACATACATACATATATAATAATAATAATAATAATAATAATAATAGTAATAATAATAATAATAAATATCTAAACAAATATCTAGACATTTTTATAAAAATCATCATTACGCCTGTCACCTCACATCACAAACCACTTTTTCAGAAAAATATCTACTCTCGCCGTAATTCAATGGGCAGATGAATTTTTCTGAAAAATGATGCATTTCAGAAATTTTTTTTTTCGACAAAAGATTCACCGTAATTAAATAAAATTATTTATCAATGAATAATTTTAATCGGGTCTCCAAAAATATATTTTTGGCATTTAACTCACAAAATGCCATAAAATCGGCTAAAAAGCCTCAGAAATTCAACACAAAATTCTCCAAAATACATAAATTAGAATTTAAAATTAAGGGTCTTACATTACTACCCTCCAAAAAGAAGTTTCGTCCTCGAAACTTAAAGTACGAGTAACAATCCACACTAGGTTTGTACTCAAATTCAACTTACAAGTCCCAACTTGTTTCACCTGGCCCACTCGAAGAAAGTGTTGCCTACCCCTTTTCATAGGGTGCTTAATAACTCTATACATTACCATAGCTGGAAAGACTCGCCTGTTCCATTCAACATGATTTTGTTTACTATCAACAAGAGATTAAGGATGATCAGTTCCTCAATTTGTCAATAAGTAGCCAACAACCATGATGGTGGCTTAGACTATCTTAACCGAACTGTAATAGCACTCTTTGCGACTTGCACTTAAGGTTATTATAATGCACAAGCGGTCAAACAATCTCCTCAAGGTCCACTATGTTTTCCTTATGTTCCTATAACTTTGATCCTATCGACGAAGTACAATCGCCCATAACTATGTCACATAGCCTCATATACATCCACTTGGTACCAAACTGAAACACTGAGTATGACATCAACACACAGAGCACAAAACAATCATTACCGCCGATAACTCCCTAGTTTCTCCATTACCCACATAACCTCGATTTCTTTAGTCGCACAACTACATCAAACCACAATGTCCTTATCAAAATGTTGGTATAATTATAACTTTAATAATTACATCCCATCATCTGGTTGATGATCAAAGTTTCCTCAAATATTTTCGGCAACATGCCAGAACTATATCACCTACAACATACAAACTTCCTTTAGGTTAAGTGTTTCATTTCAAGTGTCACGTCTCCCAAAAAAAATTCCAACCTGAATTTCATTCCTGATTAAGACCTACATTTTTCACATGCCTTAACACCTCAAATTCAGGCTTCACTAATCCATTTCCTACATACTTCGCAATTTTGGACAAACCCAAAAATAATTTTCCTACATCTACTACCAACAGTCATTCTGATACTTCTCAATTCTGTCACGTCCATTATTTGTAGCTTGATGATTATCTTTTCATTATGACAGGTCAATGATATTGTATTCACTCAATCACTTTTCCATTTATACAAACCTTAAATTTCTACCTCAAACCTTGATACATCTTCATTATTGTGATTTCAATACATCAAGCCTTACTAATTCCCACCAAACTTTTCCATTTCATGCTCAATTATTCCCTATCACCCAAACATTAAACTCTGATGATTGGCGAACACAATAACAACCCCCATGACATACACTCAATTAGTGCCTTTGTATAATTCGCATACCTTTATAATAACAATATCTAAATTACGAGTGAGATAATTCCTTTCATGAATCCTTAATTGTCATAAGCTACATCTCCATGTGCTGTTCCGACAAGTTTTCTTGGCATATTTTCCAAAATTTGGTTCACTTGTTGAATTCTTATTCGTTCCCAACCTTCACTGAGGTACAAGCTGAAAGAATTCTAACAATCAAACATCCTAAAGAACTATTTCCCAAATGTTCCCAATAAGCATCTCCTAAGGTATAATTATCTATAAACCTTATCCTCATCACTTTGCAGTAAAATATCTCAAAGACCTACATACCTTTCATCGTCCATCTTGTCACTGAGACACTCATTTTAAATCCTAACGCTTAACTTCCAAATGTCAACATCTAAACCATAAATCATTTGTTACATTTCTTCTTTTTCATTTTCTATCATTAAATAAAATTCTAAAATTTGATCCTCGAAATCTCCAAATTCTCATCACACCGTCTAATTCCATCCATTTCATCTTAGGATACAATACGAGGTCGTATTCATCATTGACTCTAACTGTATTAGTAATCTCACTAATAAAAACTCTTCAAATCATAACACGACCTTTTTAGTAAATCTTCAAACACTTTCATCCATAACATGAATTATTTATCACTTGCCTACCTCAACTACCTCAATTATACCAGTTATAGGCATTACTTGGTCCTCCATTCAACCTTGTGGATTTTAAATCATTGACTTAAAGATCAACCATCTTAGGGTCCCAAATTAAATCTCAAATAATTCCTCTGACCTATCAAAATTTATATACACATTCTCCAAATGTTTACCATCCTTTAATAAGCTTACTTTGCTACAATCTCTAAGTATTCTCGTACTCTCTACTTCCAATTCCACTTAATAGTGACATATGGTTCAATACATCAAGGCTTAACCCATTATGTTTATCCAGACATCGCCCAAACTTCACACTTACGCGTATATAGTTTCATCTAAAATCACTATCCATACTTACCATCTCCTAAACCACAAAGATATTTGTCACTTATCAAAGAAACATGTATTCTCCCTCTTATAATCGTCATGAGATTCATACTTAACAATCTAAGTTGTGAATCTATTTTAACTCGAATGCTCGACCTTACCCCTCAAGGTATTGACTATTCTTCAAAGCGTCATTTTCCTACCCAAGGTAGTATTCACCTCTAATGTGCGGTGCCCCATGACTTTAATACAAGCCTCTTCCTAGACACCTAAGCACCAAATGATATTCCAAAAGGATGCCTCGTCTTCTCAATTGTTTCATGATGTTCACATCTCTTTAATAGTTATCAAACTTCATCTAGTCTCGTCCTAAAATCTACCAGGAAAACATCTAATACTTTTCTTAACAAAAGTTCTCCACTTAGATATTTACTTGAAATCTCTTATTAGTCTAATGTTAATCCATCCATACTCATCATCTTCTAGTTAACACCAACACATAGCTTATGTGTCCTTGGAACCACTTCATAATTTTATTGTCGTCATAATTCGCTTCAACTCTGCCTGACAATCCGTCATCTCGAAGATCTTTTCCACTAAGTCTACTGATCAGCTTTTTCTGGGCTCTCCTCACCCTTGAACTTTGGAGGATTGTAATGACGAAAATCTTTTGATTCCCCTTGACGCAGCAGCACAGATCTCTCTTTCCCTCTTCTCCAGATCTCGCAGAGTCTTTGCAGCAGTCTGTGCAGCAACAGAAGCAACCATGTTATTCATGGCTTCAGCCATTTGATCATCCCCATTGACGTTGACTCTTGCAACGTCATCCCTTCTTGGATGCATTGTTTCCTCAAAACCAACATTAAGAAGAAATCTCAACACCCCTTAAAGTAATTCCAAAAATAATTTTCGACTACATCAATACATAACAACTACACTAGACCTGACACTCAAACAACTTAACCCTACGCATGATCAGATAACAACTCCCAACCTACAGGTTGACCTATAATCTATACCAAACCTCTTATACCACAATGTAACACCCCGAATTTTAACAGCGCAAGTGTATTTTTTTTTTAAAACAAAGAAATACTTTTGGATAAATATTTAAGTCGTAACATAACGACAAAGTCAACAAATATTTACAAGCAGCGGAATAGTTTTTGAAATAAAAATCCAAAATATTCAAACATCAAAATACACTGGGGCTATGAGGCCTATCAAACATAGCTCATACCCTTGGAGTATTCTCGGCATATCTGTACAAAAGCACTACCCCAAGAATTTTAACTCCCCCTCCACGTCACATCAAAAAGTGGTACATGGACCCATCAAAATAAAAGTTAAGGTGACAATATTAGTATAGGTACAATCTTCCAACATATAGTAAATACATCCACAAAAGAAAGAACTCTAGCCCCTATACAGCTGTCTAATATGATCATACTACAAAAACTATACGACCTGAGTGATCTCCACACGCCCTGCAAGATCGTCCTGACACAGCTCCAGTTAGGTGTGTCCAACTACCTCCCCATCTACAGGATACTAACCGGTGGGAATATCCTAGTTCTCATATGAGGGCAAAGCCAAGATTTCCACAATAATTGTAAAAGGTCACCAACCGAAATTAACAAATATCACATAACATTTAAATTTCAAATGCACAAAATAACCTTTCAACTTAGCATACTCCTCGAAAGGGTTTTCATATGTCCAAAAATGCATAAACAACGTTGAAAAATGAAGTTTTGACAAACTGCATTGTCGTAGCCGAATACAATTGAGAAAATACAAATTTTAAATTTTAAAATGGCTTTGAATCAATCAACACTTCAAACATTAATATTATCAATTATGAACACATAACTAAAACCAAATTAATCTCCACAAATTCACACCTCAATCACACATCGAATATTCATAACTCAATTATGAACACATAATTACATCAAAACTTAATCAATCCAACTTCACACCTCTAAGCAATTACAGCAAAACAAAACAACAACTGAATATGTATATACAATCATCATAGTATAACAAACATGAATCGCGTGTCAAGCACCCTAATGCAATGCATATATGCCAAAATGCACGAGTTTTCGGAATTCAAACCAAAACCCTCCTCGAAGCGGCGTAAATCATAATTGTACAGCCTATCACAGACCAATACCAATTAACGAGGTGCCACCTATCACGGGTCAGCACGATTCACTGAAAAACGTAAATCGTAAATGTACCGCCTATCACAGACCAATACTACTTACCGAGGTGC
Source organism: Cicer pinnatifidum (assembly GCA_037974775.1). Lineage (NCBI taxonomy): Eukaryota > Viridiplantae > Streptophyta > Magnoliopsida > Fabales > Fabaceae > Cicer > Cicer pinnatifidum. Next base: position 23,128,307 of record JBBPBR010000006.1, on the reverse strand, counting down.
CACCTATCACGGGTCAGCACGATTTACTAAAAAGCGTAAATCATAAACGTACCGCGTATCACAGACCAATAATGTTTACCGAGGTGCCACCTATCACGGATCAGCACAATTTACTGAAAAGCGTAAATCGTAAACGTATTGTCTATCACAGACCAGTACTGTTTACCGATGTGCCACCTATCACGGGTTAGCACGATTTACTAAAAATGTGTAGTCTATCACAGTCCTACACGACGCGAAAATCCCCGCAAGGTTAAGATAAAACAACAGATCATATGGCATCATCTCGTGGCCCATCACGGTCACCACTATCACCATGGCCCCATCGCGGTTACCATGTATTATGGAATGCATGAGCATACTCTGACTCTTTTCACCACAATCAGTAAGTAAATGCAGCTATTAAAAGATTCCCCATTTTTAATACTCATTTAATACTAATGATTTTTCAAATACAACACAGAGCATACTCAAACATATTTATTCACACCAATTTAAATTTCCACAACCACACATAAATCACATCTCCAAATTTCATCAACACCTAAATTGAATTAAATTCATTTTCCACCAAGTCACACAAAAATTTCTTCTAAAACTTCATAATATTAATTATGAACACATCAATCTCACCTAACATGAATCACCAAAATTTCCAAACATTAATCACCATATTCAATCTCCAAAATTTTCAACCATAAATCACGACAACAACATTAATATATCAGTGTTCTCCCCACCGCTAACTCGGTGCCAACGATCTCGATTCCTTTTCGAGACTCACGGAGCTAACTACATAAATATGAATATTTATAACAATTTGTACACAATAAAACTAATCCAAACACAACAAAATTCCCAAAATTAAATCTTTCTCACACACCAAACTTTTAAAACTGAACAATCTATATTGTTTACTTAAAACTAAATAAAACAAATATTGTCCAAATTTCACATTCACATACTCGACTATTAAAGCACCAAAATATTTGAGTTAATAAAATACTATAAACTTTTTTTTTCTTTTTAAACTCAATCAGTGAGTAATTAAAAGAGTAACATTTTAAACTCTAATCATTTTTAATTTCAATCTATCTTTTTGCTCAAACTCTTTAACTTAGTTAAAATTTGAACTTTTTCACAACTTTAACAACTCTAAATTTTTCGTAAAATTTCAACTTCAGTTCAAACTCGTTTATTTGAAAATAACTCATTATGTAACTCAAACACATCAAATTAAATCACTGCACATAAATTGCATCATAAAAAAAATTCATAATATTAATTATGAACATACAATCCATACCCAACATTAATCACTACACAACACACCTCAAAACAAACTAAATTTAATTTCAACAAATTCACTCATAAACTAATTAAATTCATTTTTCACAAAATCACACATCAAATACATCAAATTTCTTTTCCACAAAATCACAAATAATGTCCTAAATGCAAACTAAAAGTTTGAAAGGAGCCGTTACCTTAACGATAGCTCTAACACGCGATTACGGTATCGTAATTAATTCCGGTAAAATTTAAGTTCGTGATGTCGCGTCGAAAACTAGCTCACTAGCACCGCAGCGTGGCAATGAGCAACTTTCTCTTCTGTCACTTCTCGAAAGGGAGCTTAGAACTCGAAGAAACGTGAGAATTTGTGTGTGTATATTTTTGTAACCCACCAACTCAAAGTTTTGAAACATAACAGAGAAAGAAGAAGAAAGGAATTTCGCAAGGCTGAGGAAACGTGTTCTGTTTTGCTTTCTTTCTTTTCCTTCTATACATACATATATAATAATAATAATAATAATAATAATAATAATAATAATAATAATAATAATAATAATAATAATAATAATAATAATAATAATAATAATAATAATAATAATAATAATAATAATAATAATAACAATAACAATAACAATAACAATAACAATAACAATAACAATAATAATAATAATAATAATAATAATAATAAATATCTAAACAAATATCTAGATATTTATAAATATCTAGATATTTTTATAAAAATCATCATTACGCCTGTCACCTCACATCACAAACCACTTTTTCAGAAAAATATCTACTCTCACCGTAATTCAATGGGCAGATGAATTTTTCTAAAAAATCCTGCATGTCAGAAATTTTTTTCGACAAAAGATTCACCATAATTAAATAAAATTATTCATCGACGAATAATTTTAATCGGGTCTCCAAAAAGATATTTTTGGCATTTAACTTACAAAATGCCATAAAATCGGCTAAAATACCTCAGAAGTTCAACACAAAATTCTCCAAAATACATAAATTAGAATTTAAAATTAAGGGTCTTACACAACTACTCAAGTTCCAAACTTTTGTATTCAAACCCGATACTAGGGTTAGTCTGCCTTCAAAAATCTAGGATTATCAGATTGTGAGGAGAAGACTTGGCTGGAAGAGTCAATGTGTGTATTTCTCAAAAGTATGGGGTTGTCAGAATGTTCGAAAAGACTGGCTTTGAGAGTCTGGTGCTTTGTAATCAAGTTATTGAATAAGTTTATTAAATTCTTATGGGTTAAGGGGATAGATGTATTCAAGCTAGTGGTGAATTAGGATAACTTACTTGTGTCACTTTATCCCTGCACTTCTTAGTTTTTATGTTTCTTCTACTCTAAATAAATCATCAAGTTTGAACTAGTTTAATCAAATAATGAAAAAGATATCAACTTAGTCAAATACAATTCAACCTTTTGTCTCATGTTTGCACCTTCATTTACTTTACACTCAATAAAATCAGTGGTGCAGTAAATTGTTCTCACAACTACCATTGTTATCATCAAAACATGATGAAGGAGCCTATAAGCGTTGTTGTAAATATATTTTAAAAATAACGGAGCCTATAACAGCACTTTAATGACAAGCGTTGTGAAAAAAACGTTGTTGTAGGGTCATATAGCGTTTGCACATATTGTTTACAAGGCTTTTACAGCGCTTGTACACAAGCGCTGTAAACTGAAGCGCCCTCACATAATGTTTTACAGCGCTTTTAGGACGAGCACTGTAAAAGACATGCGCTTTCAAATAATTAAATTACCTATTACAGCATTTTTTTCACAAGCGCTATAAAAGACATGCGCTTTCAAATAATTAAATTACCTATTACAACGCTTTTGTTACAAGCGCTGTAAAAGACATGCGCTTTCACATAATTAAAGGACCTGTTAGAGCGCTTATTCTACAAGCGCTGTAAAAGCATTCACTTTAAATAAAAATCATTTACTTTTAAATAAATAAAAACAAATTTATGAACCCTCATCACCTCTACTTTGGGAACCCTCAAATCCTCTACGTACTGTGCGGCCATCTACATTGTCTCGGGTATTTATTAATTTGTTGTTGTCAAAAAATATTTAGTTTTTTAATAATTGAAAATTAATAAATTGTTACATATTAAATCTTTTCTTTTTGAAATTTGTTGATCTGTTCTATTTTGAAATTGTTACATAATAATGGACCTTGGTTTCCATTTTCCAATATTTTCCAATAATAATGGACCTTGGTTTCCATTTTCCAATATTAGAAATGGATGTTTGTCAATCGATTGTCAACAGAGTGTGAAAATGGAGTGAAGGAGTTTGTTGAGTTTGCAGTGAAGAATGCAAAAGATCCAAATAGAGTCGTTTGTCCTTGTTTAAAATGTTGTTTTGGAAAAAGCATTAGAGAAGATGAATTGGAAGGACTTTTAGTATGTAATGGAATTGATCGAAGCTATACATGTTGGATAAGACATGGTGAGAAAAAAAAAAGAAACATTAATTTTGAGAATGGTTCGACATATGCTTCAACTGACTTCGATACATATACATATGAGCTGGATCGAGTTGAGGAGATTGCAAAAGCAGTTCAAGAAGATCTTCGAGATTGTCCTAAAATGTTTGAGAGTTTGTTGAGTGATGCAGAGAAACCATTATATAATGGTTGTACTAAATTCACAAGATTGTCAGTGATATTAAAGTTGTACAACTTAAAAGGGAGTAATGGATGGTCTGGTAAAAGCTTCACATAATTATTAACAGATGATAATGAACTTCCCAGTCGAACCTATGAGGCTAAACGGATTTTGTGCTCTATTGGCATGAGTTACGAAAGGATTCATGTGTGTCCTAACGATTGCATTTTATTGCGAAACGAATATGAATTACTAAAGGCATGTCTGAAATGCAATGTCTCTCGATATAAGAAGAAATAATCTACTCCAACAAAAGTCGTGTGGTATTTTCCTATAATACCAAGATTTAGGCGCATGTATCACAGCGAAGAAGATTCAAAACACTTGACATGGCATGTAGATGAAATAATTAGAGATGGAATGTTTCGACACCCTGCAGATTCCCCACAATGGGCAATAATTGATCACGAGTATACTGAATTCGGGATAGAGTAAAGAAATCTAAGACTTTCACTTTCTACTGATGGAATGAATCCACATGGTCTTCAAAGCATCTCACACAGCATGTGGCCTGTGATTTTGTTGATTTATGACCTACCTCCATGGTTATGTATGAAGCATAAGTTTATGATGTTGTCTCTGTTAATTTCTGGACCCAAACAACCGGGGAATGATATCGACGTATACTTGACTCCTTTAATTGAAGATTTAAAAATTATGTGGGAGACAAGTGTGGAATTTTATGATGGGTATAAGAAAGAACGTTTCAATTTGAGGGCTATGTTGTTCGGCACAATTAATGATTTGCCAGCATATGGTAATTTATCAGGATATAGCATGAAAGATCAGTGTGCATGTCCTATATATGAAGAGAGTACAAATTGGATGCAGTTGAAACATTGTAAGAAGAATATGTTTCTTGGACATCGTAGATTTTTACCTTATAGTCATCAGTATTGTGAGTGGAGAAATGCATTCAATGGAAAATCAGAGGAAGGTAATTCTCCTTTAGCACTGACTGGATATCAAATACTTGAAAAAGTACAAGGTTTGACCAATAAATTTGGCAAACCTTTTGCGGGAGAGCTGGTCAAAACTGGGTGGAAAAAAAGTCAATTTTCTTTGAATTGCCATATTGGAAGTCATTGTATATAAGAAATTTCCTCGATGTGATACATATAGAAAAAAAAATTATTTGATAGTGTTATTGGTACGTTACTCAATGTTTCAGTAAAGTCTAAAGATGGCATCAATGCAATATTGGACTTGGTCGATATGGGAATAAGAAATGAATTGGATCCCGTAAAGAAAGGAAATCACACATATCTACCTCCAGCGGCTCATACTCTATCTAGAAAGGAAAAAATTGTTTTATGTAAATTTCTACACAAAGTTAAATTTCTAGAAGGATAATCTCTTCAAACATTAAAAATTTGGTTAGTATGAAAGACCTCAAGTTAAAAGGTTTGAAGACCCATGATTGTCATATTCTAATGGAGCATTTGCTACTAATATGTATACGTTCCATTTTACTTGAAAAAGTTCAACGAGCCTTAACTAGATTATGTTTCTTCTTCAGGGAAATTTGTAGTAAAGTGATCGATCCTCAGAAATTACCGACATTGTAGAGGGAAATTGTTGTTACTTTGTGTGAGTTTGAAATGTATTTCCCACCCTCGTTTTTTGATATAATGGTTCACCTTACTGTTCATCTAGTTAAGGAGACACAACTTTGTGGGCCAACTTATATGAGATGGATGTATTCGATAGAACGATGTATGAAAATATTAAAAGGGTACGTAAAAAGTAGAAGTCGACCAGAATGTTGTATTGCTGAACGGTACATTGTTGAAGCTGTTGAATTTTGTACTTAATATATGTCCAATGTTGAATCCATAGGGCTTCCCATGTCTCGTCATTCGAGAAGAATATCAGGAGAAGGGATAGTTGGAAGCAGACTACTGACTATATCAAGGACAGAATGGGAGCAGGCACAATTGTATGTTTTGCACAATGATGATGAGGTTCAACCGTATGTTACAATACACATGGATCAGTTATCTCATTTGAACATGAATAGGAATCAAAATTGGATAACTCGAGAGCACAATCGAAGTTTTATAACATGGTTAAAAAATCACATAAAGTCAAAGTTTGATATAGACCCCGGATCAATTTCACATAGATTGAGGTGGCTAGCAAATGGTCCGAGTTTACATGTCTTTTCTTACACTGGTTATGTTATTAACGGCTACACATTTTATACCAAAGAACAAGATGATCAGACCACTATGCAAAATAGCGGAGTCACTCTCGTAGCTGAAGCGATGCATGTCTCAAGTGCAAAAGAAAAAAACCCAATATATGCAAATCTATCATATTTTGAGGTTATCGAGCGCATTTGGGAGTTAGACTACACAATGTTTCGTGTTCCCATATTTGGTTGCAAGTGGATCGATAATAATAATGGTATTCGGATTGATGAGTTAGGGTTCTTGCTTGTCGATTTTAGTAGGGTGGGATACAAAGACGAGCCTTTTATTTTAGCGTCGCAAGCTCAACAAGTGTTTTATGTCAATGATCCTGCTGATAATAAATGGTCTGTTGTCCTATCGGCCAATAAAATAAGTGATGATAACAATAATGATGAAGATGTTGGTAATGATCTTTTATTTGCAACATCACAACAACCACATGAAATTGATTCAACTGATGATGGTTTATATATTAGAGATGATCATGATGAGGGAATTTGGATTAATCCATCGTTTCGTATTGTAAATGGACAAACAAATGTGAATCCCACCAGGAAAAGAAGAAGGACATCTTAATGTACATGGCTGTTTAATTGTTTTATATAAGCCATGTAATCTGAATTGAGTTAATGTAAATTTAATTGTTTGAACATGTTTAACTGTTTTATATAAGCAGCCATGTATTTAATTGTTTAATGTAAATTTAATTGTTTGAACATGTTTAATTGTTTGAGTGTTTTATACTAAGTTCGTGTACTTTAATATAAACTAGTAATTTACATGAACTTAACTGATATAAATTAGTAATTTACATGAACTGAACTGAACTGAAAAAGAGCCTTATATATAAAAATAAAACAAGGAGGTCTTTTACAGCGCTTTTTCAAATAAGCGTTCTAAAAGACACTTTTAAAAATAAAATAAGGAGGCCTTTTAGAGTGCTTATTTGAAAAAGCGTTGTAAAAGGCTTTAAAAAAACATTCATATAGCATAAGAAAACAAGGAGGTGTTTTACAACGCTTATTTGAAAAGCGTTGTAAAATAGCCTTTTTAAAAATAAATTAAGGAGGCCTTTTAGAGCGTTTATTTGAAAAAGCATTGTAAAAGGCTTTAAAAAAAACATTCATATAACATAAGAAAACAAGGAGGTCTTTTACAGCGCTTATTTGAAAAAGCGCTGTAAATGACACTTTTAAAAATAAAATAAGGAGGCCTTTTAGAGCGCTTATTTGAATAAGCGCTGTAAAAGACTTTAAAAAACACATTCATATAACATAAGAAAATAAGGAGGTCTTTTACAGCGTTTATTTGAAAAAGCGCTGTAAATGACACTTTTAAAAATAAAATAAGGAGGCCTTTTAGAACGCTTATTTGAAAAAGCGTTGTAAAAGGCTTTAAAAAAAATTCATATAACACAAGAAAACAAGGAGGTCTTTTACAGCGCTTATTTGAAAAAGCGCTGTAAAAGAGCCTTTTTTTAAATTAAAATAAGGAGGCCTTTCAGAGCGCTTTTACAACAAGCGCTGTAAAAGGCTTAGGCCTTTTAGAGCGCTTTTCCAACAAGCGTTGTAAAAGGATTATAAAAAAGCGCTGTAAAAGGTTTTATATATAACAGTAAACCGCTTCAGTTTCCTCTTCATTACGTAAACTTCACTATCATCTCAACCTTCATCGTTCTTCTCTTCCTTTGCGAACCCTATCATCTCTTCCATTACGAACCTTATTTCCACGATCATCTCCCTCATTTCGAACCTTATTTCCGTCCACGATCATCTCTCCCATTACACACAATATCTTTTCATTGAAATACGTAAACCTCATTACGTATTTCTTCGAACCATATTTCTGCGAATCGTATTTCTGCGAACCCTCATTTCTGCGCATTACGTATATCTTGGAACCCTCCTTATTCAGGTATTGATGTTATTAATTTTTTGTTATCACTAAAATGCATGTGGAGCTTATTTAAGTTATGTTGATATTGATATGTACTTAGACAACTGCATGTTGAGCTTGTTGAAGTTATACTAAACTGCATGTTGAACTTGTTGTAGATAAATGGGTACCACCAAAGATCTAGAATACCAAAATGAAGAAGTTGTCAACACTAAGACTTACGAAAATGAAGTCAAACGTGGTGCAACTATAATGCAAAAGGTCATAAAAGCAAGGAGCAATGGCATTAAATTTGAGGTATACTATACTCTGTTTGCTGTTTATTTTTTATCTCTTTTTAAAAGCATGTACTTACTATATGAGTTTATTAGGTTGGATGGAATGAGAGTTGTCGTCCAGTTGACCCCAACAGCTCCATGTTTGTAAGTTACATTGGGTTGTTGTTCGTCAAAATATCCCCATTACAATTGATGATTGGAGAGATAAGGCGTTGAAGGATGCCAAAGATATACTGTGGAATGACATACAAGTAACTTTTTTGATCCACTCTTTTGTCATTTATAATTTTTTCCATTGAAATACTTTACTCAAACTATATCTTTATTTCGCTTGCAGACTGCTTTTGTTCTTGATGAGGGGAGAAAGAGTTACGTCTTGAGAGTTGCAGGGAAAATACACCGGGGTTTTAGATCTCACCTCTCTAATTTCTATCTAAAAGATAGAGAAGGAAATACGAATGTTGAAGCACCAAAAATATATAAACATTATATATCAAATGATGAATGGAGTGCATTTGTATCAAAACGTTCGGACCCCGCGTTTGTGGTAAGTGATTAATTTATTGGCATTTGTGTTTTATTATTCATATTCATAGCATATTTTAAATTTTTACACGATTCTTATTTTTTTTTATAGAATATAAGTAAGGCAAATCACGAGAGGGCAAGAAATCTGACGCACCCATACAAAAAATCACGTATGGGATATGCACGTCTAGAGCAAAAACTTGTAAGTAGTTAAATATCACTTTTATATAATGAAGTAATTGGTATTATAAACTATAGTTTCTAACTAATATTTTGTTTATGATCTTAATGAATAGCGACAAGACACCCAATCCGATCACCGTTGGGTCATTATATCTTGTGGAAGGAAGCTCGTGTAAATAAGGACGGAGTGGTTGACAACGAGAATGTTCAAAAAGTAATAGAACTTTGTGTAAGTATATTATCACTTTAATATTTTTTTAGTATTGTATTTTATCACTTTAATGTTATCACTTTAATATTTTTTAATATTTTATTTTAAAAATGATATTGAACTTATCTTTTTAATCCTACATGTATTTTAGGAGAATATCGAATAAAGTTCTGAAAATCAAGAGGACAACAAAGCTAGTTGCAGGGACATTTTGGGTAAAGTGTTTAATGTTCCTGAGTATTCCGGTCGAGTTAAGGGGAAAGGATTTGGCGTAACTCCTAAAAGCTATTTTTCCCAAGAGAAGCGCCAAAATCCATCCAATGAGGAAGTATTAGAGAAGCTCAAACTCCTATCAAAGCAAGTGACACTCTTGGTGAAGGCGAATAAAGACAAGCAACTCCTGGATCAGCTCCAATGTGAAATACAAATGGAGAGTGAAAACGCTAGTTGCAACTTCGGTCTCAAAAGTCTTCCCGAGGTTATTAATTACTTACTTATGTAATTACTTATGTATTAAATATACTTATGTATTAACCATACTTATGTTTTAACCATTTATTTAGGGTGTCACTCCATGCATGCTATACTTATCCTCCCCTACTCATCGGAAGGTCGGAAAAGGAATATTGTACAATACTTCGGGAGAAGTATTGCACAACACACTGATCCCTGCGGGCCATGTCATAGTATCATCGATTATTGCTTTGGAACCAATTGTACCGTTGCTGATACCGGAAAACGATGGAGATATGATGTTTTTGGGCGAAGCAATTGGTAGTTACGTGGCATGGCCCACACATCTTGTTGCCCTCGATAAGGTATATTTAATTAATTGAAATGTCTGTTTAATTGATATGTATATTTGATTGCTGATTTTTTTCCGCTCCTAACTTTAATTTCACATTTATATTTAGATTCTGAAAAAGCCTAAAGGGAATGATAAAAAGATTCCCATAAACGAATCAATTACATCGCCCGAAAAGGTTTGTCACATTTATTCCCTAAGGTTTATCATTTTTTCAGATTCAATAAACTAATATTTAACCTTATTTTTTTAGATTCAATCAAATAAACCACCCGCACAGCAAAATAAAGCCGGCAAACCTCAAAAATTGGAGGGTAATAGAGCTAGAAAAATACAAAAGCTAGAGGGTTATAAAGCTGCCAAAGTTGCAGCTAGAAAACTGGATCGGGGACAATCGGTCGTTGCTGCTCCTAAAATAAGTCAGCCATGCCTTTCTAAATACGGGGCGTGTCTTGACATCGAAGTAAAAAGGAATATGGGCAGCAACGACGATTCACGCATCATAACCATGAATAAAGCTATATTCGGAGATGAGTATGAAGAATTTCTTGAAAAGGAGCACATATACGACCTTCTCAACCGTAAAGAGCTGAGTGCTACTGTTATCAGCTTGTACATAAGGTAAAAAATACTTTTAATTGCATTTATTGGTAATTAATTAAATTTATTGGTAACTAATCTAGTTTGAAATTTTCATTGAAGGTTTCTGTATGAGAAGGTTGTGTGCACGCGCAGATTGTCAAATAGATATTCATTCTTGTCTCCGCATAAACTTTCGATGTGTAAACTCGATCCAGTTAATGTAAAGAATTACATTGTAGATATGTTATTAGGAAATATAGAGAAGGATAAATTGTTCTTTGCACCATATAATTCAGGGTACGTAATTATATATTATTTATTTATATCTTTTTTAATTTATGAGATCTTAATTTATTAGTTGTGTAAACAAAATTGCTAACCAAATTTTTGTTGTTGTAGGGCACATTGGGTGCTATTTGCAATCAATGCGACCTCTAAAGTTATATACTATTTGGATCCCTTGCATGGCAATTACAACAATCACTCCGATATAAAGACTAAGCTCGACACGTAAGTAATATTCATTTATTTCTTACATATATATATAAATAATGTGTTTGTTAATGCTATAATAATCACATTTATTTATTTGATAGAGCTTTACAAGTTTTTCAAGCTCAAAGAGGTGCTATAGTGTCGAAGCAAAAGTCAAATAACATCACATGGATTCCAATAAAGGTTTGAAATATATGCCTTTAAATTTTCATTTACAAATATATGCCTTTACGATCAATGCACACATATTTTATTGACTTATATGTTTTATTTTATAGTGCCCTCGTCAAACTAACAACATCGACTGTGGGTACTATGTATTGCGATTCATGAAGGAGATTGTTGACAGGAATAAAACTATTATCCCAGAAACTGTACGGTATTTTCATTATATGATTTTCATATATAAATTATCTATATATTTGATTCTAACTTAATATGTTCAATGTTTATATTGCACAGTACTTTTACAATTCCAGTCCAACATACTCTGAGGAAGATCTAATGGAATTAAAGGAAGACTGGTGTCATTATGTGCTTGAAATGAAGATTATCTGATTTGCTGGGAAATAGCATGCTGCAAGGGATCTGAATATATGGTAGCTAGTTATATATATTCTGTGTATTCTGTTAGTTATATGTATATGAATAGGGCACAATATATGAACATGTATATGTAGTTAATTAAGTTATATTTTGTGCTGTTGTACAATATCTGAATATGTATATGTAGTTAATTAAGTTTATATATATATATATATATATATATATATATATATATATATATCTGAATGTTCTATTGTAAATTAATATATAAAGTTAAGTTATATAGTTTTGTTTTTGTGTACTGATTGTGTGAACTTTTTCTGAATATGTATTTGAATATGTTATGTTGTTGTGTGAACTGAGTCTGGATAAAAATAATTTTGGAAAAAAAATTAAAAAACAACGCTTTTTAAAAAAATGTCATAAAAAACCAAAAAGCGCTTTTAAAAATTTAATTTAAAACATTTTTAAATAAAAAAATTCACCTTTTACAGTGCTTTTTTGAAAAAGTGTTGTAAATGGTCACCTTTTACAGCGCTTATTTTAAAAAGTGCTGTAAAATGTGCACTATAATGCATATAATGAGTTCACATTTTACAGCGCTTATATGAAAAAGCGCTGTAAAATATGCACTATAATGCATATAATGAGTGCACATTTTAATGCATATAATGGGTGCACATTTTACAGCGCTTATTTAAAAAGCGTTGTAAAATGTGCACCCATTATATGCATTATAATGCACATTTTACAGTGCTCTTTTCAATAAGCGTTGTAAAAGGTGCAAAATAATGCATATAATGGGTGTACCTTTTACAGCGCTTATTCAGAAAGCGCTGTAAAATGTGCATAACAAGCGCACAATATATCTACATGTTTTATAGCGCTTTTTGGTTTTAATAAAGCGCTGTTGTATCTTTTACGGCGCTCGATTGCATAAAAAAAAAAAAGCGCTGTAAAATCCTATTTTTCGCGTAGTGAACAATTATCAAAGCTCCCCCTAACTCTAAGCATGTATTTTAAAAGTAATAGTTATAAGAAACATTATGACAGATTTTCAAAGTATATACTCCACATTTTTAAATATTTTAAATCAGAGTATATATAGTTTGTTTTAAGATTGTTCGCAAAAGCTCGTCACCCCTTTTTGTTATCAGATAAAAAGAGTGAATGGTTTTCAGTCAAAGCATTCCACATAAATCATACATAAAAAATAAGATTGAGTTGCAAATGACTAGAAAGTCAATACATATTCAATGTATCAGATCAGAGCATAGATAAATTTAACTATTAATTCTATTCTACTAGAGGCAATGCATACATAAACTAGAACATCATTCAGAAACAAAAACCAAGTTTAGATTTTTTTTTCCTAAATAAAATCAAATATGTCCTCAGCAAAGGGTTTTGTAAAAACGTCAGCTCACTAATGATCAATGTCATCAAATTGAATATTTAAAATACCCTTTTGGACAAAATCTATAATAAAATGATGTTTGATTTCTAAATTCTTTTCCCCTAGAATTTAGAATTGGATTCTTATTTAAACAGCTTATTGATGTATTATCACAAAAAATAGAAATCGTATTTTCAAAAAGCTTGTAGCCTTCCAAAAGATTCTTCATCCCAAAAAGTTGAGTGCAAAATCATGCTACTAAGATGTGTTCAGCCTTTGTTGTTGACATGGAAATGGTGCCTTGTCTCTTGCTTGACCAAGAGATCAGATTATCACCTAAAAACATATAGTTTAAATTGGTGTTTATTTTTTCTTTCAAGTTTGTTTCTAGCATAGTCAACATCATAATATCCAACTAACATTTACTCAAATGAAATCTTATAGAACAAACCTAGGTTAGTAGTGTCTTTCAAGTATGAAAATATCTTTTTAACAACTATTAAGTGGGATTCTTTTGGGTCAGCCTAAACTAGCACAGACATATACACACTAAATAACATATCAGGTATGGATGCAATAAGATAAAGATGTGACCCAATTATTCCTCTGTATATTTTATGATCAATATTTTTGCTTGATTCATCTTTAACAAGTAAGCAGGTTGGATGCATTGGTGTAGACATATACTTGCATTCATCTAGCTTGAACTTCATGAGAAGCTATTTTGTATATGTAGCCTGATAAATATACACACCATTTTGACTTTGATCAATCTGAATTTCTAAGAAGAACTTCAGTTCTCCCATCATACTCATTTGAAATTCTTGTTGCATCAACTTAGCAAATTATTGACATAGGGTGTAGTTAATTGAAACAAAAATAGTATCATCTACATAAATCGGAATTATGAGAAGGTCATTTTTCATTGATTTCCTAAATAAGGTAGTGTCAACCTGCCTTCTTTCAAAATCATTTTTAATTAGAAAATTGTTATGTGTATTATACCAAGCGCTTGGTGTTTGTTTCAAACCATAATGAGATTTTTTAAGTTTAAAAATATGGTTTGTAAACTCAAAATTTTCAAAACTAAGAGGTTATTTTACATCCACTTCTTCATTTATGTAACCATTCAAAAAAGCGATTTGCTCATCCATTTGATATAGAATGATAATATTGAAAGCAATAAATGAAAGTAAAATATGTATTTTGTCTAACTTGGCCATCAGAGCAAACATCTCGGTGAAATCAACACCTTATTGTTGATTGTAACCTTGTGCAACTAGACGTGCTTTGTTCCTAACAACCTATCCCTTTTCATTTAGCTTGTTCCTAAATACTCACTTGGTTCCAATGGGTTTCTTATCCTCGAGTCTAGGTACAAGATCCCAAACATCATTCCTCTTCAATTTGTTGAGTTCCTCTTGCATAGCCAAAATTCATCATTCATTTCCCAAGGCATCATCAACAGAGGAAGGTTCAATCAATGAGTGCAGACCAAGCAGAGCAGTGCCCTTGAGAGCTAATCTAGTCTTCATAGGATCATTGGAGTTCCCAATAATTAGAGAGTTTGGATGAGACGACTTGTACTTCCATCCAGTTCTAGGCTTTGGAGGATCTTAACTTGTTTTGACGCCAGTTTTATCCTCTGTTGTTTTGTTTAGTTCCTCTGATTTTTCGGATTCCTCTTATTTTCTTGCTTCCTCTGGTTTTTTTGTTTCCTCTGGTTTTTCAATTTCCTTTGGCTTTCCAGTTTCTTTTGTATTTTCAGAACATGCAAGAACTTCATCTAACTTTCACTTTTTAAGGTCAACCTTCTTACTATCAAGCTTAACATGTATTGACTCCTCTACGATCAGAGTCTCCCTATTGAATACTCTATATGCTTTAGATCTTTTAGAGTATCACAAGAAGATACTCTTTTATGATCGAGGGTCAAACTTGCCAAAACTATAGTGTTCAAAATATAACAAACACAACCAAACTAAAAAATATAAGAAATTTAGAATAGGTTAGATATAGACTTTATTCTAAATATAACATGCAATATTTACTGCCTCTATCCAAAACTACTTAGCAACATTCGTTTCATGCATCATGGTGCAAATTTCTTGAAGAGTGTGAATTTTCCTTTCTACAACACCATTCTCTTGAAGGTGTGCTAGGAAAGGATACATTGTGTAAAATATCAATATCTTCATAGAAGTGTTTAAAAAAGTTTGTTTTCAAACTCGCTTCCATGATTACTAAGAATAGTTACTATTGAAAAATATATTTTTTTCATTTTGCACTTGTTTATAGAAGGTAGTAAATACCTTATCTGATTCATCCTTGTGTTTAAAGAACTTAACCCATGTCCAATAGGAATAATCATCAACAATGACAAGTCCATAGTTTTTTTACCACTTATAGAGGCAGGTTGAACTAGACCAAAAAGATCAATGGGTAAAAGTTCAAGAAGTTTATTTGTCAAAATAATATTTTTAGGAGAAAAAAGAACTTTGTTTGTTTTCCTTTTAGACAAGCCTCAAAAAGAACTTTTGATTTGTATTTAAGATTTAGCGGGCCTTTAACAAGTTGGAATTTGTTTAATTTTGAGATTAACCTCAAATTGGCATAGCCTAATATTTTGTGCAAAATTAGTTGTTCATCGTTCACAAACATAAAACATTTAACCTCTTAGTTTTCTATGTTAGAAAGGTTTATTTTATAATTGTTACCTTGCCTTGTTGGAACCAAGTTGGTTTTGATGTTAACAAAAGTATTTTATGTAAACAATATATCTAACTTCAAATTGTATGAAAGAAGATTCATGTAATTGAAGAAAATCTAAAATAAGATTTGATTCAAATTTATCACTAAAGAAAATCTAAAATAAGATTTGATTCAAATTTATAATTAATAAAAATATAAAATAAGATTTTATTCACATCACTAATTGAAGAAAATCTTTGACCAAGTTGAAAAGAAGATATGGTCAAGATTTGAAGAATGTTTGATCAACATTTAATGAAGATTTGAAGAACATTTTATCAACATTTAATGAAGATTTGAAGAAAATTTGATCAACATTTAAATGAAGATTTGAAGAAGATTTGATCTTATCACAACAAGAAAACATGTATTTTGTGAGGGCCAAAAGCCCTCACAAATGGAAAAAAGCAGCCACAAAGGGGGCATTTGTGGCAGCCACAAATAAAGTGGTCACAAACCTTTGTGCCAGCCAAAACGGCCACAAAGTGTGACATGTACGTTGTCTTTTGTGAGGGCAAAAGTCGTCACAAACGCCTGCCTTTGTGAGGGGATAGGTCGCCACAAATGCCTCACTTTGTGAGGACATAGGCCGCCACAAAAGACAGGCTGATTTTAAAAAGTTAAGCCTTTGTGAGGGTCCAAGCCGCCACAAATGCTTCCCTTTGTGAGGGTTTAGGCCGCCACAAAGGATCATCCAGATTAAAAAATAAATATTTTGTGAGAGCTTAGGCCGCCACAAAATATTAAGTATATTAAAAAATTAATTTTTTAAATTTGAAATTAATACTTTATTACAATATTATATATAATAAATTAATATGAATTTAAATTTAAAATTTAAATTTAAAATACAATATTATAATTAAATTTAAATTTAAATTAAATTTAAAATATAATATCAATATAAATTTAATTTAATATATAATAAACTAATCTGAATATAAATTAAAAATTTAAATTAAAAATATAATATTACAATTTAATTATCATTTAAATTAAATTTAAAATATAATATTTAAATTATAATTATTATTAAAGATTAATTTAAATTAAAAATAAATTAAAATTAAAATTAAATTAAATCTAATTTAAATTAAATTTAAAAATATAATATGAATAATAAAAATATAATATGAATAATAATTAAAGTAATTACTACCAAACCAAATAAAACATTCCAAAATTAATAAATAACGTCTTACAAACCAAAAATTAAACACACAATAATTAACTAGGACATGATAAATATGTGTTCATACAACCCAAAAATAAAATTATGAAATTATTCAAATTACATCAATCCTCATAATAATTCCTCTGATCAGCTCCACTCCCACCATCATTATTTCCTGCAATGTTACCCGACAACAAAAGTCCCTCAAAAGTATTATTAATTTGTGTTGGAGGAGACATCTTAGTTTGAAATTGGATTTCATCTTCAATTGCACCACCACTAGTCGAAGGAGTTTCCCTAGCTAGTTGAGGTTGATTTAAATCTGGTCTGATCAAGCCAGATGTTGGCATAGTTGTCGGTATGTAGTTTGATGATATGGTTGAGGTTGAGGAAGTTGATGTGAAGATGACGGAACATACTGATAATTATGAAAATATTGTTGTTGCTGAAACATTGGCTGCTGTTGTTGTTGGAAGGCAGAGTTCGGAGGATCCTAGTGTTGCTGTTGGAAATTTGGAGGCGATTGTTGTTGCTGGGAGTATTGAGAGTAATTTTGTTGCTGCTGGAATAGTGGTTGTTGATGCAAGTATTGAGGCTGAGGCGGGAACTGCTGATGAAACACAAGAGGAAATGAAAATTGTTGCTGTTGAAATTGTTGTTGCTGTTGAAACTACTGTTGCTGCTCTTGAAACTTTTGTTTCCATTCCTCATTCAATTTATCAATTGCTGCTTGTATCAGCTGTTGTGTCTTTTCTTCTTGCTCACTTGCCCATTGCTCCTTTAACTGGTCAAGATTATCTATCGACGGACGATGAGATCGATCCGTACTAGCATAAGAAGAAGACGTCTCAGTCTAAATATAGTCGGTTGAACCTTTCACAAAGGTTGATGATAAACTACCGGCACCCAGCACACGCCCTTTGTACTTGCCACCACTGATGTTCATAAAACTTGTGGTCTCATATTGTTTCTGCTGCACTAGACTAGCTTGCTGAGCAGCAGGAAGAGTAGCTTGATGATCATGCCATTCTTTCATGACTTGTTGAAGTTGTTCCTATATAAAAAATAAAAAAATTAAAAATTAAAATAGTTAATAATTAATATATAATAATTTAGAGGTCTAATTAATATATAATAATTAATATATGATAATTACCTGAATCATTTTTTATAATCCATCATTATACTCATTGGTTTCAGGATTAACATGAAAATAGCGACGTATCTCTGCCTGAGTGACCTCCCTTCCAAGTTGCCTTTCCTAAAATATTAAATTAATGTCAAGTTTATAAGTTGGTGAAATGTGATGATTAATTGAATATAAATTAATAGATATACATTATAAATAGTAATTACCATATAATATTTAATTTCTCTAGCAAACATGGAACCTCCCTTATGAGTACTGGTACCCCTCTCAGATGCTCTATTAATCTTTGCTTTTTCTCTCTTCTATTTGTAAGTATATGTGTTCCATTTCCTCCATAAAGCACTCCAAACATTTTCACCAATCCAATTAGGCCGTTTTTCCTCGCCCTTATTACGTGCGTAAGCCAACATAGATGAGAGACGCTTGGAAAAGTGAAGGTCAAAAGAAGCCAAAAATGTGGCATCATGCTCTCTTTTCCAAGTACATTTAGTCTGTTGTTTGTTTAAATTTAAAAAATATTCAAAATATAATTCAATCAAGCAATCAAATGTATATATAATTAGTAATTTAATAAATTAATCTAATCACTTACTTTGAAACAATGTAAAAATTGATCAACTTCGCTAAATTGAGGTGTCTTATCCTCTTTTATCTCACCCCAAGACAACCATGGTTTTTTATATTTCTCTTGTATGACTTCAGCAATTGCCTTTGCAGATGATTTAAAAGGAACATATCTTCAAAGTTTACATGCAAATTAAATATAAAAATGAATTAATAAAATAAAGTAACATGCAATAATGAAATATTTAACAATCATATTTTAACAATCATAGTTTACATACCCATCTCCTTCTGGAATGATGACAATGCGGTTGTAGCAATCAACACATCCGGGTTCCATTATTTCGTTTATGGTATAAGGCTCTACTTCTACTGGGATCTCAGGATATAGAGGAATAGCTCCACCACTAATACCAATGGTCGGCATCGGCATGAGAGATGGGTCATTAACAACACGTGGTTTAGCAACTTTTTTCTTACCTCGTGATGTTTTGGATATTCCTCGTATTCCCACCGTTCCCGTTCCTCCTGATCCTCCTACTTTCGACACTGAAGCCATGTATATATATATATATATACATACATATATATATATATACACACACACACACACACATATATATATATATATAATGCGTAATTAATTAATTGTCTTCGTCATCGTCATCATCGTCGTCATCATTTGATGAGTGAATTAAGTCACTACCTTCATCATTCTCTAATTCATCTATTTCTTGTTCATCAACTTCTTCTCAAATGTTTGACTCATGACAAAGTTGACTAATAGTCTCATCTCCAATCACATGATCCAAATTTGACATTTCATCCATTTGATATGCAACTTCTTCATTCTGACCTGCTTCAACTTCTTCTATTCCACTTGTTGGTCTTGTTTTGATTGCAACACACCAACCTTGTTTGCTTCTGACAGTTGATGGATAAGGAACATAATACACTTTTCTTACATTATAGGCCAGGGCAAATGGATCAAAACGTCGATATTTTTTGCTCATACGAATGTCTACAGTATTGGATATCAAATTGATCTTAGTTCCTCTGCTAGAAGGATCAAACCACTTACAGTAAAACAACACCACTTTTTTCACATAATCTAGGAACGTATAGTCAATTTCATAAATATGCTCAATTATGCCGTAGAAATCTTCTACTACACCACTATCAGACACACTTTTCATACAAACTCCACTATTAATTGTTTCTTTTCCTTCGGTCCAAGATTCAGTGTGAAATTTGTATCCACTGATGTAATAGGTGTGCCATTCTTTGAAACTTCTACTCGGGCCCATAGATAAGTGCCTCAAGTGGATGTTGATAGGAGTTTGTTCTTCGAGATGTACTTGTTGTTGGAACCATAATGGGAAATTTGAAAGTATATCAACAGATCATTGTCCCGTAGTTAAAAATGCCCTGATCGATGACCATATATATGGTCAATATCAATTTAATCATATAATTAAATATAATCAATAAGAAGAGGAATTTACAACGTACTCAATGTATGGTTTAACTTCAGTGCAGTTAATCAAAACGTGAATATGTGCCGCATTAAATACATTGTCACTTAGCCAGAAAAACGGAAAATCCCTACCAGTATGATGACCAGACAAGCAAAAAACTGATAAAGCATATGGATGACATATAACACTATCAGTAGCGTTTCTTCCGTTAACTGGTGACAACGTTTCGTTGTTGAAATAATGAGAACAAAAGTGTGTTGTTTCACGGTGTAGGTAAGATGAACAAATTGAGCCCTCAACTCTAGCTTTGTTTTTCACCGACCGTTTTGAATAACCCATGAACCTATAATATAAAAAGAGATGTACAATAAGCTCCATGTATATATAAGTTGAAGTATATTGAAAATCAAGTATATGTATATATATATATTTCACCTTTCAAATGGATACATCCATCTATACTGAACTGGTCCACCAAACCTAGCTTCACTTGCATGATGCACTGAGAGATGCTCTAAGGAATCAAAAAAGCCAGGATGAAATACTTTATCCAACTTACATAGAATGATCAGAATGTCATTTTCCATCTTGATGAGATCTTTATCAATGAGTGTTGAAGAATACAAATTCTTGAAATATTGACTCACTTCAATAAGTGGGTTCAATACATGTGTCGGTAAAGCACTAAAGGCAATAGGAAGTAAACACTCTAAAAGTATATGACAATCATGCCTTTTTATCCCATGCATCCTCCCATTTTCCACATCAGCACATCTTGCCAAATTAGAACAACAACCGTCAGGCGTCTTCAGCTCTTTGATCCAACGATAAACAAATTTGGCTTCATCAGTAGATAAAGTGTAATTCGTACGAGGTTTTAGGGTCTTTCCGTTTTGTTCAACCAACAAAAAATCTGGTCGTCTGCAATATATACCAATGTCTTTTCTAGCATTGTCAGTATCTTTTGTTTTCCCTTTCACATTCATCACAGTATTAAATATGTTGTCCAAGAAATTTTTCTCGATATGCATAACATCGAGATTATGTCTTAAAAGATTATCTTTCCAATACGGTAGATCCCAAAAAATACATCTTTTTCTTCAATTGTGCCATTGTCCATAACCTTGTGGTTTACAAGCCACACCATTAACAACATGTACTTTTGGCATATCTTTTACTTTATTCCAAACTTGTTCTGATGTCAATTTAAGCGGGGGTCCTAGACTTTTTACACAGCCCTTCATAAATGCAGCTTTGTTCCTTCTAAATGCATCATCAGCAGGTAAAAACCTACGATGTGAGTCAAACCACGATGCCTTCCCGCCAAATTTTAAAGTAAATGCTTTTGTATCTTCCATACAAATAGGACAAGCTAATTTACCATGGGTGCCCCATCCTGACAACATCCCATAAGCAAGGAAATCATTAATGGTCCACATCAATGCAGCTCTCATCATAAAATTTTCTCTCCGAGCAATATCATATGTCAAGACACCATTCCACAACCTCTTCAAATCGTCAATTAAAGGTTGTAAAAAAATATAAATACCAGTTGTAGGATTAGAAGGACCTGGTATCACATCAGCTAAGAACATATAAGGTTTAGACATACACATATCAGGAGGAAGATTGTACGGAGTGACAATAATCGGTCAACAAGAATAAGGAGTAGATGATGCTTGTATGTAAGGCGTAAATCCATCTAAGGATAATCCAAGTCTTACATTGCGTGGATCAGACGCAAAATCAGGATGCATTTGATCAAAGTGTTTCCATGCCTGACCATCAGACGGATGTCGCAACTCACCTGAATTTCTTCTATTCTCATAATGCCACGCCATCTTTCCTGCAGTTTGTATTGATGCAAACATTCTCTGCAATCTTGATACAATAGGTAGGTAAAACATTGCTTTCCTTGGAATTGATTTTCCCCTACTTACCCTAGAGTTATTCCTTTGGTGATACCTTGGTTGTTGACAAAACTTGCATTCAACTAAGTTAGCATCATTCATACCAAATTCATTGTCATAATACAACATGCAACCTTTAACACAACAATCAATCCTCTTGGCACCTAATCCTAACTTTGACACTAACCGTTTCGCATCGTAATAACTTTGCGGCAAACCATCTCTAACAGGTGTTGCGTCTAGCATCATTTTAGTCATCAAATCCAAAGCTAAATCAGGAACATGAAATTGAGACTTTAGACCTAATAGTCTAATACACATTGATAACTTTGATTTTGGAGATCCTTCAAACAACGCTTTATTTGTCTCTTTCAAAAGACCATAAAATCTCTTAGCTTCTTCATTCGGAAGTCCATCGGTATCGTCATATTGATCTTCATTGAATGACAAATTAACTCCAACAGCATCCGAGATCATATCATTCATCGCCTCAGAGTGTTGAGAGTTATAATAATTTATACATAACATGTTAGTACTACTTGAAGGACCTATGTTATTCTCCACGTACTAGTATTAGGCGCCGCCAGAGACTCTTCCCCATGATTAGTCCAAATCTAGTAGTTAGGCATAAATCCATCTACATATAAATGTATAAATGCACTCTTATTTCATCTTCACTTTTAAACCGTCTACATCGACATAAACAACAAGGACATCTCATTCCCCCTTCATCTTCGACAATTTTCTGCACTCTCGCAAAATTGAGAAAGTCTTCAACCTTGTTACCAAAACGTTGTTTAAGACCCATCCTTCCAGGAAAATTCCTATCGTACATCCAACTACGATCTATATCCATATATGTGTGTATCTATATATATATATATATATATATATATATATATATATATATATATATATATATATATATATATATCGATGTTTTATATATTAATTGCTTTATTTTTCAAAAGCATTATATATAAATTTTGACATACTTTATATGTCAATTAGGGGAGCATGCATTTGTAAACAATATAATAAATTATTATCAATACTATAATTATATCAACCGAAATAAAATTTGAAATGATACTTTTTTAATAATCAAGACTAACAAAAAATAAACTATATTATATATGTATCAAGACTTACAACAAAAAATAATAATATCATCAATTTTAATATTGTTTTTTTAAAAATAGTTATATTAAAATCAATAATTTTACTTTACATGTCAATTAGGGGAGCATTAATTAATTTACAAATAATATAATAAATTAGTATCAAGACTAGTATAATTATATAAACCGAAATAAAATTTTAAATGATTTTTTTTTAATAATCAAGACTAACAAAAAATATCAAGACTAGCAATCAATAAACTATATTAATATGTATCAAAACTTATAACAAAAAATAATAATATCATCAATTTTAATAATTTTTTTTTAAAATAGTTATATTAAAATCAATAAGTTTTACATGTGTTTGAAACTTTTATTTTTCATATATTATGTTAACAACATAATTTCTATTTTTTTTTATATAAATAATTCTATAATAACACATATTACGAATCTATATTTTAAAAATAATATAAATATATTTATAATATCACATATATATTTACTAATCTAAATTTAAAATGTATAAAATACTAACTTGATGTCGGGTAGTGTCTGACTTGAAGCTTTCACGAACAGAGCTTAGAACTCTTCGAAGTAATTAACAACCATTGTCAAAATAAAAATTCAATAATATTAATTACATAAATAACTTCAAATCAAAAATAAAAATAAAAAACTAAATATATAAGATAATATAAACTTACCAAAATTGAAGCAACCTTGGAGGAATATTTTTTGTAGAGAGAAGGTGGAGAGAAAAATGATAAGAGGAGTGGAGTAATATATATAGAATTTGGTTGATCCTTTGTGGCGGCCAAAGCAGCCACAATGAGCAACGGCTATGTGGCGTTTGTGGCGGCCAAAACGGTAAAAAATGCAGGGATTTCTGGAGGCCTGGGCGGCCACAACTAGCAACGGTCCTTTGGGCATTTGTGGCGGCCTTTGCAGCCACAAAATGTAATGGGTATAAAACTTTGTGGTGGATTGGGCGATCAGAAAATGCAACGTAACTTTATTCGTTTGTGGCGGCCTTTGCAGCCACAAAATGCAACGGCTCAGGCTTTTGTGGCAGCCTTTGCAGCCACAAAGTGCAACGTCACTTCAGGAATTTGTGGCGGCCTTTACCCTCAAAAAATTTAGATTTTGTGGCTGAAAAAGCCCTCACAAAAATCTTAAAAATTTAGGTAGATTTTGTGGCTGCCTAAGCCCTCACAAAATCACAACGTTGTGATTTTGTGAGGGCTGCAAAATCCACCTAAATTTTTAAACATTTGTGAGGTCTTTTTCAGCCACAAATAAAGACCAATTTCAATTTTTGTATTTGTGAGGGCTTTTTTCGGTCACTAATTTGTGAGGGTTTTTTCGGCCACAAATTATTTGCAAAGTTGGCCATAAATTAGGGTTTTTCTTGTAGTGTATATTGAAGAAGAGTTTATTTGAAGAATTTACAAGCTCAGTCTACATAAAATAGGAACATAATCAATCTGAAGAATTTACTAACTCAATCTACACAAAATAGAAATAGAATCAATTTGAAGAATTTACAAATTCAATTTGAACAAGATACAATTCAGAATTATTAGGTTATTAGGAGAAGACTTGACTTGTAGGGTCAAAGTTCCAATCTTTGTTATCCAACCTGATAATGGTTTAGTTCCTTCTTCAATTTGGGATTATTAGGTTATTAGGAGAAGACTTGACTTGTAGGGTCAAAGTGGTTAGTTCCTCAAAAGTATAGGGTTGTCAGGCTGTTTGGGAAGATTTTCTTGGAGGGTTGAGGGCTTTGTAATTCAAGGAATTTGAATTAGTGGATTAAAGAGAAACGTAATAACTGCAGAAATTTAAACGAGATAAGAGAAAGAAAAGTGTACGTGGATTTTTATACTGGTTCAGCCGTCTCGTGACGACTTACATCCAGTCCTAAGATCCAACTGGATCTTAGCCTTTCCTATAGAACTTCTTAGAATCAGTTTACAGATAATACACAGCGCCTCGCACCAATCTTAAACTATTCTACATGTTCTATCTTTCCCTCCCTGAATTCCCAAGTTTAAGTCCCATAAACCTGACCAAGAATTCAGTCAAGCGTCTTCTTGTTGACAGCTCTCAACCTCGAAGAACACCACCAGTAACAACTGGATTTTCTCAAAGAAATTTGGTTACAGAAAATGATTTACAGAAAATGAAACAGATCAATTTTACAAAGTTCTTGATCTTCCTTCTTCTCAAAGCAATCTTTCTCAATTCAGTCTTTTTCAATCCTTGTTGATCACAAATGTAGATTGTTCATGGCTGAAAAAGATGTTCAAAGTAATATCAGTTGAGAAAGAGTTAGTGGTATATGATTGTTATTGATATTATGAAGTTTTGTTATCAAGTGATAATAACAAGTTATGAGAAGAAGAAAATGAAAGCAGTTTATATAGTTTCAGGAAAAACAACACATGAATCGATTTGGCCAATCGATTCATTAAAGTTATATAGCAACCTAATCGATTGATCCAATCGATTTCGCGAATTTTGTTTTTCTTGAATCTTGAAACTGCATAACCTAATCGATTTAGCTAATCGATTATTTTAAATGAGTTCTTCAGACTTTGATGAATGTACATAATTGAATCGATGTTCATAATCGACTTGGAGTGTTTTGTTCAAACAACGAGATCAAAACAATCGATGTACTCAATCGATTCAACCATTTCAGTCATCTCTGTTTCTAAAACTTTTTGTACCAATCGCTTTAGTCAATCGATTTCACTAGTTCCAAGGACACAGTGATTTTCACAAATCGATTTGCCTAACCGATTGTGGACTTTAAGTCTCAAGCTCATTTCATCAATTGGTTCATTCAATCGATTTACCAAGTCGATTAATGCCAAAATTTATTTCAAAAGAAGTATATAAGTCGATTGTGCTAATCGACTGTGTATGTTCCAGACCAAGGTTATTTTGAAACTTATTTTAGTAAATCGATTTGCCTAATCGATTTATTACACATTGGTTTGGCTCTGGGACATTCACACTCGATTGTGTCAATCGATTTAAATAAACAAAATAAAGATGTGATTGGATTAATCGATTTGCCAAATCGATTAGCTTGCATGGCATGCCACTGACTTGCATATTTTAATTTCAGTAACTATACTAATCGATTTGTCTAATCGATGTAAACAATCAGTTCAGTCTTGGTGATTTAAACAATCGATCTGCCTAATCGATTTGCGGCAAACTGGCTCTCTGACTTGCACAATTTATTTTCTAATAAGTGTACCAATCTATTTGTCTAATCGATTGATAACCTGTTTGATTTTTCAGAAGATGTGCAAATCGATTTTGCCAATCGATTGGTTAATCCTAGATTGCATAATATCATTCAACCCTGTTACATAATCGATTTTACTAATCAATTTGCTTATGGATCTTCAAGCTTTTGTTGATTTCTTGAGTTCCAAGCAATTGTCTCAAGTTTGTAGGATTGAATTGTTGTTCCTGAAATTTTTCTCAGTTTACAATGTTAGATTTATTTCAAGCTGTATGTTTGTCAATAATATCAAAAACGAACATATGTCTAAAAATCTCCCCCTTTTTGATTTAAGTGACAAACATGCAATTTTAACTTGAGAAACATTTCAAAGGAAAACATTGTAATAATAACAGTCTATTGAAGCTCCCCCTAAATACGAGTATCATTCTTTTCATATAGTGAAATAAGGGTTAGAGCATCAGACAATAATATAACGTATCAGAGTAATGTGCAGAAATACTATTGGTATCAGAGCTTACTACTGGTATCAGAACTGTTAGAAATATCAAGCAAAAAACTGTTAAGTAGCATAAAGTTAGTACAAGTTATAATTTCTCTCCCCCTTTGTCAATTAAGGCAAAAAGAGGTAAAAGAGAGAAGTTTGCTCCCCCTGAGTTGGTAGCAAACCTGAATGCCGCTATACAATGAAACTTTAACAGATTAGTAACACGAGCAGTAAATACAGTATGATCATAAACTTAGTAAGAAAGCAGCTTGTATTAGATCAATGAACAGAAACAGATTATGGCGCGCACTAGAAAATATCAAAATGAAATGCAGCAGTTAATATGATCAATATGCTCAAATATTATATTCATTAATCAATAATCAAGTACATCCAACTAACTCATTACATAGAAAAGAGCAAAACAGAAAAACAAAACAACTAAGAAACCTAAAATCCTAAACATCTAGAGTTTGCTGGTCCTCATTATTATCTGGGGATGAGGCTGAGACCGCTGTATTATCCTCAGCAGGTGTCTCCTCATCATGAGTTGCAGCAGCATCTAAGTGCGTTGGAGTTGGTTCTTCAGCCGCTTGTCTTCCAATTTCAGCAACATCGTTGAAGGACAACTTGATGCCCAGATGTTCCTGAATTGCTGCCACATCTTGTGCAATCTGGTTCTGATCGGATTGACTCTTCTGGATCGCAACTTCCATTCTCTCATTGAATGCCTCCATCTTGGCGTTGTGAGCCGCTTGAGCTGTCATAAATTCAAGCAGTTTGGTGAGCACCTCAGATCCTGTTGAAACTGACTCAGCAGCTGGTGGTTCAACACTTTGTTGGGTTTGTTCAGCATTGGCTTGAGGTCGCTTCCAAACGCCATTCACTTTGCGCAGCTGCATTTGGTTCACGATGGATTCACCAAATGTCAGAATGGTCTTGGACATTTCTTCACCCTTGAGAGATACCTTGAAGTGAGTGAGAATCTTTGTGATCAACTGTGGATACGGAAGCACCAGCTTTCCTTGAGTTGCTTCCAGCATGTGTCGAAGAATGATCCATGCCCAGCTCATCTTGAGCTCTTTGCATAGACCCCACAGTAGCACAATGTCCAGCCGTTGGACAACTGCGTGATTTTCGGAACGCGGGACAAGCATCTGGGTGAGCGCGTACATCAGCATACGTTGCTGAACCTTCATTTGGTCGATTGGAAGTGAGACGGATTCCACAAACCCTTCGACCATTATGTCCTGCACAGCTGCTTTCCTCTCCAGAGACTCTTCCCATCCTTCATCAGCAGCGTCGGCTTCAGTGCTGCCATCAACCGAGTTTCCAAAGTAAGGAAGTCCCGACAAGTTCGAGAACTCCTCAAAAGACATAGAGATTTTCTTCCCTTTCACCGTTGCTTTGAAGCCTGTATCCGTCATCTTGAATGTAGCGTAGAATGCTCGAATCAAGTTCGGATACGAATCAAGTGAGCAGGACAGAAAGTCTTCCGGTCCATGAAACCGCAGATGATCTTGAAACGAAAACCCATCGCTATCGAAGTAGTTGAAATCCCGTACACGAGCTTCGTGAATTTTCCTTTTGACGAACGCTGGAGGAAGCTTGAATTCCTCAGCTTGCTTGTTTTGAGGAGCAGGAGTCTTCTGTTGTGGTGCGGTCTTCTTCTGTGGTGTTGTCTTCTTCTGAGGTGTTGAAGAAGCACCCTTTCTTTTCTTCTTTTTATGCGATAATTCCTTCATCGCATCAGCTAACAACTTTTCAGTTGGAGCCTCTTTCCTCTTCTTTGGTTTTCCTTGCTCTATGGCAATACCTTTGCCTTTATCTTGAGCTGCAATTTTGTGAGTAGGAATCGGAACCCTTTTGGAAAGAGTGGGTGGTGGAGATGGAGTTCTTCCACTTGAAGAAGAAGAAGGGGATGGAGTAGAAGGAGATGTTCGCTTGACTCTTGCCATAGTAAGTGAGTTTGGATGGATTGAAAGCTGAGAAACAGAGGAGATTTGAGTGATTTTGCAGCAATATGAAATGAGAAATCGATTAGGTTGTGAAACCAGATGGTTGGAATCGATTGTCACTGTTCCTTTTATAGATTTCAGAAGAGTCAATCTATTGGTCCAATCGATTTGGTAACCGTTACTGGGGAAGTCCAATCAACAGAGCCGTTAGAGTCTGCAACGGCTAGTAAAAACAACGTAACGGTAACAATGTCAATCGATTACCCAAATCGATTCCTTTAGTTACTCAATCGATTTCCCTAATCGATTTCGTATCAACTTAGCAGCTTTCATACCAGTTTAGAACTAAATCCATCTCAGAATCGATTTCCCACATCGATTCTTTAAATGAAAAACTCAAACCAATTCTAACAACCGATTTCCCAAATCGATTTCGAGCTTGTTCAGAGATCGTTCATATCAGTCCAGAAGCTACCTTGTCTCAGCATCGATTATCCAAATCGATTCTTTAAATAAAAATTCACACTTATTTAAGACAATCGATTTCCCAAATCGATTTAACTGGGAGAGTAAGAACATCTGAAGCTTCCTGGGGATGGCCAATCGATTTCCCAAATCGATTTCGAGTGCAAACCTTGAGGAAATAGACATATTATGGAAGTCGACTAGGGTAATCGATTTTATAAAAGCATTTTCCTGTGTATCCACAGGACAATCGATTTACCCAGTCGATTAGACACATAATTTAGATCTAACTAGGATCTATTATGCCCAATTTCATCCTAATGTGATGGAAGCTATCCTTTGGCAATGCTTTGGTGAAGATGTCTGCTAACTGTTCAGTTGTGTTGACGTACTCTAACTTGATGTTCCCACACTGAAACTGATCTCGAATGAAATGATGCCGAATCTCGATATGTTTGGTCTGGGAATGCATAACTGGGTTCTTAGTGATACTGATCGCACTTGTGTTGTCGCACAAGATGGGAACAGTTCCTAAGTTCACACCAAAATCTAACAGATGCTGTTTCATCCACATGATCTGAGCACAACAACTTCCAGCTGCAATGTACTCAGCTTCAGCTGTTGACAAAGCAATATTGGTTTGCTTCTTGCTGAACCAAGATACAATTGAATTACCTAGGAAATGACAAGTACCAGAGGTACTTTTCCTATCCAGTTTGCATCCTGCAAAGTATGAATCCGAATACCCAACCAAAGAACAAGTTGATCCCTTCGAATACCCTAATCCAAGGCTCCTAGTCCCAACTAAATACCTGAAAATCCTCTTGATTGCACTAAGTTGAGACTCTTTAGGATTGGATTGATATCTCGCACACATGCAAACACTGAACATAATGTCAGGCCTGCTTGCTGTGAGATAGAGCAATGATCCTATCATGCCTCTATACCTTGTAACATCCACTGGTTTACCTATTTCATCTCTATCTAGAAGGTTTCCTTGGCTCATTGGAGTATCAATGGGCTTGAAGCTATCAAAGGAGAATTTCTGTATCAAATCATTACAATATTTTGTTTGACTAATGAAGATACCTTGCTTGTTTTGGTTAATTTGAAATCCCAAAAAGTATGATAGTTCACCCATCATTGACATTTCAAATTGACCTTTCATCAAATTTTCAAAATTTTTGCCCAACTTATCATTTGTAGATCTAAAGATTATGTCATCAACATAAACTTGGACCAGCAAGATATCTTTATCATTAGTTTGTATGAAAAGTGTCTTGTCCACATTTCCTCTCAAAAAGTTTTGTGAAATAAGGAAATTGCTAAGTTTCTCATACCAAGCTCTAGGAGCTTGTTTCAATCCATAGAGGGCTTTTGTTAGCTTGTACACATGATTTGGAAATTCTGGATTTTCAAAGCCAGGTGTTTGGCTAACAAAAACTTCCTCTTGGATCTCACCATCGAGAAAGGCACTTTTCACATCCATTTGATAAAGCTTAAAGTCCATTATACAAGCATAAGCAAGGAGTATTCTAATGGCTTCTAGTCTAGCTATAGGGGCGTAGGTTTCATCAAAATATATTCCCTCCTCTTGGTTGTAACCCTTGGCTACTAACCTAGCTTTGTTTCTAGTTATAACACCATTCTCATCTAGCTTGTTCCTAAACACCCATCTAGTTCCTATGATGTGCTGGTTTTCTGGTTTAGGTACTAGCTGCCACACCTTGTTTCTCTCAAATTGGTTTAACTCCTCTTGCATAGCAAGTATCCACTCACTATCTAGTAGGGCTTCCTTAATGTTCTTAGGCTCAATCTGAGATGCAAAGGCTGTAAGGTTACAAA
This sequence comes from Cicer pinnatifidum, assembly GCA_037974775.1. Classification (NCBI taxonomy): domain Eukaryota; kingdom Viridiplantae; phylum Streptophyta; class Magnoliopsida; order Fabales; family Fabaceae; genus Cicer; species Cicer pinnatifidum. The sequence continues at coordinate 23,097,027 of JBBPBR010000006.1, read as the reverse complement.
AGTGACTAAGGTTTCTTCTAGTTGCCACTCCTTTAGAGATGTCACCTATGATGTTATCTATGGGATGGTTTCTATTGAACTTCCACTCCTTAGGTAACTCATCTATTCTAATAGGTTCAACACAGTCACCGTTTGTTGGAGGTGTAGGTTCCTTTGGTTCTAAAGGTTCAGATTCTATAACTTCATCCAAAGAAGCATCAACAATAGAAGGAGTGTTGTTCAAGTTTTCTTTAAAAAGTTCATCAAATTTCACATGAACTGACTCTTCTATTGTTTTTGTTCTCTTGTTATAGATTCTATAGGCTTTTCTAGTTTGGGAATAACCTAGAAAGATACCCTCATCTGCCTTGGGATCAAACTTGCCTAGGTGTTCTTTACCATTGTTCAAAACAAAGCACTTGCAACCAAACACTCCAAAGTAGGAAATATTAGGCTTTCTACCCTTGAACAACTCATAAGGAGTTTTCCTTAAGTATTGGCCTAATCAATACCCTGTTGACAACATGTGTGGCAGTGTTAATCGCATCAGCCTAGAAATACTTGGGAGTATTTGAATCTTTCAGCATGGTCCTAGCTAACTCCTCTAAAGACCTATTCTTCCTCTCCACTACACCATTTGGCTGTGGTGTCCTGGGGGCTAAAAACATGTGATGTATGCCATTCTCTTCACAGTAAGTATCAAAAGAATCATTTTGGAATTCACCTCCATGATCACTTTTGATGGACATAATTTTCTGACTTGTTTCATTTTGAACTAAGTTTGCGAACTTTTTGAAAACAGAAAAAGTGTCACTTTTATGAGTCAGAAAGTAAGTCCAAGTGAATCTAGAATAGTCATCGATTAACACAAATCCATACAAGTTACCTCCAAAACTTCTCACTTGGGATGGTCCAAACAAATCCATGTGGATAAGTTGCAAAACCCTATTGGTTTTGACCATATCTATTGGGGGAAAAGTAGACTTGACAAGCTTGCTTTTCTCACAAGAATCACACAGCCTATCCTTAGAAAACTTTCTATTGGGAAGACCTATGACTAACTGCTTGCTAACAAGTCTATTCAAATGATCAATATGAATGTGTGCAATGCGTTTATGCCATAACCATGTTTCATCAGCATTTGATAATAAGCAACAAACAGAATTAGCAGGCATAGCAGTTAAGTCTAACATGTAAATATTATTAACTCTATTACCTACCAATTTCATGCTTTTATCAAGTTCGTACTCAATAATGCAGGAAAGTGGCGAAAAACTCACTTGAAAGCCGTTATCACACAGTTGACTTATGCTTAGAAGATTGTGTTTCAATCCTTCTACGTATAAGACATTTTTGATGATAACAGTTGATTCGGAGCCTATGTCACCAATTCTGCAGATCTTACCCTTATTGTTGTCACCGTATTTGACAAATCCATCTTCTTTTAGGCTTAGGGACAGGAACATAGATTTGTCCCCTGTCATGTGCTTTGAGCATCCACTATCAAGATACCATTGGTGTTTAATGGATCTCAAGCATACTTGCAATAAGATCATAATTTAAATTTAGGTCCCCAGTGCAAATTGGGTCCTGGGGGGTCAATTTCAACATCTTGTGTCTTAATCTTCCAAATCTGTTTACATCCTCTGTTGGCAAGTCTTTTAAATTTGCAATTGTAAACAAAATGTCCTTTTCTACAACAGAAATGACAAGTGACAGCAGAGGATGCATACTATTTTGGTTTGACAAAGACATTATGCATGTGACTAGACTTAGCAAATTTCTGGTGATGTTTAACATTACCATATCCTATGCCATGTTTAGTCATATTCTGATTTGCATGCATATTTTGGTTAAAACCAAGTCCAGATTTTATATTGACATTTCTCTGGTTGCTAAGAATATCATTCAGTTTATCCTTGATACTAGAGAATTTCAATAAATCAAACTTCAATAATGCAACAGAATTCTCAAGATCAATGCATTTGGCAGATTTATCATGTGAGTCCTTTTTTAATTGTTCACATAAGTCCTCAATCTTCCTATAATCAGTTTTCATTTGATCATGCAACATACATTGTTGTTCAAGCATTTTCTTAGTGCTAACTAACTGCTTAACAGATTTAACATATTCAGCATGAAGTTCATTAAATGCATCTTGCAGTTCATCAAAAGAAGGATTATATTGAGAACTTACCTCACTTTCTGATTCAGAATCCGTGTTAGCCATGAGGCACAGATTTGCTTCTTCAGTTTCGGAAGATGTGGAGGATTCTTCATTGTCATTCCATGCGATATATGCTTTTCTGTTTTTCTGAGCTGGTTCCTTGCCTTTAGTTTTGGAATTTCTGTTTTTTTCTGCATCTTGTAACAATCAGCCTTTATATGACCAGGTTTTCCACATTCATAGCATGTGACTGTTTTACTGTCATTGTTCTTCGAGCTGGATTGTTTTCTGAATTTACTGTCTTTCTTTTTTAGAAATTTCTTAAATTTCTTGACAAGTAACCCCAGTTCAGGTTCCTCATCATCCTCACTGCTTGATTCATCTGAGCTGGTCTCATGTTCAGATTTAGACTGATGTGTTTGGGCTTTCAACGACAATCCTTTTCGTTTCCTATCAACTTGCTCAACTTCATTGAGTCTATGTAGTTCCATCTCATGCTCCCTCAGTTTTCCAAACAATGTAGCTATTGTCATGCTTCCTAGATCCTTTGATTCTGCAATGGCAGTGATTCTTGGTTGCCATTCCCTAGTCAAACACCTCATCACCTTGCTAATTTGCTGATCATTATCAATCTCCTTGCCTAAGGCATTTAGGTTGTTGACTATGTGCGTAAACCGGGTCTGCATGTCGTTTACTGATTCTTCTTTCTTCATGCTAAACAATTCGTACTCGTGCATGAGAGTATTTATCCGAGCTCTCTTTATGTATGTGGTTCCTTCATGCGTCTGCTGAAGTGTATCCCACATTTGTTTTGCTGTTTTGCAATTTGAGACTCTGAAGAATTCATCATGACTCAAGGCAGCAGTTATAATGTTCTTGGCTTTGGCGTTGTACCCAACTTTCTTTTTGTCATCCTCAGACCAGTCACTTTTAGGCTTTAGGATTGCTGATTCACCAGTACCTGCTATGGTTGGCACAAAAGGTCCATTTTCTACTACATCTAAAATGTCAATACCACTAGCTTCAAGAAAAATTAACATGCGTTGTTTCCAATACATGTATGCGGCCCCGTTAAAAGCAGGAGGCCTAGCTAATGATGCACCCTCTCCTAGGAAATCAGAGGTCATGATTTTTGATGAGAGTTACTCTAACAAAAATAGGCTCTTGATGCCAATTGATGGTATATGTAACCTCTGTTGAATAGAAAAATATGCGGAAGAATGCCTATTCTAACAATATGCGCAGCAGTTTAACAAATTCTAAATTTATTAAACACAAGATTAAACAAGGTCCCTAATGAACAATTCTAATGAATGTCAAACTATATGGATCATGGTATATATGGAGAAATGCATCAGAAACAATTATTATTCAAGATGTTGATTTTCATGCAATCATGTTAAGATGATTAAACATGCAAATTCACTTAACATAGAATATTTATCATGCATTCAATCAATATCAGAAACGTAATAATTGCAGAAATTTAAACGAGATAAGGGAAAGAAAAGTGTACGCGGATTTTTATACTGGTTCAGCCGTCTCGTGACGACTTACATCCAGTCCTAAGATCCAACTGGATCTTAGCCTTTCCTATAGAACTTCTTAGAATCAGTTTACATATTATACACAGCGCCTCGCACCAATCTTAAACTATTCTACCTGTTATATCTTTCCCTCCTTGAATTCCCAAGTTTAAGTCCCATAAACCTGACCAAGAATTCAGTCAAGCGTCTTCTTGTTGACAGCTCTCAACCTCGAAGAACACCACCAGTAACAACTGGATTTTCTCAAAGAAATTTGGTTACAGAAAATGATTTACAGAAATTGAAACAGATCAATTACAAAGTTCTTCATCTTCCTTCTTCTCAAAGCAATCTTTCTCAATTCAGTCTTTTTCAATCCTTGTTGATCACAAATGTAGATTGTTCATGGCTGAAAAAGATGTTCAAAGTAATATCAGTTGAGAAAGAGTTAGTGGTATATGATTATTATTGATATTATGAAGTTTTGTTATCAAGTGATAATATCAAGTTATGAGAAGAAGAGAATGAAAGCAGTTTATATAGTTTCAGGAAAAACAACACATGAATCGATTTGGCCAATCGATTCATTAAAGTTATATAGCAACCTAATCGATTGATCCAATTGATTTCGCGAATCTTGTTTTTCTTGAATCTTGAAACTGCATAACCTAATCGATTTAGCTAATCGATTATTTTAAATGAGTTCTTCAGACTTTGATGAATGTACATAATTGAATCGATGTTCATAATCGACTTGGAGTGTTTTTTTCAAACAATGAGATCAAAACAATCGATGTACTCAATCGATTCAACCATTTCAGTCATCTCTGTTTCTAAAACTTTTTGTACCAATCGCTTTAGTCAATCGATTTCACTGGTTCCAAGGACACAGTGATTTTCACAAATCGATTTGCCTAACCGATTGTGGACTTTAAGTCTGAAGCTCATTTCATCAGTTGGTTCATTCAATCGATTTACCAAGTCGATTGATGCCAAAATTTATTTCAAAAGAAGTATATAAGTCGATTGTGCTAATCGACTGTGTATGTTCCAGACCAAGGTTATTTTGAAACTTATTTTAGTAAATCGATTTGCCTAATCGATTTATTAGACATTGGTTTGGCTCTGGGACATTCACACTCGATTGTGTCAATCGATTTAGACAAACAAAATAAAGATGTGATTGGATTAATCGATTTGCCAAATCGATTAGCTTGGAAGGCATGCCACTAACTTGCATATTTTAATTTTAGTAACTGTACTAATCGATTTGTCTAATCGATGTAAACAATCAGTTCAGCCTTGGTGATTTAAACAATCGATTTGCCTAATCGATTTGTGACAAACTGGCTCTCTGACTTGCACAATTTATTTTCTAATAAGTGTACCAATCGATTTGTCTAATCGATTGATAACCTATTTGATTTTTCAGAAGATGTGCAAATCGATTTTGCCAATCGATTGGTTAATCCCAGACTGCATAATATCATTCAACCCTGTTACAGAATCGATTTTACTAATCGATTTGCTTATGGATCTTCAAGCTTTTGTTGATTTCTTGAGTTCCAAGCAATTGTCTCAAGTTTGTAGGATTGAATTGTTGTTCCTGAAATTTTTCTCAGTTTACAATGTTAGATTTATTTCAAGCTATATGTTTGTCAGTAATATAAAAAACGAACATATGTCTAACATAGTCAAGTAAGTGGTGAACCAGGATAAAGCTATGTGTTAAATTATTTATGGTTTCGATGTTTGCTACTTCTAAATCTGATTGCTTCTTATCTAAGTAATTCATAAAAATCAACCAACCTTCATTAAGTTAGCAAAAAGTTATCAACTTTAGCAAACACAATTCAACCCCCTTCTCATGTTTGCACCTTAATTGGTATCAGAGCTTGGTCTCAAGGTTGAACATTTTACAATGTTTGAGAAAAGATCCAAGGGTTCAACATGTCTGGATTTAATGAAGAAGCTGGTGGAGGAAACATCAACAAACCACCTCTAGTTGATGGAGAACTTTTTGAGTATTGGAAAGACAAGCTGAGAAGTTTCTTTATTTCACAAGATCCTGTTTATGACTTGGTGGAAGATGGTTATATTGCTCCAAAAAATACTGATGGTATTAAAATTTCAAGAAAGGAGATGAATGTTGATCATAAGAAGATGTATAAGATGAATCAAAAGTCCATAACTTTCATGATAAATGCACTCACTTTAAAGGAGTTTGACAAGTGCACTAACAAAGACACATCAAAGAGTATTTATGATAATCTGATTCTGACCTATAAAGGAAGCAAGCAAGTTCAAGAAGCAAATGTCAACCTCCTAGTAAAAAATTATGAGTTGTTCAAGATAGAAGATGATGAAGAGCAAACAGATTTGGCTCTAATGGCTCCCACCAACTCTAAATCAGGATCCAACACAAATTCTGACTCTAGAAGTTAATCAACAAATGAAGAAATTGAGGTATTTTATGAATTTACCCGATCTGATTTAATTATTGAAAACACTTACGAAAGAAAATACAAATCTAACTGAAAAGGTTAATGCTTTAAAGAATCAAAGTGCTGAATTTAAAACAGAAAATGCAAATCTAAAAATTGATATTACGGAACTTAAAATAGAGAATTCAAATCTAAAAAATGATATTACTAAACTTAAGACATATAAGGCTAAAAAATAGTGAAAAATCTCATAATTGTGAGAACTGGACGTACTAACTTTTAGTGAACCAGGATATATCTTTGTGTGATATTCCTTCCCTTATCTTTATTTGTTTCTAATCAACTAACCATGTATCTAATAGATAACTTAATTATGTGATTTCACTAACCAAGACATTATGTTTTTATTGTGTTTTCATAACCAAGATTAATCTTAAGTTAAATATTTTGAGATTAAACAAGAATTTTTTAAAACAAAAGGGGAATTACAATTCAAACCCCCTTCTTTATAATTGACATTATCACTTCAAACTCTAGCTAACAAATCGAGGTATTGGATGAAGTTGTGACAATACACTTATGATTGAATAACAATATAAAATACTTTCACAAATGATAGGAAAAATTAATTAAATCCATCTTTTTTCCAATTAATTTGGGTGTATGTTCTTGTAAACATTTTAGACTATTAATCAATAACAATCTATCTTTTGTATAATTTTTAAAATATATGTGATTAAAATAAAATATTTATAATGATCCAACAATTATGTTTCATTGACATTGTAAACAAATTTTATGCTATTGATTTTCACCATTCGATTCTTTGAAGAATAAGTTCTATTAATTTGGAGTCTCATAAAAAAGTTGTTCCAATTACACTTTGAAAATTCTCTTTAACGAATTTATCATTAACTACAATTTATTACC
>JBBPBR010000006.1:22945084-23089070 GCA_037974775.1 Cicer pinnatifidum | reverse complement strand
CATTAATATTTTAAGATTCATTATTTATTATTTATATCGTAAATAAATAAATGATTCACTAAATAAAAATATTTAAATATTATAATACATACAAATAAATTTTTTGTCTTATAAAACTTAAAATATTATTTGATAATAAGTTGAAACTGCGTTCTATAGATATTAAAAGTGAAAACTTATCTAAAATAAAATCACTGTCACAATTTCAATAATAAAACTATTTAAAATTATTATATATTTTAACAATTCACTCAAAATTAAAATTTAAAATAGTGAATTCTTTGATAATATTTAATTGTTTTTACAATACCCCATTACTTATACAATAATATTATCATAATTATTATTGTTGTATTTAACTCAATTCTAAATTAAAATTATTAAAATCATAAAGATTCTTTCGTGTGATTGCTAGTTTCTAATTCTTATTATTTAAAGTAAATTTTTAAAATAAAACATGTTCATTTAAAATGGAATTGAAATTATTTTTTACCTTAATTTTAAACCGTTTACAATTAAAATTAAAAATCATAAAAAAAATAGATTTCCTGTTTCTGTTTTTACGCTCACTTTCATCATCTCTTACTATTCCATCTAACCTATCACCCAAAACCACCATAACCATCCTGACTTTGCCATCACCCAAGACCACCGACCTTCCACCTTCCGGCAGCCTTTTCCGGCAACCAGGCACCGTCCTTCCTTCTTTGTCAATCGTTTAGTTCTGGTTCGTTTCTTTTAATCGTTATCAAGTTTTTTCTCCTACTTATTCTTCTTTTATGTTGTTTCAATGGTTGTTTTGATTCTTAATTTGAACATTTTAGTTTCGTTTTGATTGTTTTTTTCGGTTGTTGTTTCATTGAATTATTGTTCTTCTTTGGTGTGAAGGAGGAAAAGGGATTTTTTTCAATAATTGTGATTTGATATTTTTTTTCCTCTTATTTGAGATTGACTTTCATGTGGTTTTTGCACTGTAGCCTTGAAATCGTGACTTGCAAATGATTTTTCAAAGAATCTTGATTATAATGAATGAATTATTAATGTTTTTGCTAGACAAAAATATAAGGATCACGAGGATGCATTTTTTGGCCAGGACACTAAATATCTTAGGACAGTTCCCATTAGACACAACCCTTCTCTGTCGGGAACTCTAAGGCTATGTTTGAGAGTTTACTTGGGGAGGATTTTGGGGAAAAAAGAATGAAGAAATGGATGGAAGGAAGGACTTTGGGGAGATTAAAAAATGTATTGGAGTAGGGTTCTAGAGGGTTTTGGAGGACTTACATAAATTCTTAAATCCTTTCCATGTTTTTATAGTACTCCAAAAATTAAAAAATATTTGGATCATAAATGTTCTTTTATTCTTCTTAACCAAATCACTCATTCTTATAAGGTGAATGATTTCTCTTTATTTCATTTTCTTCCCCTGCCCCCAGAGTCCTCCCTTTCTCTCCCTTCGAAACTCCCAATCAGAACCCAAGGGTTTGTTTAGTTCATACTTCATTGGAGAGGAGGGGCGGTGAAGAGAGAGATTGTAATAGAGGGGAGAGAAGGGAGAGATTTTAAAATGTTTTAGTTTTTAGTTTTTAATTTTTAATTTTATTAGATGAAAAAAATTATTAGCAGTCACTGAGACAACTAGCACCGTGTTTTCAATTTTTCCCAAATCAAGGTATTGATATTTATATTTATATAGCACAGAATGTTCTTAATGGTTGAGGAGGTTGGTGGTGGGTCTAGTTCAAATTTGAATTATTGATGTATGCACATTATTATATAACTATTTATGTCATGTATAGGATTTTTTTTTAGTTTTATTTTTAATAATAAGTAGACTCTTGCGGTCTACTATTCGATTTTACAATCCGATATGACTTAGAATCTTGATTTTGACAACCATGTATATGTCCATTTTACATAATGAAGTTTGAAACCAGTTTCAAAACTTGTGACTAAATTTGAATCCAATCCATAGAATAGGTTTCAATACGGATATTGTTCGGTTTTTCATTTAAACCAAACCATATACGCCCCCACATTTTTGTTTGCAAGTTCTTAGAGAAAATAATGACTTACACTAGTTTAGTAGATGTCTGTGGTTGGAACTTCATAGCTTCCTGATGGAATAACTTGGCTGTTGTGGTTAATTCTGTGATACATCTTATATTTTAATTGACCAGCTCAGTTACTTAGATTGATAAGCAAAATCGTAATTCGAGATCAGATTTATTTTTACAATGTTTACACCACTTTCAATTTATATTTCTGCTTAAATTATGTTGAATTAAAGCATGCTTTGATGATGTGCAGGAGTGAAGTTTGTCGTGCTCGATTTATTCAATAAAGATGAACACCATCCAAGTTGTTGCAAGCAATCCTGGGATTAATGTGAGAAGAAAATATCAGCCACGCCATTTTCTTTCTACACCACTTGGATTGTCAATGAATGCCAACCCTCTCTCTAGGACCTCTATGATCCCAAGTGCAAAACCTTCATCTGTCGTACAACGTGTGGCTGTTTTAAAATCTCGTAAACCTCGCCATGTTTGTTTAGCTGGTGGAAAAGGAATGATGGACAATAGTGAGGTATAATACACTTTCATGTAAGTTATACTATGCATTTTACCTTTTATCAGTTATATCACAGATGATTAATTTCCCTTTAGTTATGCTATGATTTCTTCTTTTAAGCTATTGGATAGCTTTTAGCCAAGTTTGTGCTGCTTGTGCGGGAATAGCTTAGTGTTATGTATGGATTGGTAGTATCGGGTGAAATGGAATAATCTAGTTAAATTTTTAAAAATGGATTTTATTTTATTTCAATCTACCACAAATCCAAACATATCCTTTGATGTCGTTAAACTACTCCCTCTATCCTTTTTTATAAGTACTTCCTTTTTTTCCATATATTAAGAAAAGTAGATAGTGAATTTAATGTGTAGATGTTCCTAAAATAGCATTTGTATTTGAATGTGTCTGACTTTTCATCTTCTAAGATAAATTAGTAGTATTAATAAGGAGTATGTTTGAAACAAAATAATAAATGCATCTAGTAATTTGAAAGTGAGCTTTAAGGACAATTTTTTTTCTCAAAATTTGATTATAATAGGGACATTTTTTTTAATTTTCTTCATTTTATGAATATTGATAATTAGGATTCCCAACGGAAATCTCTTGAGGAAGCTATGAAAAATTTACAACAAAAAATTCAAAAGGGAGAATACAATGGGGGAAATGGGTCCAAGCCACCAGGTGGACGAGGCGGCGGCTCTGGTGGATCAGAGGACAGAGGTTTCTCTGGAATGTCAGATGAGACTCTTCAAATCATTTTCGCAACAATTGGCTTCATATTTGTGGTAAATTTCTCTGACTTTATAATTAATTAACAAGGTTGATAATGTTGTATGGAGGAGTGCTTGGAGCACTCTTTTCAACATTCACTCGTTGAATAAAAGTTACGTGGGTCCCATCACTTTATATAGGATCCATTTTCAAATGTGAGACTTCCATTGATTTCAATCAATAAGAGAGTGAGTATTGGAGTAAGTGTTGAAAAGAGTGTTTCTATGCCATGTCTCATAACATTCTATTCTACATCTTTTGCAGTATATTTACGTCATCAATGGCATCGAACTTACAAAGCTAGCTAGGGATTTCATCAAGTATCTACTTGGTGGAACTCAGAGTGTTCGATTGAAGCGAGCCTCATACAAATGGGTGCGATTATATAAGAAGATTACTGGCCAACACGAAGTTGATGAGATTGGGTTGGAAAATGCTCTAACACGATGGAACGTCGCTGATTTCTACCGAGATGTCCTTAGGAATTACATGAAACCAAATTCAGATTCAAATGAATAAAGATTGGGAGCAGCTCTAGATGCCAAAATTTCACATCGTTGAACACATGATGAATAGGTGCATTTGTGGTTTTGCTTTTAATTTTGGAAAAGTTACTTTCTTTTAATCAAAATTTCTTTTGATATGATTACAAAAATTTCTTTTGACATGGTTACAATTTTTTTAATACAAAGTTATATCTAGTACACATTTAGCCTGAAAGTTAGAAGGCTTTGTTTGATGTAATTAGGTGGCAATTACACTGATTTTTCTTGAGGTCAGTGCTTAGTTACATTAAATATTTGCTATTTGAGAAATTACCTTGACATTCTTTACTTTATTTGCTTATTCCAAGTATCATAAGGTATTGTTCAAGAAATTATATATCTCTGTAATTTTTTGAAATAAATACAAATAAGAGACCAGAATAAGAGGTAATAGATGTAAGTGTTATAGTGCATTAATTTAACTCATGATCATAATAAGTAAATAAATATTTACGAAGATGGGGCTGCCCAATGAGAAATTACCATGGATTTGGATCCCGTGATCAAAAAGGCAAAAAAAAAAAAAAAAATAAGAAACTTATTCAATATTGTATGCTAATTTCTGTTGTGAAGAAATGGCAATTGTATGTTTTATATAAAAACAAAAGGAGCAAAGAGAAATGTCAAGTTTTCTTCTTCTGTTAAAAAAAAAGTCAAGTTTCCTTGAACTATGAATTTAATTTGCTCTCTTAAAAAAATCAATCTAATTTGATCTTAAACTATTAATAAAAGGTGAGTGTGTCTAACTAAAAACTTAAATATCAAATTGAAAATGACACATGTACAACAACTCTCACGTTGAGTTTATAAGCCTCAAACTCTCTACTTGATTCGGTTTTGATTACCTTGACATCATGTGTTTAGACTCATTGCTCCTTACTTCATCACGTGCCACTTTCTTAATTTACTCAAGAAATAATTTATAATTTTTAAAATAGTATCATTCCATTTTGTCAAAAAAATATATTATTATTATTATTCATATAGTCTCGAGCGTAAAAAATTTGCTACATGGTGCACTCGAGAGTTTGTCATTCTTATAATTTATAAAATAGTATTAAAGATTGAGATTGTTAACCATACACCGTTAATGTAACTTTTTTAATCTAATTTTTTTCACAACCATCTAAACAAATGTCTATTTATGCAATAATATATAATTAGCTGTCTATACAGTATCACTGTGTTGAAAAGTTGAAGAACTCAAATTTCAAACATCTAAAGTTGAATGTCAGATGCATCAGTGAATATTTATAAACTGTGTTTCTGACATACACATTGTGTCATTGAAATCAAATAAGTTTAGACTGTAACAGTGCCCTCTCCATCTTGTTTTAACATGTATTCTTTCTTCATTTCCTCCAAGACAGAATCATTGGTGCTGTAAAAGAATTATAGGACAAAACATATCAATTCCACATTCATAGCCATCCTAATAGATGAACTGCTTCTTCAATAGTATTACAACATACAATGCTAGTTGTATAGGTTATTAACCATACGATCACCAGCACAGATATAGACAATAGACAAATCAAATTCAAACAAAAACATGCTTAATAAACAACAATGCAAATACTTAGGTCCTATTTGGATGATCAACTTAATTAATAGCATAAATTCTTATCATATAAGTGTTTATGCAAAAGTTATTTCTAAAATAAAAGATAAAATAAAATCAAGTTGTTTTCATATAAGTTATAAATTGTATCTACAAATTTACGGCTATGTCATAAATAGTTTTCATAAATTCTCTCAAATAGTTTCAAAAGTGCTTATACTGGTAAACAAGCTCAAATAAATCAATCCAAACATGCCTTTATTCATGTTTCTCCCGTTTGATAAGAGATTTAGGAAGGAAATTTACAAGTGTTGCCTAGATGTTGGAACAAATGCAATCGAAACCAAAACTGAACTGACAAAAAGTAAATGAAGAAAGTAAAAGGCAAAATACTTTCATATTTTACTACTACAATTCTAAGCTGTTTATATAGGAAAAAAAATTACAATAGTAATACTGAGTAATAATGACATAATCATAAAATATAAAAAAATAACAGAATAATATAAAATAAAAGATAATCAAATATAATTTTTCTTGATTCTTCAACACCCCCTCTCAAGTTGGTGCATAGATATATGTCATGCCCAACTTGATTATAAGTTGCTCAAAATTGGGTCTTGTCAAACTTTTTGTCAAGATATCAGCAGTTTGCTAATTGGAAGTCACAAATGGCAGGCATATAATTCCAGCATCATTTTTTTCTTTCATGAAATGGCAATCAATCTCAATGTATTTGGTTCTATCATGTTGTACAAGGTTGTGAGTTATACTTATTGTTGTTTTGCTATCGCAGAACCATTTTAAGGGTGAGTCAACTTTAATTTTCAGTTCGTCAAAGAATTTACAAATCCACAAAAGTTCACAGATTCCTTGAGTCATTGCCCTGAATTCTTCCTCTGCACTACTTCGAGCAACAACACCTCGTTTCTTACTTCTCCAAGTGACTAAATTTTCCCAAACATAGGCACAATATCCAATAATGGATTTTCTATCAGTAACTGATTCTACCCAATCATCACCTGTAAATATAAAGGCTTCTCTGTCATTAGTTTTCTTGAAGTACAAACCCTTTTCAGGATTGGATTTCAAGTACCTTAAGATCCGATAAACTGCCTCCAAGTGTTCATCATAGGGAAAATGCATGAATTGACTTACAACACTCACCGAGAAAGCGATGTCATGTCTAGTGTGGACTAGATAAATAAGTTTGTCTGGTATCTTCCAATCTCAACAGGAACACTGTCTTTCTCCAAACATTTAGCATTTAATTCCATAGAAGTATTTGTTGGTCTACACTCACTCATCCCAGTTTCTTCTAAGAGAACTAGGATGTATTTCCTTTGAGAAACAATAATTCCCTTCTTTGAGCGAACAACTTCCATACCAAGAAAATATTTAAGGCCTAAATCTTTGATCTCAAATTCTTTTGTCAATTTTTTCTTCAATCTTTCCATATAAACAATATCATCTCATGTGAGAATAATATCATATACATATACAATTAGAATTGCAATTTTACCAACATTAAAGAACTTCTTGAACATCGTATGGTCTAATTGTCCCTGCATATATCCTTGCCTTTTGACAGATCGGGCGATTTTTCAAACCAAGCCCTAGGGAATTGCTTGAGACCATAAAGGGATTTTTGTAGTTTGCTCACATTTGAACCAAACTTATCTTCAAAGCCATGTGACTATCCATGTATCTCCTCCAAATCATCGTTCAGGAAAGCATTTTTTTACATCAAGTTGGTTAAGAGACCAATCTAAATTCATTGTCAAGGACAAAAGAACTCTAATAGTGTGCCTTGTATCTTTCAACTGTGTTATCATAATTATATTTCATAGTAAATACCTATTTACAGCCAGCGGTACTCTTTCCTGTAGGTAACGTCGTGACTCTCCAAATTTGATTCTTCTTAAGAGCTCTCATCTTCTCAAGAACATATTCCTTCCACTTTAGAATTTTTAGAACCTTCTGAATATTTTTTGGAATTTCTACAGCAAACAACTTAATGCATGATTAGACAAAGGATATTTAATGCATGATCTAACATGTTTTCTAATTGTAATAAGAAGGTCTATAATTATAATACTTGACATGACTCTTAAGAACAGAAGACTTACCTGTATCAAGATAATGTATTGGATTATCTATTGGTTCAGAATCTTGGAAGGGTCAGAGAATGGGTCCTTCATTTCTATGTTTATGGTTTCTTCTTTCAAAGATATTTCCCTTCCAAATAGGGTTAATGGTAGTAAACCTATTTTGTGTCTCTTTATCTGAGTCATTATATTGTGGCATTTCAAGTGATCCTTCATTATTATTAAGATAAAAAATTTGATCATTGTGATTTTGATTTGAAATTGTCGCCCCTGAATCTGTCGAAACCTCATTCATAAGTGGATTGAATTCCAATATGAATTTTTGAGTATTTTCTTTTGGTGCATCAATAGGGGAGGGAATAGGTCAGGCCATGCTAGGCTAGGCTTTGAAAGGCCTGAACCTGGCCTACGAATAATTGTTTAGGCCTAAGTCTGGCCTATGGCCTATCATAGGTTTTTTTCGGTCTAGTCTATCCTTTTTAAAAGTCTGGTCTGACATGAAAGCCTATTTAAAAGTCTTATTAACATTAAGACATTTAAATGTTATATTTTAAGTATCTATATATATTAAACAAAAAATAATTTTTCTAACAAAATGATTTTTAAAAAATCTAAAACAAACACCATTTAAACCGTAAAAAATGATTTTTGGTTTCAAATAATAGACTTTTCTTGCACCCATTATTATCTCTCAAATAAATATGGAACAACTACCAAGTGATTGCCTAATTGAACAACCACCGAATATAGAATGATTACTGAATATGAAATCGCTACTAAATATGGAACGACTATTGAATGATTTTCTAATTGATAGACTTTAAAATAGGAAATAATATTATTAATAAAAAATAATAAAAAATAACATTAATAAATAATAAAATATATATAGGTTGGTCTATCAAATCTAATAGGCTTTTTTATAAGCCAATCTGACCTATTTAAATAAATAGGCTTTAAAAATAGTCTGAGTCTAGCCTTTTTACTAAATAGGTCAGACCAGACCATATCATAAGTAAGTCAGACCATAGGCCCCTGACAGACAGTCTAGCCTATTCACATCCCTATGCATCAATATAAGTCTCAGATTTTTGTGACAATATTACATCACTTAAAGTACTAATATGTTCAAAAGTAAAAGATGAATCTTTCTTAAAATTTCCTCCATGAAGATGAATGTCAGGAAAAAATTGTTGATTTTCAACAAAAGTAGCATCTATGGTTACAAAAATTATTTTTGACTTTGGTTCAAAACACCGATATCCGTTATGAGTTTGAGAATAACCTGTAAACACACATTTTATTGCTTGTGGCCCGAGTTTGACAAGTTGTTTATGTTCATGAACAAAAGCAGTGCAACCAAAAACTTTTAGTAGTAAATCAACAGAGACACTAGTCAAAGGAAAATAATTTCGAAAAATATCAAGAGGGGTATGAAAATTCTAGTATGATCATCAATAAAATTTATAAACCATTTTTATTAGAAAATGTGTTTATTCTATTAGAACCCCAAACATCACTATGAATAACTGCAATGAGAATGAAAGAAGTTAGTTTGACAATTTATATCCTTTGTTAATTTATTAATGGATAACAGATTACATGATAAATTGGGAAAATGTAAGACATTTTTTAAGGTTAACATATGTGACAGAATAACTTAACATTTCCTTGCAATGGCTGAAAGAGAGCCATCTGCAACTTTAATTTTGTGGTTACTTGGACAAGGACTATAAGAAGAAAACAAACTCGACTCCTCAGTCATCTGATCATTAGCACCATAATCGATAATCCAAATATGGTTAGGATTGACACTAAGTAGAGCAATATTTGGAAAATTACCTCTCTGAGCTATAGAGCAAGAAGGAGTTTGAGACTCAAGGAGTTTGTACGATTGATCTAATTATTCCTTGGTGAAAGGAGATGGGCTTGAAGGAGACTGCTTCTCTTGATCAGAGGTACCAACTTGGAGGGCATGACCTTCGTTTCCTCCTTTTCTTCTTCCAATTTAGAGGTTTTCCATGGAGATTCCAACATCTATCACGTGTGTGCCATGGACGTTTGTAATGTTCGCACCATGGTTTCTTGCCATCTCTCTTCCCATCTTCATTCTTAGTGACTAGGGCAGAACTTTCAACCTCAACAACAGAAGGTGACTTACCCATCATAACACCTTGTCTCGCCTATTTTCTTCTAACTTCTGAGAACGCTTCCCGAAGTGATGGCAATAGAGTTTTTCCCAATATTCTGCCTTGGACTTCATCAAGCCGCTTATTAAGCCCAACAAAGAACATGAATACTCGGTCGTTGTCATGTCTCTTAAGAAACAAAACATTGTCCTCACAACTGTTGGTACCAGTAACCTCTGTTAAATGAAAATTATGCGGAAGATTACCTATTTTTAGAGATATGCGCAGCAGTTTAACAAATCGTACATTTATTAAACATAGCATCAAATAAGGTCCCAAAATTACAATACAAATGAATGCACAAAGTATATGGATCAAAGAATATATTGAGAGATGCACCAGTTACGTTTATTGTTCAAGATATTGATTCACTTACAATCATGCTGGAAACAGTCTTTCATGTAATATCAAAATATGCAGAAAGATATTCAAGTACTCAATCAATATCAAACAAATACACACTGCAGAAATTAAAAAGAGATAAGGGTAAGAAAGATTGTACGCAGTGATTTATACTGGTTCAGCCGTTGTTGAACGACCTACGTCCAGTCCCAAGATCAAATCCAATCTTGGCCTTTCCAATAGAATATCTCAGAATCCGTTTACAGATGTTCTAGCTCCTCGCCTATCAATCTAAAACGATTCTTTCTATTCTATTCTTATCTCCCTGAATCCCAGAGTTTATCTCCCATAAACTCTTCCAAGATTACAGTCAAGTTTCTTCTTGATGAGACCTCTCAATCACATAAGATAACTACCAGTTAAGACTGGATTTCTCAATGTTATTTGTTTTAAGAATTTGTTTACAGATGTATCTAATCAGAAATTACACAGAGATTTCTTCAGCAGTCTTCTTCTCTAAAGTTGTTTCTCCAGCAATCTTTCTCAGTTCTTGTGGATCATGAAAGATGAATCTTCATGACTGAAAAAGTAATGTTCAAAGTTATTTCACAGTGAGAAACAAAGATATCTCCCATAAACTCTTCCAAGATTACAGTCAAGTTTCTTCTTGATGAGACCTCTCAATCACATAAGATAACTACCAGTTAAGACTGGATTTCTCAATGTTATTTGTTTTAAGAATTTGTTTACAGATGTATCTAATCAGAAATTACACAGAGATTTCTTCAGCAGTCTTCTTCTCTAAAGTTGTTTCTCCAGCAATCTTTCTCAGTTCTTGTGGATCATGAAAGATGAATCTTCATGACTGAAAAAGTAATGTTCAAAGTTATTTCACAGTGAGAAACAAAGATATCAGAAAGTTATGTGTACGTTGTTGTATATTCGAAGAAGAGACTGAAAAACAGTTTATATAGTTTCAGGAAAAACAACATATGCATCGATTTACCCAATCGATTCATTAAAGTCATAATGCTGGTTAATCGATTTCCTCAATCGATTTCGCGAGTCTTGTTTTTCTTGAATCTTGAAACTGTACATTCTAATCGATTTACTCAATCGATTATTTTAAGTAGTTCTTCAAACTTTGATGACAGTATATAATTAAATCGACTTGATGTGTTTTGTTCAAACAACGAGATCAAAACCATCGATGTGCTTAATCGATTTAACCATTCAGTCATCTCTGTTTATAAAACTTTTATGTCAATCGATTGTGCCAATCGATTGTGGATTTTAAGTCTGAAGTACTTTTCATCAGTTGGGTTATTCAATCGATTTACCAAGTCGATTGATACCAACTTTTATTACACAGATGTATATAAACAGATTGTAGTAATCGATTGTGTATGTTCCAGACCTAAGTTATTTTGAAACTTGTTTTAGTGAATCGATTGGCCTAATCGATTTAGTAAACAGGTTTGGCTCTGGGACATTAACAATCGATTGTTTCAATCGATGTAGACAAAAACAAAATTAAAGATGTGATTATTTCAATCGATTTGCCAAATCGATTGCCTGCAAAACGTGCTACTGACTTGCAAATTTTAATTTCAGTAAGAATGTCAATCGATTTGTCTAATCGATTTAAACAATCAGTTTAGTCTTAGTGATTCACTCAATCGATGTGCCTAATCGATTTGTGGCAAACTGGCTCTCTGACTTGTACAATTTATTTTCCAATATGTGTACCAATCGATTTGGAGAATCGATTGATAGCCCGTTTGATTTCTTCAAGGATGTACAAATCGATTGTGCTAATCGATTGGGTAACACCAAACTTTGTAAACTTATTCAACCCTGTTATAGAATCGATTGTACTAATCGATGTGCTCATGGATCATCAAGATTTTGTTGATTCCTTGAGTTCCAAGCAATTGTCTCGAGTATGTAGGATTGAATTTGTTGTTCCTGAAATTTTTCTCAGTTGACAATGTTAGATGTATTTCAAATTGGATGCTTGTCAATAACATCAAAAACGAACATATGTCTAACAATCTCCCCCTTTTTGATTTAAGTGACAAACATGCAATTTTAACTTGAGAAAAAAAAAAGGAATTATGAGTAACAGTTTTAGTAGAGCTCCCCCTAAGTTCAATATTCATAGAGAGTAAAGATAAGGATTAGGAGCAATGAAACTGATAAAGTAAAGCAGTAAAGAAATTACAGTTAGCACAAGTTATAATTTCTCTCCCCCTTTTGTCAGTTAAGGCAAAAAGTGGTGAAAGAGAAATGTTTGCTCCCCCTGAGGTTGTAGCAAACCTGAATACTGCTCTACAAAGAATCTAGAAAAGATTAGTAATAACAAGCAGTAATGCCAGTAATATTTTAACTTAGTTGAAAACAATTTTGGAATAGTGGACAAAACAGATTATGGCGCGCACTAGACAATATGAAAATGAAATGCAGCATTTGAAATGATTAACAATCTCAAGGTTCATAAATCAAAAAGAATTACATTCATCATGATCATTACAAAACGAAAGCAAAAAGAAACAAAGACAAACAAAACTAAGAAGCCTAATGTCCTAAACGCCTAGAGATGCTGGTCCTCATTATTAGCAGGGGATGAGGCTGAGACCGCTGTATTAACCTCAGCAGGTGTCTCCTCACCATGAGTTGCAGCAACCTCTACTGTTGTTGGAGCAGGTTCTTCAGCCGCATGTCTTCCTATTTCAACAACATCGCTGAAGGACAACTTAATGCCCAGATGTTCCTGAATAGCTGCCACGTCTTGCGCCATCTGATTTTGGTCTGCTTGAATCTTCTGAATAGCAGCTTCAATCCTTTCATGAGATGCCTCCATCTTAGCGTTGTGAACTGCTTGTGCTGCCATAAATTCAAGCAGTTTGGTGAGCACTTCCGATTCTGCTGAAACATTCTCCGCAGCTGGTTGTTCAACACCTTGCTGGGTTTGTTCAGTAGAAGTCTGAGGTCGCTTCCAAACTCCATTGACTTTTCGCAGCTGCATTTGGTTCACGATGGATTCACCAAATGTTAGGACGGTCTTCGAGACTTCTTCACCCTTCAGAGATACCTTGAAGTGAGTGAGAATCTTCGTGACGAGCTGTGGATACGGAAGTACCAACTTCCCTTGAGCAGCTTCTAGCATGTGCCTGAGAACAATCCATGCCCAGCTCATCTTGAGCTCTTTGCATAGACCCCACAGTAGCACGATATCCAGCCGTTGCACAACTGCGTGATTTCCGGAACGTGGAACCAGCATCCGGGTGAGGGCGTACATCAGCATCCGTTGCTGAACCTTCATCTGGCCTATAGGGAGTGAAACAGATTCCACGAACCCTTCGACCATAAGATCTTGCACAGCTGCTTGCCTATCCAGATACTCTTCCCATCTGTCGTCATCAGCGTCTGCTTCGGTGCTGCCATCCACTGAGTTTCCAAAGTAGGGAAGTCCTGACAGAGTAGAGAACTCTTCGAAAGACATCGAAATCTTCTTCCCTTTGACTGTTGCTTTGAAGCCGGTGTCGGTCATCTTGAAATTTGAGTAGAATATCCGTATAAGATTCGGATATGTATCAAGCGAACAGGATAAGAAGTCTTCTAAACCATGAAACCGGAGATGGTTTTGAAATGAAAAACCATTACTGTCGAAGTAGCTGAAGTCCAAGACGCGAGCTTCGTGTATTTTTCGATTTACAAAAGCTTGCGGAAGTTTGAATTCATCAGCTTGATTAGGTGGAGGAGCAGTTGATTTCTTTGGAGTAGTCTTTTTCTTTTTCCTTTGCGATATTTCCTTCATTGCGTCAGCGAGCAATTTTTCAGTCGGAGCTTCCTTTCTCTTTTTGGGTTTACCTTGATCAGGGGCAATACCTTTACCCTTATCTTGAGATGCAATCTTGTGTGTAGGTATTGGTACCCGTTTTGGAAGAGTGGGTGGTGGAGACGGAGTCCTCCCACTAGATGAAGAAGATGAAGGTGAAAGAGAAGGGGTTCGGGGTTGAGTTTGCTTAACACGAGCCATTAAAAAAAGTTGTGACACGATGAAGATTTGAAGGAAAGAAAAGTGTTTGGGAGTTGAAAACAGAGACTTTTTGAGAAATATTGCAGAAAATTGAAGTTGCAATCGATTAGGAAGATTGGAAAAGGATGGAAAATCGATTGTCACTGTTCCTTTTATAGAAAAAAAATCCAGAAATCGATTTCTCCAATCGATTTGATGACCGTTACTGGGGAAGATCAACCAACAGAGCCGTTAGATCCTGCAACGGCTAGTAAAAACTGCAACGGTAACTATGCCAATCGATTACCCAAATCGATTCATGAAGTTACGCAATCGATTACCCAAATCGATTTCGTATCAACTTAACAGTTCTCACATCAGTTTAACTCAGAATACACTTCAACAACTAACTCAGAATCGATGTCCCCAATCGATTCTTTTAAAGAAATCAACAGACTCAATCGATTTCCCAAATCGATTTCGAGCAATTTCAGAAGACTTTCATCTCAGTTCAGAAAATACCTGCCTCAGCATCGATTTACCAAATCGATTCTTTTAAAGAAATAACAACCACATATAAATCAATCGATTTCCCAAATCGATTTCGTGTTCACAGTTTTGATAAAAAAAAGCATATTATGGGTCACATCGATTTGGTCAATCGATTGTGTAACACATTTTCATGTGTAATCACAGGACAATCGATTTTGCAAATCGATTTGACACATAATTCAGATCTGACTAGGATCAATTATGCCTAATTTCATCCTAATGTGACGGAAGCTTTCCTTTGGCAATGCTTTGGTGAAGATGTCTGCTAGCTGTTCAGTTGTGTTGACGTATTCCAACTTGATATTCCCACACTGAAACTGATCTCGAATGAAGTGATGCCGAATCTCGATATGCTTGGTCCTGGAATGCATAACTGGGTTCTTAGTGATACTGATCGCACTTGTGTTGTATGCCATTCTCTTCACAGAAAGTATCAAAAGAATCATTTTGGAATTCACCTCCATGATCACTCTTGATGGATATAATTTTCTGACTTGTTTCATTTTGAACTAATTTCGCGAACTTTTTAAAGACAGAAAAAGCGTCACTTTTATGAGTCAGAAAATATGTCCATGTGAACCGAGAATAATCATCGATCAACACAAAACCATACAAGTTACCACCAAAACTTCTAATCTGAGATGGTCCAAACAAATCCATGTGGATAAGTTGTAAAACCCTATTGGTTTTGACCATATCTATAGGGGGAAAAGAAGACTTAACAAGCTTGCTTTGCTCACAGGAGTCACACAGCCTATCTTTAGAAAACTTTCTATTGGGAAGGCCTATGACTAACTGCTTGCTAACAAGTCTATTCAGATGATCAATATGAATGTGTGCAATGCGTTTATGCCATAACCATGTTTCATCAGCATTTGATAATAAGCAACAGGCAGAATTAACAGGCATATCAGTTAAATCTAACATGTATATATTATTAACTCTATTATCTACTAATTTCATGCTTTTGTCATGCTTGTTTTCAATTGTGCAAGAGAGTGGTGAAAAGCTTACTTGAAAACCATTGTCACACAGCTGACTTATACTTAGAAGGTTATGTTTCAGCCCTTCCACATATAAGACATTTTTAATTATGGCAGTTGATTTGCTGCCAATGTTACCTTCACCGCATATCTTGCCCTTGTTGTTATCGCCGTACTTTACGAAACCACCTTCTTTCAGATTGAGGGACACAAACATTGATTTGTCCCCTGTCATATGCTTTGAGCATCCACTATCAAGATACCATTGGTGTTTTGTGGATCTCAAGCATACCTGCAATAGGATTAGAATTTGCATTTAGGTCCCCAATACAAATTGGGTCCTGGGGGGTTAATTTTAACATCTTGTGTCTTCATTTTCCAAATCTGTTTACATCCTCTATTGGCAAGTCTTTTAAATTTGCAATTGTAAACAAAATGTCCTTTTCTACAACAGAAATGACAAGTGACAGCAGAGGATGCAAACTGTTTTGGTTTGACAAAGAAATTATGCAAATGACTAGACTTAGCAAATTTTTGATTATGTTTCACATTTTCATAACCTATGCCATGTTTAGTCATATTTCGATTTGCATGCTTTTTGCTATTAAAACCAAGTCCAGATTTTATATTGACACTTCTCTGGTTGCTAAGAATATCATTTAGTTTATCCTTGCTACTAGAGAGTTTCAATAAATCAGACTTCAATAATGCAACAGAATTCTCAAGATCAATGCATTTGGCAGATTTTTCATGTGAGTCCTTTTTCAATTGTTCACATAAGTTCTCAATCTTCTTATAGTCATTTTTCATTTGATCATTCAATTTACATTGTTGTTCAAGCGTTTTCTTAGTGTTTACTAATTGCTTAACAGATTTAACATATTCAGCATGCAGTTCGTTAAA
The DNA here is from genome assembly GCA_037974775.1 of Cicer pinnatifidum. Lineage (NCBI taxonomy): Eukaryota > Viridiplantae > Streptophyta > Magnoliopsida > Fabales > Fabaceae > Cicer > Cicer pinnatifidum. The sequence goes on along the minus strand of JBBPBR010000006.1, from coordinate 23,072,524 downwards.
TGCATCTTGCAGTTCATCAAATGAAGGATTATATTGAGAGCTTACCTCACTTTCTGATTCAGAATCCGTTTTAGCCATAAGACACAGATTCGCTTCTTCCGTTTCAGAAGATGTGGACGAATCTTCGTTGTCATTCCACGCAATGTATGCTTTTCTGTTTTTCTGAGCTGGTTCCTTGCCTTTAGGTTTGGAATTTTTGTTCTTGTTCTGCAGCTTGTAACAATCAGCTTTTATATGACCAGGTTTGCCACATTCGTAGCATGTAACTGTTTTACTGTCATTGTTTTTCGAGCTTGATTGCTTTCTGAATTTACTGTCTTTCTTTTTCAGAAATTTCTTAAATCTTTTGACAAGTAGTCCCAGTTCAGGTTCTTCATCATCCTCACTGCTTGATTCATCTGAGCTGGTCTCATGTTCAGATTTGGACTGTTGTGTTTGGGCTTTCAACGACAATCCTTTACGTTTCCTGTCAATTTGCTCAGCTTCATTTAGTCGATGTAATTCCATCTCATGCTCTCTCAGTTTTCCAAACAATGTAGCTATTGTCATGCTTCCTAGATCCTTGGATTCTGCAATGGCAGTGATTTTTGGCTGCCATTCTCTAGTCAAACATCTCATTATTTTACTAATTTGCTGATCATTATCAATCTCTTTGCCTAAGGCATTCAGGTTGTTGACTATGTGCGTGAATCGGGTCTGCATGTCGTTTACTGATTCTTCTTTCTTCATGCTAAACAATTCGTACTCGTGCATGAGAGTGTTTATCCGAGCTCTCTTTACATCTGTGGTTCCTTCATGCGTTTGTTGAAGTGTATCCCACATTTGTTTTGCTGTTTTGCAATTTGAGACTCTGAAGAATTCATCATGACTTAAGGCTGCAGTTATAATGTTTTTTGCTTTGGCGTTGTACCCAACCTTCTTTTTGTCTTCATCAGTCCAGTCACTTTTTGGCTTTAGGATTGCTGATTCACCTGTACCTGCTATGGTTGGCACAAATGGTCCATTTTCTACAGCATCTAGAATATCAATACCACTAGCTTCAAGAAAAATTAACATGCGTTGTTTCCAATACATGTATGCGGCCCCGTTAAAAGCGGGAGGCCTAGCTAATGATGCACCCTCTCCTAGGAAATCAGAGGTCATGATTTTTGATGAGAGTTACTCTAACAAAAATTGGCTCTGATACCAATTGTTGGTACCAGTAACCTCTGTTAAATGAAAATTATGCGGAAGATTACCTATTTTTTTGAGATATGCGCAGCAGTTTAACAAATCGTACATTTATTAAACAAAGCATCAAAATAAGGTCCCAAAACTACAATACAAATGGATGCACAAAGTATATGGATCAAAGAATATATTGAGAGATGCACCAGTTACGTTTATTGTTCAAGATATTGATTCACTTACAATCATGCTGGAAACAGTCTTTCATGTAGTATCAAAGTATGCAGAAAGATATTCAAGCATTCAATCAATATCAGACAAATACACACTGCAGAAATGAAAAAGAGATAAGGGTAAGAAAGATTGTACGCAGTGATTTATACTGGTTCAGCCGTTGTTGAACGACCTACATCCAGTCCCAAGATCAAATCCAATCTTGGCCTTTCCAATAGAATATCTCAGAATCCGTTTACAGATGTTCTAGCTCCTCGCCTATCAATCTAAAACGATTCTTCTTATTCTATTCTTATCTCCCTGAATCCCAGAGTTTATCTCCCATAAACTCTTCCAAGATTACAGTCAAGTTTCTTCTTGATGAGACCTCTCAATCACAGAAGATAACTACCAGTTAAGACTGGATTTCTCAATGTTATTTGTTTCAAGAATTTGTTTACAGATGTATCTAATCAGAAATTACACATAGATTTCTTCAGCAGTCTTCTTCTCTAAAGTTGTTTCTCCAGCAATCTTTCTCAGTTCTTGTGGATCATGAAAGATGAATCTTCATGACTGAAAAAGTAATGTTCAAAGTTATTTCACAGTGAGAAACAAAGATATCAGAAAGTTATGTGTACGTTGTTGTATATTCGAAGAAGAGACTGAAAAACAGTTTATATAGTTTCAGGAAAAACAACATATGCATCGATTTATCCAATCGATTCATTAAAGTCATAATGCTGGTTAATCGATTTCCTCAATTGATTTCGCGAGTCTTGTTTTTCTTGAATCTTGAAACTGTACATTCTAATCGATTTACTCAATCGATTATTTTAAGTAGTTCTTCAAACTTTGATGACAGTATATAATTAAATCGATTTGCAGAATCGACTTGATGTGTTTTGTTCAAACAACGAGATCAAAACCATCGATGTGCTTAATCGATTTTACCATTCAGTCATCTCTGTTTATAAAACTTTTATGTCAATCGATTGTGCCAATCGATTGTGGATTTTAAGTCTGAAGTACTTTTCATCAATTGGGTTATTCAATCGATTTACCAAGTCAATTGATACCAACTTTTATTACACAGATGTATATAAACAGATTGTAGTAATCGATTGTGTATGTTCCAGACCTAAGTTATTTTGAAACTTGTTTTAGTGAATCGATTGGCCTAATCGATTTAGTAAACAGGTTTGGCTCTGGGACATTAACAATCGATTGTTTCAATCGATGTAGACAAAAACAAAATTAAAGATGTGATTATTTCAATCGATTTGCCAAATCGATTGCCTGCAAAACGTGCTACTGACTTGCACATTTTAATTTCAGTAAGAATGTCAATCGATTTGTCTAATCGATTTAAACAATCAGTTTAGTCTTAGTGATTCACTCAATCGATGTGCCTAATCGATTTGTGGCAAACTGGCTCTCTGACTTGTACAATTTATTTTCCAATATGTGTACCAATCGATTTGGAGAATCGATTGATAGCCCGTTTGATTTCTTTAAGGATGTACAAATCGATTGTGCTAATCGATTGGGTAACACCAAACTTTGTAAACTTATTCAACCCTGTTATAGAATCGATTGTACTAATCGATGTGCTCATGGATCATCAAGATTTTGTTGATTCCTTGAGTTCCAAGCAATTGTCTCGAGTATGTAGGATTGAATTTGTTGTTCCTGAAATTTTTCTCAGTTGACAATGTTAGATGTATTTCAAATTGGATGCTTGTCAATAACATCAAAAACGAACATATGTCTAACAATCTCCCCCTTTTTGATTTAAGTGACAAACATGCAATTTTAACTTGAGAAAAAAAAGGAATTATGAATAACAGTTTTAGTAGAGCTCCCCCTAAGTTCAATATTCATAGAGAGTAAAAGATAAATATTAGGAGCACTGAAACTGATAAAGTAAAGCAGTAAAGAAATTACAGTTAGCACAAGTTATAATTTCTCTCCCCCTTTTGTCAGTTAAGGCAAAAAGTGGTGAAAGAGAAATGTTTGCTCCCCCTGAGGTTGTAGCAAACCTGAATACTGCTCTACAAAGAATCTAGAAAAGATTAGTAATAACAAGCAGTAATGCCAGTAATATTTTAACTTAGTTGAAAACAATTTTGGAATAGTGGACAAAACAGATTATGGCGCGCACTAGACAATATGAAAGTGAAATGCAGCATTTGAAATGATTAACAATCTCAAGGTTCATAAATCAAAACAGAATTACATTCATCATGCTCATTACAAAACGAAAGCAAAAAGAAACAAAGACAAACAAAACTAAGAAGCCTAAGGTCCTAAACACCTAGAGATGCTGGTCCTCATTATTAGCAGGGGATGAGGCTGAGACCGCTGTATTAACCTCAGCAGGTGTCTCCTCACCATGAGTTGCAGCAACCTCTACTGTTGTTGGAGCAGGTTCTTCAGCCGCCTGTCTTCCTATTTCAACAACATCGCTGAAGGATAACTTAATGCCCAGATGTTCCTGAATAGCTGCCACGTCTTGCGCCATCTGATTTTGGTCTGCTTGAATCTTCTGAATAGCAGCTTCAATCCTTTCATGAGATGCCTCCATCTTAGCGTTGTGAACTGCTTGTGCTGCCATAAATTCAAGCAGTTTGGTGAGCACTTCCGATTCTGCTGAAACATTCTCCGCAGCTGGTTGTTCAACACCTTGCTGGGTTTGTTCAGTAGAAGTCTGAGGTCGCTTCCAAACTCCATTGACTTTTCGCAGCTGCATTTGGTTCACGATGGATTCACCAAATGTTAGGACGGTCTTCGAGACTTCTTCACCCTTCAGAGATACCTTGAAGTGAGTGAGAATCTTCGTGACGAGCTGTGGATACGGAAGTACCAACTTCCCTTGAGCAGCTTCTAGCATGTGCCTGAGAACAATCCATGCCCAGCTCATCTTGAGCTCTTTGCATAGACCCCACAGTAGCACGATATCCAGCCGTTGCACAACTGCGTGATTTCTGGAACGTGGAACCAGCATCCGGGTGAGGGCGTACATCAGCATCCGTTGCTGAACCTTCATCTGGCCTATAGGGAGTGAAACAGATTCCACGAACCCTTCGACCATAAGATCCTGCACAGCTGCTTGCCTATCCAAATACTCTTCCCATCCGTCGTCATCAGCGTCTGCTTCGGTGCTGCCATCCACTGAGTTTCCAAAGTAGGGAAGTCCTGACAGAGTAGAGAACTCTTCGAAAGACATCGAAATCTTCTTCCCTTTGACTGTTGCTTTGAAGCCGGTGTCGGTCATCTTGAAATTTGAGTAGAATATCCGTATAAGATTCGGATATGTATCAAGCGAACAGGATAAGAAGTCTTCTAAACCATGAAACCGGAGATGGTTTTGAAATGAAAAACCATTACTGTCGAAGTAGCTGAAGTCCAAGACGCGAGCTTCGTGTATTTTCCGATTGACAAAAGCTTGCGGAAGTTTGAATTCATCAGCTTCATTAGGTGGAGGAGCAGTTGATTTCTTTGGAGTAGTCTTTTTCTGTGGAGTATTCTTTTTCTTTTTCCTTTGCGATATTTCCTTCATTGCGTCAGCGAGCAATTTTTCAGTCGGAGCTTCCTTTCTCTTTTTGGGTTTACCTTGATCAGGGGCAATACCTTTACCCTTATCTTGAGATGCAATCTTGTGTGTAGGTATTGGTACCCGTTTTGGAAGAGTGGGTGGTGGAGACGGAGTCCTCCCACTAGATGAAGAAGATGAAGGTGAAAGAGAAGGGGTTCGGGGTTGAGTTTGCTTAACACGAGCCATTAAAAAAAGTTGTGACACGATGAAGATTTGAAGGAAAGAAAAGTGTTTGGGAGTTGAAAACAGAGACTTTTTGAGAAATATTGCAGAAAATTGAAGTTGCAATCGATTAGGAAGATTGGAAAAGGATGGAAAATCGATTGTCACTGTTCCTTTTATAGAAAAAAAATCCAGAAATCGATTTCTCCAATCGATTTGATGACCGTTACTGGGGAAGATCAACCAACAGAGCCGTTAGATCCTGCAACGGCTAGTAAAAACTGTAACGGTAACTATGCCAATCGATTACCAAAATCGATTCATGAAGTTACGCAATCGATTACCCAAATCGATTTCGTATCAACTTAACAGTTCTCACATCAGTTTAACTCAGAATACACTTCAACAACTAACTCAGAGTCGATGTCCCCAATCGATTCTTTTTAAAGAAATCAACAAGCTCAATCGATTTCCCAAATCGATTTCGAGCAATTTCAGAAGACTTTCATCTCAGTTCAGAAAATACCTGCCTCAGCATCGATTTACCAAATCGATTCTTTTAAAGAAATAAAAACCACATATAAATCAATCGATTTCCCAAATCGATTTCGTGTTCACAGTTTTGAAAAAAAAGACATATTATGGGTCACATCGATTAGGGCAATCGATTGTGTAACACATTTTCATGTGTAATCACAGGACAATCGATATAGCAAATCGATTTGACACATAATTCAGATCTGACTAGGATCAATTATGCCTAATTTCATCCTAATGTGACGGAAGCTTTCCTTTGGCAATGCTTTGGTGAAGATGTCTGCTAGCTGTTCAGTTGTGTTGACGTATTCCAACTTGATATTCCCACACTGAAACTGATCTCGAATGAAGTGATGCCGAATCTCGATATGCTTGGTCCTGGAATGCATAACTGGGTTCTTAGTGATACTGATCGCACTTGTGTTGTCGCACAAGATAGGAACAGTTCCTAAGTCCACACCAAAGTCTAACAAATGCTGTTTCATCCACATGATCTGAGCACAGCAACTTCCAGCTGCAATGTACTCAGCTTCTGCTGTTGACAAAGCGATACTGGTTTGCTTCTTGCTGAACCAAGATACAAGTGAATTACCCAGCAAATGACAAGTACCAGAGGTACTCTTCCTATCCAGTTTGCACCCAGCAAAATCTGAATCTGAATACCCAACCAAATAACAAGTTGATCCCTTAGGATACCATAAACCAAGGTTCCTAGTCAACTCTTCTAAAGACCTATTCTTTCTCTCCACTACACCATTCTGCTGAGGTGTCCTAGGGGCTGAAAACATGTGATGTATGCCATTCTCTTCACAGAAAGTATCAAAAGAATCATTTTGGAATTCACCTCCATGATCACTCTTGATGGATATAATTTTCTGACTTGTTTCATTTTGAACTAATTTCGCGAACTTTTTAAAGACAGAAAAAGTGTCACTTTTATGAGTCAGAAAATATGTCCATGTGAAACGAGAATAATCATCGATCAACACAAATCCATACAAGTTACCACCAAAACTTCTAATCTGAGATGGTCCAAACAAATCCATGTGGATAAGTTGTAAAACCCTATTGGTTTTGACCATATCTATAGGGGGAAAAGAAGACTTAACAAGCTTGCTTTGCTCACAGGAGTCACACAGCCTATCTTTAGAAAACTTTCTATTGGGAAGGCCTATGACTAACTGCTTGCTAACAAGTCTATTCAGATGATCAATATGAATGTGTGCAATGCGTTTATGCCATAACCATGTTTCATCAGCATTTGATAATAAGCAACAGGCAGAATTAACAGACATATCAGTTAAATCTAACATGTATATATTATTAACTCTATTACCTACTAATTTCATGCTTTTGTCATGCTTGTTTTCAATTGTGCAAGAGAGTGGTGAAAAGCTTACTTGAAAGCCATTGTCACACAGCTGACTTATACTTAGAAGGTTATGTTTCAGCCCTTCCACATATAAGACATTTTTAATTATGGCAGTTGATTTGCTGCCAATGTTACCTTCACCGCATATCTTGCCCTTGTTGTTATCGCCGTACTTTACGAAACCACCTTCTTTCAGATTAAGGGACACAAACATTGATTTGTCCCCTGTCATATGCTTTGAGCATCCACTATCAAGATACCATTGGTGTTTTGTGGATCTCAAGCATACCTGCAATAGGATTAGAATTTGCATTCAGGTCCCCAATACAAATTGGGTCCTGGGGGGTTAATTTTAACATCTTGTGTCTTCATTTTCCAAATCTGTTTACATCCTCTATTGGCAAGTCTTTTAAATTTGCAATTGTAAACAAAATGTCCTTTTCTACAACAGAAATGACAAGTGACAGCAGAGGATGCAAACTGTTTCGGTTTGACAAAGACATTATGCAAATGACTAGACTTAGCATATTTTTGGTTATGTTTATCATTTTCATAACCTATGCCACGTTTAGTCATATTCCGATTTGCATGCTTTTTGCTATTAAAACCAAGTCCAGATTTTATATTGACACTTCTCTGGTTGCTAAGAATATCATTTAGTTTATCCTTGCTACTAGAGAGTTTCAATAAATCAGACTTCAATAATGCAACTGAATTCTCAAGATCAATGCATTTGGCAGATTTATCATGTGAGTCCTTTTTCAGTTGTTCACATAAGTCCTCAATCTTTTTATAATCATTTTTCATTTGATCATGCAATTTACATTGTTGTTCAAGCATTTTCTTAGTGTTTACTAATTGCTTAACAGATTTAACATATTCAGCATGTAGTTCGTTAAATGCATCTTGCAGTTCATCAAAAGAAGGATTATATTGAGAGCTTACCTCACTTTCTGATTCAGAATCCGTTTTAGCCATAAGACACAGATTCGCTTCTTCCGTTTCAGAAGATGTGGACGAATCTTCATTGTCATTCCACGCAATGTATGCTTTTCTGTTTTTCTGAGCTAGTTCCTTGCCTTTAGGTTTGGAATTTTTGTTCTTGTTCTGCAGCTTGTAACAATCAGCTTTTATATGACCAGGTTTGCCACATTCGTAGCATGTAACTGTTTTACTGTCATTGTTTTTCGAGCTGGATTGCTTTCTGAATTTACTGTCTTTCTTTTTCAGAAATTTCTTAAATCTTTTGACAAGTAGTCCCAGTTCAGGTTCTTCATCATCCTCACTGCTTGATTCATCTGAGCTGGTCTCATGTTCAGATTTGGACTGTTGTGTTTGGGCTTTCAACGACAATCCTTTACGTTTCCTGTCAATTTGCTCAGCTTCATTTAGTCGATGTAGTTCCATCTCATGCTCTCTCAGTTTTCCAAACAATGTAGCTATTGTCATGCTTCCTAGATCCTTGGATTCTGCAATGGCAGTGATTTTTGGCTGCCATTCTCTAGTCAAACATCTCATTATTTTACTAATTTGCTTATCATTATCAATCTCTTTGCCTAAGGCATTCAGGTTGTTGACTATGTGCGTGAATCGGGTCTGCATGTCGTTTACTGATTCTTCTTTCTTCATGCTAAACAATTCGTACTCGTGCATGAGAGTATTTATCCGAGCTCTCTTTACATCTGTGGTTCCTTCATGCGTTTGCTGAAGTGTATCCCACATTTGTTTTGCTGTTTTGCAATTTTAGACTCTGAAGAATTCATCATGACTCAAGGCTGCAGTTATAATGTTCTTTGCTTTGGCGTTGTACCCAACCTTCTTTTTGTCTTCATCAGTCCAGTCACTTTTTGGCTTTAGGATTGCTGATTCACCTGTACCTGCTATGGTTGGCACAAATGGTCCATTTTCTACAGCATCTAGAATATCAATACCACTAGCTTCAAGAAAAATTAACATGCGTTGTTTCCAATACATGTATGCGGCCCCGTTAAAAGCGGGAGGCCTAGCTAATGATGCACCCTCTCCTAGGAAATCAGAGGTCATGATTTTTGATGAGAGTTACTCTAACAAAAATTGGCTCTGATACCAATTGTTGGTACCAGTAACCTCTGTTAAATGAAAATTATGCGGAAGATTACCTATTTTTAGAGATATGCGCAGCAGTTTAACAAATCGTACATTTATTAAACATAGCATCAAATAAGGTCCCAAAATTACAATACAAATGAATGCACAAAGTATATGGATCAAAGAATATATTGAGAGATGCACCAGTTACGTTTATTGTTCAAGATATTGATTCACTTACAATCATGCTGGAAACAGTCTTTCATGTAATATCAAAATATGCAGAAAGATATTCAAGTACTCAATCAATATCAAACAAATACACACTGCAGAAATTAAAAAGAGATAAGGGTAAGAAAGATTGTACGCAGTGATTTATACTGGTTCAGCCGTTGTTGAACGACCTACGTCCAGTCCCAAGATCAAATCCAATCTTGGCCTTTCCAATAGAATATCTCAGAATCCGTTTACAGATGTTCTAGCTCCTCGCCTATCAATCTAAAACGATTCTTTCTATTCTATTCTTATCTCCCTGAATCCCAGAGTTTATCTCCCATAAACTCTTCCAAGATTACAGTCAAGTTTCTTCTTGATGAGACCTCTCAATCACAGAAGATAACTACCAGTTAAGACTGGATTTCTCAATGTTATTTGTTTTAAGAATTTGTTTACAGATGTATCTAATCAGAAATTACACAGAAATTTCTTCAGCAGTCTTCTTCTCAAAAGTTGTTTCTCCAGCAATCTTTCTCAGTTCTTGTGGATCATGAAAGATGAATCTTCATAACTGAAAAAGTAATGTTCAAAGTTATTTCACAGTGAGAAACAAAGATATCAGAAAGTTATGTGTACGTTGTTGTATATTTTAAGAAGAGACTGAAAAACAGTTTATATAGTTTCAGGAAAAACAACATATGCATCGATTTATCCAATCGATTCATTAAAGTCATAATGCTGGTTAATCGATTTCCTCAATCGATTTCGCGAGTCTTGTTTTTCTTGAATCTTGAAACTGTACATACTAATCGATTTGCTCAATCGATTATTTTAAGTAGTTCTTCAAACTTTGATGACAGTATATGATTAAATCGATTTGCAGAATCGACTTGATGTGTTTTGTTCAAACAACGAGATCAAAACCATCGATGTGCTTAATCGATTTAACCCTTCAGTCGTCTCTGTTTATAAAACTTTTATGTCAATCGATTGTGCCAATCGATTGTGGATTTTAAGTCTGAAGTACTTTTCATCAGTTGGGTTATTCAATCGATTTACCAAGTCGATTGATACCAACTTTTATTACACAGATGTATATAAACAGATTGTAGTAATCGATTGTGTATGTTCCAGACCTGAGTTATTTTGAAACTTGTTTTAGTGAATCGATTGGCCTAATCGATTTAGTAAACAGGTTTGGCTCTGGGACATTAACAATCGATTGTTTCAATCGATGTAGACAAAAACAAAATTAAAGAAGTGATTATTCCAATCGATTTGCCAAATCGATTGCCTGCAAAACGTGCTACTGACTTGCACATTTTAAATTCAGTAAGCATGTCAATCGATTTGTCCAATCGATTTAAACAATCAGTTTAGTCTTGGTGATTCACTCAATCGATGTGCCTAATCGATTTGTGGCAAACTGGCTCTCTGACTTGTACAATTTATTTTCCAATATGTTTACCAATCGATTTGGAGAATCGATTGATAGCCCTTTTGTTTTCTTTAAGGATGTACAAATCGATTGTGCTAATCGATTGGGTAACACCAAACTTTGTAAACTTATTCAACCCTGTTATAGAATCGATTGTGCTAATCGATGTGCTCATGGATCTTCAAGATTTTGTTGATTCCTTGAGTTCCAAGCAATTGTCTCGAGTATGTAGGATTGAATTTGTTGTTCCTGAAATTTTTCTCAGTTGACAATGTTAGATGTATTTCAAATTGGATGCTTGTCAATAACATCAAAAACGAACATATGTCTAACAATCTCCCCCTTTTTGATTTAAGTGACAAACATGCAATTTTAACTTGAGAAAAATAATTATGAGTAACAGTTTTAGTAGAGCTCCCCCTAAGTTCAATATTCATAGAGAGTAAAGATAATGATTAGGAGCAATAAAACTGATAAAATAAAGCACAAGTTATAATTTCTCTCCCCCTTTTGTCAGTTAAGGCAAAAAGTGGTGAAAGAGAAATGTTTGCTCACAGGAGTCACACAGCCTATCTTTAGAAAACTTTCTATTGGGAAGGCCTATGACTAACTGCTTGCTAACAAGTCTATTCAGATGATCAATATGAATGTGTGCAATGCGTTTATGCCATAACCATGTTTCATCAGCATTTGATAATAAGCAACAGGCAGAATTAACAGGCATATCAGTTAAATCTAACATGTATATATTATTAACTCTATTACCTACTAATTTCATGCTTTTGTCATGCTTGTTTTCAATTGTGCAAGAGAGTGGTGAAAAGCTTACTTGAAAACCATTGTCACACAGCTGACTTATACTTAGAAGGTTATGTTTCAGCCCTTCCACATATAAGACATTTTTAATTATGGCAGTTGATTTGCTGCCAATGTTACCTTCACCGCATATCTTGCCCTTGTTGTTATCGCCGTACTTTACGAAACCACCTTCTTTCAGATTAAGGGACACAAACATTGATTTGTCCCCTGTCATATGCTTTGAGCATCCACTATCAAGATACCATTGGTGTTTTGTGGATCTCAAGCATACCTGCAATAGGATTAGAATTTACATTTAGGTCCCCAATACAAATTGGGTCCTGGGGGGTTAATTTTAACATCTTGTGTCTTCATTTTCCAAATCTGTTTACATCCTCTATTGGCAAGTCTTTTAAATTTGCAATTGTAAACAAAATGTCCTTTTCTACAACAGAAATGACAAGTGACAGCAGAGGATGCAAACTGTTTCGGTTTGACAAAGACATTATGCAAATGACTAGACTTAGCATATTTTTGGTTATGTTTAACATTTTCATAACCTATGCCATGTTTAGTCATATTCCGATTTGACACTTCTCTGGTTGCTAAGAATATCATTTAGTTTATCCTTGCTACTAGAGAGTTTCAATAAATCAGACTTCAATAATGCAACAGAATTCTCAAGATCAATGCATTTGGCAGATTTATCATGTGAGTCCTTTTTCAGTTGTTCACATAAGTCTTCAATCTTTTTATAGTCATTTTTCATTTGATCATGCAATTTACATTGTTGTTCAAGCATTTTCTTAGTGTTTACTAATTGCTTAACAGATTTAACATATTCAGCATGCAGTTGGTTAAATGCATCTTGCAGTTCATCAAAAGAAGGATTATATTGAGAGCTTACCTCACTTTCTGATTCAGAATCCGTTTTAGCCATAAGACACAGATTCGCTTCTTCCGTTTCAGAAGATGTGGACGAATCTTCGTTGTCATTCCACGCAATGTATGCTTTTCTGTTTTTCTGAGCTGGTTCCTTGCCTTTAGGTTTGGAATTTTTGTTCTTGTTCTGCAGCTTGTAACAATCAGCTTTTATATGACCAGGTTTGCCACATTCGTAGCATGTAACTGTTTTACTGTCATTGTTTTTCGAGCTGGATTGCTTTCTGAATTTACTGTCTTTCTTTTTCAGAAATTTCTTAAATCTTTTGACAAGTAGTCCCAGTTCAGGTTCTTCATCATCCTCACTGCTTGATTCATCTGAGCTGGTCTCATGTTCAGATTTGGACTGTTGTGTTTGGGCTTTCAACGACAATCCTTTACGTTTCCTGTCAATTTGCTCAGCTTCATTTAGTCGATGTTGTTCCATCTCATGCTCTCTCAGTTTTCCAAACAATGTAGCTATTGTCATGCTTCCTAGATCCTTGGATTCTGCAATGGCAGTGATTTTTGGCTGCCATTCTCTAGTCAAACATCTCATTATTTTACTAATTTGCTGATCATTATTAATCTCTTTGCCTAAGGCATTCAGGTTGTTGACTATGTGCGTGAATCGGGTCTGCATGTCGTTTACTGATTCTTCTTTCTTCATGCTAAACAATTCGTACTCGTGCATGAGAGTATTTATCCGAGCTCTCTTTACATCTGTGGTTCCTTCATGCGTTTGCTGAAGTGTATCCCACATTTGTTTTGCTGTTTTGCAATTTGAGACTCTGAAGAATTCATCATGACTCAAGGCTGCAGTTATAATGTTCTTTGCTTTGGCGTTGTACCCAACCTTCTTTTTGTCTTCATCAGTCCAGTCACTTTTTGGCTTTAGGATTGCTGATTCACCTGTACCTGCTATGGTTGGCACAAATGGTCCATTTTCTACAGCATCTAGAATATCAATACCACTAGCTTCAAGAAAAATTAACATGCGTTGTTTCCAATACATGTATGCGGCCCCGTTAAAAGCGGGAGGCCTAGCTAATGATGCACCCTCTCCTAGGAAATCAGAGGTCATGATTTTTGATGAGAGTTACTCTAACAAAAATTGGCTCTGATACCAATTGTTGGTACCAGTAACCTCTGTTAAATGAAAATTATGCGGAAGATTACCTATTTTTAGAGATATGCGCAGCAGTTTAACAAATCGTACATTTATTAAACAAAGCATCAGAATAAGGTCCCAAAACTATAATACAACTGAATGCACAAAGTATATGGATCAAAGAATATATTGAGAGATGCACCAGTTACGTTTATTTGTTCAAGATATTGATTCACTTACAATCATGCTGGAAACAGTCTTTCATGTAGTATCAAAGTATGCAGAAAGATATTCAAGCATTCAATCAATATCAGACAAATACACACTGCAGAAATTAAAAAAGAGATAAGGGTAAGAAAGATTGTACGCAGTGATTTATACTGGTTCAGCCGTTGTTGAACGACCTACATCCAGTCCCAAGATCAAATCCAATCTTGGCCTTTCCAATAGAATATCTCAGAATCCGTTTACAGATGTTCTAGCTCCTCGCCTATCAATCTAAAACGATTCTTCTTATTCTATTCTTATCTCCCTGAATCCCAGAGTTTATCTCCCATAAACTCTTCCAAGATTACAGTCAAGTTTCTTCTTGATGAGACCTCTCAATCACAGAAGATAACTACCAGTTAAGACTGGATTTCTCAATGTTATTTGTTTTAAGAATTTGTTTACAGATGTATCTAATCAGAAATTACATAGAAATTTCTTCAACAGTTTTCTTCTCTAAAGTTGTTTCTCCAGCAATCTTTCTCAGTTCTTGTGGATCATGAAAGATGAATCTTCATAACTGAAAAAGTAATGTTCAAAGTTATTTCACAATGAGAAACAAAGATATCAGAAAGTTATGTGTATGTTGTTGTGTATGTTGTTGTGTATTTTGAGAAGATACAGAAAAACAGTTTATATAGTTTCAGGAAAAACAACGTATGAATCGATTTATCCAATCGATTCATTAAAGTCATAATGCTGGTTAATCGATTTCCTCAATCGATTTCGCGAGTCTTGTTTTTCTTGAATCTTGAAACTGTACATACTAATCGATTTGCTCAATCGATTATTTTAAGTAGTTCTTCAAACTTTGATGACAGTATATGATTAAATCGATTTGCAGAATCGACTTGATGTGTTTTGTTCAAACAACGAGATCAAAACCATCGATGTGCTTAATCGATTTTACCATTCAGTCATCTCTGTTTATAAAACTTTTATGTCAATCGATTGTGCCAATCGATTGTGGATTTTAAGTCTGAAGTACTTTTCATCAGTTGGGTTATTCAATCGATTTACCAAGTCGATTGATACCAACTTTTATTACACAGATGTATATAAACAGATTGTAGTAATCGATTGTGTATGTTCCAGACCTAAGTTATTTTGAAACTTGTTTTAGTGAATCGATTGGCCTAATCGATTTAGTAAACAGGTTTGGCTCTGGGACATTAACAATCGATTGTTTCAATCGATGTAGACAAAAACAAAATTAAAGATGTGATTATTTCAATCGATTTGCCAAATCGATTGCCTGCAAAACGTGCTACTGACTTGCACATTTTAATTTTAGTAAGAATGTCAATCGATTTGTCTAATCGATTTAAACAATCAGTTTAGTCTTAGTGATTCACTCAATCGATGTGCCTAATCGATTTGTGGCAAACTGGCTCTCTGACTTGTACAATTTATTTTCCAATATGTGTACCAATCGATTTGGAGAATCGATTGATAGCCCGTTTGATTTCTTCAAGGATGTACAAATCGATTGTGCTAATCGATTGGGTAACACCAAACTTTGTAAACTTATTCAACCCTGTTATAGAATCGATTGTACTAATCGATGTGCTCATGGATCTTCAAGATTTTGTTGATTCCTTGAGTTCCAAGCAATTGTCTCGAGTATGTAGGATTGAATTTGTTGTTCCTGAAATTTTTCTCAGTTGACAATGTTAGATGTATTTCAAATTGGATGCTTGTCAATAACATCAAAAACGAACATATGTCTAACAATCTCCCCCTTTTTGATTTAAGTGACAAACATGCAATTTTAACTTGAGAAAAATAATTATGAGTAACAGTTTTAGTAGAGCTCCCCCTAAGTTCAATATTCATAGAGAGTAAAGATAATGATTAGGAGCAATAAAACTGATAAAATAAAGCACAAGTTATAAATTTCTCTCCCCCTTTTGTCAGTTAAGGCAAAAAGTGGTGAAAGAGAAATGTTAGCTCCCCCTGAGCAAACCTGAATACTGCTCTACAAATAATCTAGAAAAGATTAGTAATAACAAGCAGTAATGCCAGTAATATTTTAACTTAGTTGAAAACAATTTTGAAATAGTGTACAAAACAGATTATGGCGCGCACTAGACAATATGAAAATGAAATGCAGCATTTGAAATGATTAACAATCTCAAGGTTCATAAATCAAACAGAATTACATTCATCATGATCATTACAAAACGAAAGCAAAAAGAAACAAAGACAAACAAAACTAAGAAGCCTAAGGTCCTAAACGCCTAGAGATGCTGGTCCTCATTATTAGCAGGGGATGAGGCTGAGACCGCTGTATTAACCTCAGCAGGTGTCTCCTCACCATGAGTTGCAGCAATCTCTACTGTTGTTGGAGCAGGTTCTTCAGCCGCCTGTCTTCCTATTTCAACAACATCGCTGAAGGACAACTTAATGCCCAGATGTTCCTGAATAGCTGCCACGTCTTGCGCCATCTAATTTTGGTCTGCTTGAATCTTCTGAATAGCAGCTTCAATCCTTTCATGAGATGCCTCCATCTTAGCGTTGTGAACTGCTTGTGCTGCCATAAATTCAAGCAGTTTGGTGAGCACTTCCGATTCTGCTGAAACATTCTCCGCAGCTGGTTGTTCAACACCTTGCTGGGTTTGTTCAGTAGAAGTCTGAGGTCGCTTCCAAACTCCATTGACTTTTCGCAGCTGCATTTGGTTCACGATGGATTCACCAAATGTTAGGACGGTCTTCGAGACTTCTTCACCCTTCAGAGATACCTTGAAGTGAGTGAGAATCTTCGTGACGAGCTGTGGATACGGAAGTACCAACTTCCCTTGAGCAGCTTCTAGCATGTGCCTGAGAACAATCCATGCCCAGCTCATCTTGAGCTCTTTGCATAGACCCCACAGTAGCACGATATCCAGCCGTTGCACAACTGCGTGATTTCTGGAACGTGGAACCAGCATCCGGGTGAGGGCGTACATCAGCATCCGTTGCTGAACCTTCATCTGGCCTATAGGGAGTGAAACAGATTCCACGAACCCTTCGACCATAAGATCCTGCACAGCTGCTTGCCTATCCAAATACTCTTCCCATCCGTCGTCATCAGCGTCTGCTTCGGTGCTGCCATCCACTGAGTTTCCAAAGTAGGGAAGTCCTGACAGAGTAGAGAACTCTTCGAAAGACATCGAAATCTTCTTCCCTTTGACTGTTGCTTTGAAGCCGGTGTCGGTCATCTTGAAATTTGAGTAGAATATCCGTATAAGATTCGGATATGTATCAAGCGAACAGGATAAGAAGTCTTCTAAACCATGAAACCGGAGATGGTTTTGAAATGAAAAACCATTACTGTCGAAGTAGCTGAAGTCCAAGACGCGAGCTTCGTGTATTTTCCGATTTACAAAAGCTTGCGGAAGTTTGAATTCATCAGCTTGATTAGGTGGAGGAGCAGTTGATTTCTTTGGAGTAGTCTTTTTCTGTGGAGTATTCTTTTTCTTTTTCCTTTGTGATATTTCCTTCATTGCGTCAGCTAGCAATTTTTCAGTCGGAGCTTCCTTTCTCTTTTTGGGTTTACCTTGATCAGGGGCAATACCTTTACCCTTATCTTGAGAAGCAATCTTGTGTGTAGGTATTGGTACCCGTTTTGGAAGAGTGGGTGGTGGAGACGGAGTCCTCCCACTAGATGAAGAAGATGAAGGTGAAAGAGAAGGAGTTCGGGGTTGAGTTTGCTTAACACGAGCCATTAACAAAAATTGTGACACGATGAAGATTTGAAGGAAAGAAAAGTGTTTGGGAGTTGAAAAAACAGAAACTTTTTGAGAAATATTGCAGAAAATTGAAGTTGCAATCGATTAGGAAGATTGGAAAAGGATGGAAAATCGATTGTCACTGTTCCTTTTATAGAAAAAAAAAAACCAGAAATCGATTTCTCAAATCGATTTGATGACCGTTACTGGGGAAGATCAACCAACAGAGCCGTTAGATCCTGCAACGGCTAGTAAAAACTGCAACGGTAACTATGCCAATCGATTACCCAAATCGATTCATGAAGTTACGCAATCGATTACCCAAATCGATTTCGTATCAACTTAACAGTTCTCACATCAGTTTAACTCAGAATACACTACAACAACTAACTCAGAGTCGATGTCCCCAATCGATTCTTTTAAAGAAATCAACAGACTCAATCGATTTCCCAAATCGATTTCGAGCAATTTCAGAAGACTTTCATCTCAGTTCAGAAAAAAAACCTGCCTCAGCATCGATTTACCAAATCGATTCTTTTAAAGAAATAAAAACCACATATAAATCAATCGATTACCCAAATCGATTTCGTGTTCACAGTTTTGATAAAAAAGGACATATTATGGGTCACATCGATTAGGTCAATCGATTGTGTAACACATTTTCATGTGTAATCACAGGACAATCGATTTCGCAAATCGATTTGACACATAATTCAGATCTGACTAGGATCAATTATGCCTAATTTTATCCTAATGTGACAGAAACTTTCCTTTGGCAATGCTTTGGTGAAGATGTCTGCTAGCTGTTCAGTTGTGTTGACGTATTCCACCTTGATATTCCCACACTGAAACTGATCTCGAATGAAGTGATGCCGAATCTCGATATGCTTGGTCCTGGAATGCATAACTGGGTTCTTAGTGATGCTGATCGCACTTGTGTTGTCGCACAAGATAGGAACAGTTCCTAAGTCCACACCAAAGTCTAACAAATGTTGTTTCATCCACATGATCTGAGCACAGCAACTTCCAGCTGCAATGTACTCAGCTTCTGCTGTTGACAAAGCGATACTGGTTTGCTTCATGCTGAACCAAGATACAAGTGAATTACCCAGCAAATGACAAGTACCAGAGGTACTCTTCCTATCCAGTTTGCACCCAGCAAAATCTGAATCTGAATACCCAACCAAAGAACAAGTTGATCCCTTAGGATACCATAAACCAAGGTTCCTAGTTCCAACTAAATATCTGAAAATCCTCTTAACTGCACTAAGGTGAGACTCTTTAGGATTTGATTGATACCTCGCACACAAACAAACACTGAACATGATGTCAGGCCTGCTTGCTGTGAGATAGAGCAATGATCCTATCATGCCTCTATACCTTGTAACATCCACTGGTTTACCCAACTCATCTCTATCTAAAAGGTTTCCTTGGCTCATAGGAGTATCAATGGGTTTGAAGCTATCAAATGAAAATTTCTTTATCAAGTCATTACAATATTTTGTTTGACTAATGAAGATACCTTGCTTGCTTTGGTTAATTTGAAATCCCAAAAAGTATGACAGTTCACCCATCATTGACATTTCAAATTGACCTTTCATTAGATTTTCAAAATTTTTGCATAGCTTATCATTTGTAGATCCAAATATTATGTCATCAACATAAACTTGGACAAGCAAGATATCTTTATCAGTAGTTTGTATGAAAAGAGTTTTATCCACATTTCCTCTCAAGAAATTTTGTGAAATGAGAAAGTTGCTAAGTTTCTCATACCAAGCTCTAGGAGCTTGTTTCAATCCATAGAGAGCTTTTGTTAGCTTGTAGACATGATTTGGAAATTCTGTATTTTCAAAACCAGGTGTTTGGCTAACAAAAACTTCTTCTTGGATCTCACCATTGAGAAAGGCACTTTTCACATCCATTTGATAAAGCTTAAAGTCCATTATACACGCATAAGCAAGGAGGATTCGAATGGCTTCTAGTCTTGCTACAGGGGCATAGGTTTCATCAAAATCTACTCCCTCCTCTTGGTTGTAACCCTTGGCCACTAACCTAGCTTTATTTCTAGTTATAACACCATTCTCATCTAGCTTGTTCCTAAACACCCACCTAGTTCCTATGATATGCTGGTTTTCTGGTTTAGGTACTAGCTCCCACACTTTGTTTCTCTCAAACTGGTTTAACTCCTCTTGCATGGCTATTATCCAGTCAGGGTCCAAAAGTGCTTCTTTAATGTTTTTGGGTTCTACTTGGGAAACAAAGGCTGTAAGGTTGCAAAATTCTCTAAGGGATTTTCTGGTTGAAACACCTTTTGAAATCTCTCCAATAATATTGTCTATGGGATGGTTCTTGTTCTGCAGCTTGTAACAATCAGCTTTTATATGACCAGGTTTGCCACATTCGTAGCATGTAACTGTTTTACTGTCATTGTTTTTCGAGCTGGATTGCTTTCTGAATTTATTGTCTTTCTTTTTCAGAAATTTCTTAAATCTTTTGACAAGTAATCCCAGTTCAGGTTCTTCATCATCCTCACTGCTTGATTCATCTGAGCTGGTCTCATGTTCAGTTTTGGACTGTTGTGTTTGGGCTTTCAACGACAATCCTTTACGTTTCCTGTCAATCTGCTCAGCTTCATTTAGTCGATGTAATTCCATCTCATGCTCTCTCAGTTTTCCAAACAATGTAGCTATTGTCATGCTTCCTAGATCCTTGGATTCTGCAATGGCAGTGATTTTTGGCTGCCATTCTCTAGTCAAACATCTCATTATTTTACTAATTTGCTGATCATTATCAATCTCTTTGCCTAAGGCATTCAGGTTGTTGACTATGTGCGTGAATCGGGTCTGCATGTCGTTTACTGATTCTTCTTTCTTCATGCTAAACAATTCGTACTCGTGCATGAGAGTGTTTATTCGAGCTCTCTTTACATCTGTGGTTCCTTCATGCGTTTGCTGAAGTGTATCCCACATTTGTTTTGCTGTTTTGCAATTTGAGACTCTGAAGAATTCATCATGACTCAAGGCTGCAGTTATAATGTTCTTTGCTTTGGCGTTGTACCCAACCTTCTTTTTGTCTTCATCAGTCCAGTCACTTTTTGGCTTTAGGATTGCTGATTCACCTGTACCTGCTATGGTTGGCACAAATGGTCCATTTTCTACAGCATCTAGAATATCAATACCACTAGCTTCAAGAAAAATTAACATGCGTTGTTTCCAATACATGTATGCGGCCCCGTTAAAAGCGGGAGGCCTAGCTAATGATGCACCCTCTCCTAGGAAATCAGAGGTCATGATTTTTGATGAGAGTTACTCTAACAAAAATTGGCTCTGATACCAATTGTTGGTACCAGTAACCTCTGTTAAATGAAAATTATGCGGAAGATTACCTATTTTTAGAGATATGCGCAGCAGTTTAACAAATCGTACATTTATTAAACATAGCATCAAATAAGGTCCCAAAATTACAATACAAATGAATGCACAAAGTATATGGATCAAAGAATATATTGAGAGATGCACCAGTTACGTTTATTGTTCAAGATATTGATTCACTTACAATCATGCTGGAAACAGTCTTTCATGTAATATCAAAATATGCAGAAAGATATTCAAGTACTCAATCAATATCAAACAAATACACACTGCAGAAATTAAAAAGAGATAAGGGTAAGAAAGATTGTACGCAGTGATTTATACTGGTTCAGCCGTTGTTGAACGACCTACGTCCAGTCCCAAGATCAAATCCAATCTTGGCCTTTCCAATAGAATATCTCAGAATCCGTTTACAGATGTTCTAGCTCCTCGCCTATCAATCTAAAACGATTCTTTCTATTCTATTCTTATCTCCCTGAATCCCAGAGTTTATCTCCCATAAACTCTTCCAAGATTACAGTCAAGTTTCTTCTTGATGAGACCTCTCAATCACAGAAGATAACTACCAGTTAAGACTAGATTTCTCAATGTTATTTGTTTTAAGAATTTGTTTACAGATGTATCTAATCAGAAATTACACAGAGATTTCTTCAGCAGTCTTCTTCTCTAAAGTTGTTTCTCCAGCAATCTTTCTCAGTTCATGTGGATCATGAAAGATGAATCTTCATGACTGAAAAAGTAATGTTCAAAGTTATTTCACAGTGAGAAACAAAGATATCAGAAAGTTATGTGTACGTTGTTGTATATTCGAAGAAGAGACTGAAAAACAGTTTATATAGTTTCAGGAAAAACAACATATGCATCGATTTACCCAATCGATTCATTAAAGTCATAATGCTGGTTAATCGATTTCCTCAATCGATTTCGCGAGTCTTGTTTTTCTTGAATCTTGAAACTGTACATTCTAATCGATTTACTCAATCGATTATTTTAAGTAGTTCTTCAAACTTTGATGACAGTATATAATTAAATCGATTTGCAGAATCGACTTGATGTGTTTTGTTCAAACAACGAGATCAAAACCATCGATGTGTTTAATCGATTTAACCATTCAGTCATCTCTGTTTATAAAACTTTTATGTCAATCGATTGTGGATTTTAAGTCTGAAGTACTTTTCATCAGTTGGGTTATTCAATCGATTTACCAAGTCGATTGATACCAACTTTTATTACACAGATGTATATAAATAGATTGTAGTAATCGATTGTGTATGTTCCAGACCTAAGTTATTTTGAAACTTGTTTTAGTGAATCGATTGGCCTAATCGATTTAGTAAACAGGTTTGGCTCTGGGACATTAACAATCGATTGTTTCAATCGATGTAGACAAAAACAAAATTAAAGATGTGATTATTTCAATCGATTTGCCAAATCGATTGCCTGCAAAACGTGCTACTGACTTGCACATTTTAATTTCAGTAAGAATGTCAATCGATTTGTCTAATCGATTTAAACAATCAGTTTAGTCTTAGTGATTCACTCAATCGATGTGCCTAATCGATTTGTGGCAAACTGGCTCTCTGACTTGTACAATTTATTTTCCAATATGTGTACCAATCGATTTGGAGAATCGATTGATAGCCCGTTTGATTTCTTCAAGGATGTACAAATCGATTGTGCTAATCGATTGGGTAACACCAAACTTTGTAAACTTATTCAACCCTGTTATAGAATCGATTGTACTAATCGATGTGCTCATGGATCATCAAGATTTTGTTGATTCCTTGAGTTCCAAGCAATTGTCTCGAGTATGTAGGATTGAATTTGTTGTTCCTGAAATTTTTCTCAGTTGACAATGTTAGATGTATTTCAAATTGGATGCTTGTCAATAACATCAAAAACGAACATATGTCTAACAACAACACTTCCAATGATCATCACAACAAGCATTCAATTCTTGTCATAGTGTCATCAACTCATTTTAATAGGTAGTGACATCTCTATCTCCTTGTTTGGCATGTCACAATCATGATTTGAGATCGAAAATTTGAGAAGAATTCTGAATATCAGAATATGTTTCTTTGACAGCCTCCCAAACTTCCTTCGCAGTAGGCAAAAATATAAGGTTTTCTAATCGCTAATTTCATATTACTAAGCAGCCAAACAATAATAACAGAGTTCTCATATTTCCAAAACATTTAGTTCAAATCAGTTGCGACAAGCATTTGCATCTCTCTTGTGAGGAAATCATATTTTCCCTTAACGTCTAGTATCAATCTTGCGGTTTACCATTGTTAGATAAACTATTTCAGCCGCAGTCACTATCGTCTGGGCCGCTGCCACTGCCTAAACCAATAGTGCCAGCGTTGTTGACTACTTCTGATTTTTCACCGAAACTGCCGCTGCTACCCAAAAGGGTTTCCTTCCATGGGGTATTGCGTGCCATTAAGTAGATAAAATACAGGTCGGGTCGACCCTTTAGCATGGTTAGAGCATATGGCAGTTAACCACAAGGTTGAAGGTTTAACCTTTTAGTTTTGGAGCCCCAAACTGACTGGGTTGTGGAATCCTAAACAAAAGCTCTAGATATCATGAAGAAAGTAAAAGGCAAAATACGTTCATATTTTATTACTACAGCCCTAAGCTGTTTATATAGGGGAAAAAAATTACAATAGTAATATTGAGTAATAATGACAGAATCATAAAATAAAAATAAACAGAATAATATAAAATAAAAGAGAATCAAATTTGACTTTCCTTGATTCTTCAACAATAAACAATAAGAAGGCCTAAATTACAATCAATTTTACCATCATGCCAACAAGCTTGTTATATGTCAACTTTTTTGTTTCCATGATTTCAAAATTACTAAAGATGAAACACATAAAAAGAAAAAAGAGAGTCAGTTTTATAATGTCAACCAATTCAGTCAGTTATGCTTTTGCTATTTCACAGTTCAATGAAAATTTGATAACATAAGTATCTTCTTAAGCTGTGAAAGAGCAGTAACGACTGGACCAAACCGGCATAAGTGTAAATACTGTTTAGCAAAATTAAAGTGAATAATACGCTTTATTATTACCACCTTCCAATTGGCCAGAACTGAACATTTTCCTAAATCATCAAAAGAACCAAATCTTCACAGTAGAAACAACTACCATGCATGTGTGTGTGCACATAACTAGAAGTTTCTCCTTCTCAGGATCTACAATGTAGCAGAACCTCACAGCTAGAACAGAAACATCAATGTCTCATGAACAGAATCTATTTGGGAAAAAGGAAGTTTACTAACATGTACAAGACAAAGAAATGATGTATCTTATTAAATATTCAGCATTATGAAAGTATCATAGAAGTTGATAAGAAAGGAAATCAATACAGTAAGACATGTTACTAAGCTAAACTAAGAGTGATAGCCAACCCTGCTAAAATGCTTTATGAAATCAAATATTCAACTATTTTATGTTAAAAATTCATAGCAACACCAAGAGATGCAGATTCAAGGCATAAAGGGATGAGGATAACCATACAACACAGAGGACAGAAAATGATTACATTCATTAGCATCAAAATATGCATTTGACAACAATAACAATGTTAGAATAGAAGTCTTTGCACACTAGAAGAGATCACCTACAACAAAAATCAAACAATCATATTCTATCATAAATCAAGTACTATGATAGACCATTTAAATCTAAATTCTTAATAGTTTGAGCTACAATCTTCCTTGATCATCCTCTACTTCTAATTATTTTCCTACAATCTCAAGGCTGGCCAAGGATAAGGCCTATGAAGCCATTTTGCTTTAGGCCTGTAACCCAACCCACTCAATCCCACCCAAATTCAACAATCTTTTAAATGGTAAACACAATTCATATACATGGTTAATGCAGATCAATAAGTGGTTAATGAATAATGAGTATATCAAAATACTCATTAACCACGATTTTAGGTGTCCCACTCCATTTAGGTGTCAGAAATAACATTACTACTAATGTAATGAGATGCATTTGACTTATCTACAATGTCCTGGGACAAAACCCAATTTTCTTTATTTTCCACAAAACAAAAAGCAGGAAGTTTAATCCATTATACATGTGTCTCTGACAACAAAACAATTAATCATGAAGTTCAACCGGAACATATAAACAAAACCCCAATCAAAAGAAGCAACCCCCACTCTACAGTAAACAAATAAATAAACACAAGAACACAACCATTAACCATGAAGTTTAATCCATTATACATGTGTCTCTGACAACAAAGTGGCTGATATAGTTTTTCTATTATGCAATGCTTAAGGTTGCAAAGTACAAATTGTGATTAAATATTACAGTCCAAATGAAAAGTTTACCCTGGAACCATACTGCCTATCCTCGAGGGTCTGCCCACTTATTAGCCAATACAAGTCATACTCAACACCATAAAACAAACCAATAACTAAATCAAATGAACCAATCAATCCAAAAAATCTATTATTTCATAAGACAACTTACAATTGATGAAGACAATTATTCAACTCTTTAGCTTGTTGACGACATTGCCAAACAACTGAAAGTGTTCTCCCCAAAGCACATTCAGCATATTTCTTTGTATAATCATCACACTCTTTAAGTGCTTTTTGCTTCATTTTGCTTCTTAAAGCTGCAAAATTGATGATAGCCGACGAAATCAATTTCACTTTTAAACATTTTGATCATAATTTAAATGCCATTTGAATTAAACCCATTTCTTCTTCTTCCAAAAAATTGAAATATTTTTTAATGAAGAAAATTAGGGTTTAGAAGATTTAGTATGATACCTTCTTCGACTTTCTTCTTGACGTGATTCTCGCGTGCCTCTTGAACGTAACCCATTTTGGTTTCAGAATCAAAACAACTCTTTCAGCTTTCAGATCAATGTCCAGGCTTAGTTGTATTTTTTTTTTTTTACTCATTTTTAATTTTCTATTATAAATTATAAATAAGTTTTTCGAATATTTTAAAATATTATACTTTTGTCCTGTAAAAAAAAATATTAGGGTAACGTCCCATATTTTTTTAAATAAAAAAATTAATTAATTAAAGAAAATGTATTAGTAATTCAAACACAATACATTTAAATAATAAATAAAAAATACATAAAAGTTACAGAAGTTGAATAAAGATGTTAATAGTATTTAAACAATATTTTTTTTGAACGATATTCCGATATAATCTACAATTTTTTAGTTTTTGTTTACGTTGTTCATTTATGATCTAATGCAGTTACTATTTTGACACATTTCTTTAACTATTTGCATTTTAAGATCATGAGTTATGACATATCATATTTTCTTCATACGTGGGCATAGCTAGAAGATCTTAATTGTATAATTTTAGTACAATAGTGACTTTGTTGACATCAGGTAGAAATGTCAAATAGTTGTGGCTAATTTTATAATATGAAATTATGATGTCGAACAAAAGTTTGATATTTCTACCACATTAGGACATTTTAACTTTGTTAGATCGGCGATTTAGATCGGTTATTATAAATCTAATGTAATAAAAAAGACGGTGACAAATTTGTTATTATCACAAACTTTGTTAGGTCTATTCTCAATGACTTTTCTAACAAACATATTACACAAATAAAATATTTTCCTAAATTAACTAAAAACTTCTTGCATGCAAGAACTCGTTTTCACAATTTTTATCTCTCTCACACGCGAACTAGTTACGAAGCTAGCAACTAGTTTATGCTTTTGCGCTAACGACTAGTTTCTTTCAATTAGCTTTTGTGAGAAGTATTGTCGTCATATTTTTCTTTCATCGTCAAGAAATATTGCCCTATGTCGAGCAAGTGTTTGTTATTTTTTTTTTCTATTTTCCTTCATCTCCTTTTGTTTTAACCCTAAATTGGTATTCTTTTTGTGTTGAACAAAAGATGAAGCCTAGGTAAAGAAGAAGAACTTTGCATCAAATTTGGTGTTTCTCTCAAACAATTTTGTTTTTTTTCTTAACTCTTTCAATTTTAAATATGTATTTTTTTCTTCATAATTCTTGTTTCTTAAGATTGGTGATTCTAGGTCATTTACCAAATATGTTTGATTCTAGTAGTTTTAAACTTGATGTTTAATTTTTTAAATATGGCTAGATGTGGTGGAAAATCAATGAAATAATTATCAGATTATTATAATTTTATTGATTGATTTCATATTGTTGTTAAATTTTTGTTCTCTTTCAAGTTTTTACTATTAATTGAAATTTAATCATCATTGGATTATTAAACAGTTATTGTTAGGAATAATAACAATGTTAACAAACAAGTCATGTGTCACCATGTACATTTATGGTTCTCTTACAAATGATGATTATTCAATAAAGAACTTTATATCAACCAATTTATATTGAGAGAGCGTCATTTCTTTGGTAAGATTGGTAGAATAGGCTAAAGCATCGTAAAAATAACAAAAATAACAAAAGTAATTGATGAGATAGAAAATAATCGACTGTATAGACTGGATACTCCAAAATGAAAGATGTATCCAATACATATACTCTTAAAATACTTCTACGATACTTCCAATCATATCTTGATGATAATATAGAAGCTGAGAAAACATATCTCTTTCTTGTTGATATCAACAGTTTGTTCTTCAATAGCTTAAAAACTATTGACTCAAAGGTTTTGAAGTAGATTTAGACTTGCCCCGAAAACATTAGCATCACATAATGATCGTCACAAGTGATTAAAGTAGCATTTTCCTTAACAAAGCCATTTTCTATACTTAAACATTCAGGGTATATAACTTTGTCCAATACTTTTTCACAAAATCATTTTTTACTCATAAAAAAGCTCAAAAGGTATCCATCCACTTTCCTTCTTTTGTCTACAATTCAAACTTTGACATAATTAAGTATTGCATGGGTGTGTCATTTGACTATATGCATATTATGTATTGTTTGATTATTTTTGCAAAGGCTTCTAATCAATATTATCTTTTGACTTTATTCATTTTATTCATGTATGATATAAGGTGGGTTCTATTTATTATAATGGTGATTGCAAATTTCACATTCTTGTGTTGGCACCCTGTTTTATGAGAATGGACCTACATTGTTATACTTCAATGCAAGTTATTTCTATTTTTTATTTTGCAACCTACATGGTTCTTTTTTACCATGTTCTTATAAACCTTCACCAAGCATACATGGTTAGTATAAGGTATCATAGCTTGTGGTTAGTACTTATGATAGCTCATGTCTTGTGGTTATTTTTGCATATCTATTGAAAATCAAGCTATGGTATAACTACTTGGTAGACCTGTTTTTTAATGGCTAAATTAACTTATGCATTTTTTAATGTAAGAATGCTCATTGAACCATATAGATAATCATTATGTATAATGACCAAAATGATAAAAATCTTAGTCTATTGAGACTATTGCATGAATTGAACGAACTACATTGTCTAAGAATAAAACTAAATTAGAATTAACCGAATGAAGACAAAAGATGAAGAAAAAAATCTCAATTCATTGAAGCTAATGCACTTATTGGATGAACTATATTGTGTAAGAACCAAAATCGATTAGAATTAGCATAGTGATGACAAAAATTGATCAAAATCTAAATCAAATGAGACTACTTGAATTATTGGATAAACTTTGTTTGCTAAGAATCGTAATGTGTTAGAATTTGCCAAATGATAAATAAAATGATCAAAATCTTAATCCATTTAGACTATTGCACTTATTGGATGAAGTACATTAGCTAAGAACTAAAATGAATTAGCATCAATTGATTGAAGAAAAAAATGTTAATCCATTAACACTATTGCACTTATTGAATTAACAACATTGGCTAAGAACAAAAATAGAATAGTCCGAGTGAACTCCTAAATCACCAAAATCAAATCCACTAAGACTATTGCACTTATTAGATGAACTACCTGGGCTATGGACCAAAAGAGATTATAATTCAATGAGTGAAGCCCAAAATGATCCAAATCTTAATAGATTGAAACTATTCCACTTAGTGTATGAACTAAATTGGCTAAGAACCAAAATAAGTTAGAATTAGCCGAGTGAAGACTAAATATGAACAAAACCTTAATTAAGTGATACAATTATACTTATTAGATGAACTACACTAACTAAGAACGAAAAAGAATAAGAATTTTCCAAATGAAGACCAAAATGAGCTTAATCTTAATCTATTGAGACTATTGCACTTATTGGATGAACTACATTGACTAAAAACCAAAACAGATTAGAATTACTCGAGTGAAGACCAAAGATGGGCAAATCTTAATTCATTGAAATTAATGCACTTACTGGACGAACAACATTGGTGTAATACCCATAATTTTTAAGTGTATTTTGTGTATTTTGGTGTATTTTCGGTATTGAACTCAGAGGCTTTTTAGCCAAAGTTATTAATATTTTGGAGTTCATATGACCAAGAAGATATTTTGATGCCTGATTAGAATTACTCGTCGATAAATAAATTAAAATAACTGCGGTGAATCTTTTGCAAAGAGTTTAATGCGTTATGGGCGAAATGGTAATTTAACAAATATCTAGATATTTTAGATATTTGTTAATTATATTATATAAATAATGAATATATAAAGAAAAGGAAGGGAAGGAATTGGGAAGAAAAGAAAAAGAAAGGAAAGAAAAAGAAAGAAAGGAAAAGCAAAGGAAAGAAAACACAAACTTCATCTTCTTCCTCTGCCTTGCGTGAAACATTTTCCTCCTTCCTCCATCTTCATCCATTTTCGTTCTTCCTTGCTTCCTTGAGTTCGAAATTGTTAGTGGGTGATAGGACAAGGATTTCTCAACTTCACTCTTCCTCTTTGATCCGAAAACGAAGAAAAACGGTTTAGGGATTTCAAAACCGTCAAACACAAATCTCCCTGTTTCATCTAGATCTAAGCGTCGTTTCAAGAAGTGATAGAAGGGAAAGTTGCTCACCACTACACTACGGTGCTAGTGAGCTAACTTTGGAAGCGGCGTTGCGAGCGGAGGTTTTTACCGGATTTGCTCACAGTACCGAAATCGAACGAAAAAGCTAAAGTGAAGGTAAGGGCTCCTTCCAAACTTTTAGTTTGCATTTAGGGACTTATATGTGGTTGTGTGGAAAATAATTTGGTTAGGGTTAAAGTAATGTTTCGTGGAAAAAATGAATTTCGAACTTATTTATGTATGATTTTGAGTATATGAAACTTGTTGTGTTTGAGTGATGGATTGTATTGATTTGTGTCTTCGTATTCGACGTGTTCATAAGTGATGATTATAGAATTTGAGATGTGTTTTGTGTGGTTTGTGGGGAAAAATGATTTGATGTGTTTTGGTGTGAATTATGGATCAAATGTGAAAGTATGTTTTGAGTTATTTTGTGTGGAATTTGAAAATCATTAAGTTAAATGAGTATTAAGAATGCGGAATCTCTTAATATCTGCGTTTACTTAATGTTGTCGTGAAAATGATTTTGTGGAGAAATGAATTGTCCGTGTTGGGATTGTCGCGCCAAGGTGATGCCATGTGATTTGTTGGTTCATCTTGTCTGCGTTGGGATTGTCGAGTCAAGGTGATGCCATGTGATTTGTTGGTTCATCTTGTCCGTGTCGGGATTGTCGCGCCAAGGTGATGCCATGTGATTTGTTGGTTTATCTTGTCTGCGTTGGGATTGTCGAGTCAAGGTGATGCCATGTGATTTGTTGGTTCATCTTCTCCGTGTCGGGATTGTCGCGCCAATGTGATGCCATGTGATTTGTTGGTTCATTTTGGTCTGTGTTGAGATTGTCGCGCCAAAGTGATGCCATGTGATTTGTTGGTTCATTTTGTCTGCGTTGGGATTGTCGAGTCAAAGTGATGCCATGTGATTTGTTTGTTCATTTTGTCTGCGTCGGGATTGTCAAGTCAAAGTGATGCCATGTGATTTGTTGGTTCATTTTGTCTGTGTTGAGATTGTCGCGCCAAAGTGATGCCATGTGATTTGTTGGTTCATTTTGTCTGCGTCGGGATTGTCGAGTCAAAGTGATGCCATGTGATATGTTGGTTCATTTTGTCTGCGTCGGGATTGTCAAGTCAAGGTGATGCCATATGATTTGTTGGTTCATTTTGTCTGTGTTGAGATTGTCGCGTCAAAGTGATGCCATGTGATTTGTTGGTTCATTGTGTCTGCGTCGGGATTGTCGAGTCAAAGTGATGCCATGTGATTTGTTGGTTCATTTTGTCTGCGTCGGGATTGTCGAGTCAAGGTGATGCCATGTGATTTGTTGGTTCATCTTGTCCGTGTCGGGATTGTCACGCCAAGGTGATGCCATGTGATTTGTTGGTTCATCTTGTCTGCGTTGGGATTGTCGAGTCAAGGTGATGCCATGTGATTTGTTGGTTCATCTTGTTTGTGTGT
The DNA here is from genome assembly GCA_037974775.1 of Cicer pinnatifidum. Taxonomy (NCBI): domain Eukaryota; kingdom Viridiplantae; phylum Streptophyta; class Magnoliopsida; order Fabales; family Fabaceae; genus Cicer; species Cicer pinnatifidum. The sequence continues at coordinate 23,041,191 of JBBPBR010000006.1, read as the reverse complement.
GTATGGCGTTGAAACTGTTAAGCGGTATGTTTTGAAATTATGTGTAAGTGTGTTTGATTCAAATTGAGATTGTGTTGATTGTTCTAGAGTTATGTTTGGAATTGTGTGATAGTATGTTAGATTGTAAAACGTTTTCGAAACTCATATTGTCGTGTTGATTGTATGGGTGTTGCTAAGTGTTAAGGTTTGAAGTGGTGTTTGAATGTGATTGAGTTAAGTTTATGTATTTTTGAAAGAGTAGACAGAGAAATCGATTTACCCAATCGATTTATTGAGTTACAGGGGCCCTGTCTTTTACGAAATCAACTTGCCCAATCGATTGGACTCATTATAGAGGCTTTGTCTTTTACGAAATCGATTTGCCCAATCGATTTTCTGAGTTACAGGGGCTCTGTCTTTCACGAAATCGATTTGCCCAATTGATTTGATGAGTTACAGGGACTTCCCTTGCCATAAATCGATTCACCCAATCGATTGGCTCAATGGGAAATCTTATTTTGAGTTTGATAATTGATTACTCAATTGATTTATCAATGTTTTGTTCAGTTATGTATTACTTGGTGGATTGAAAACTTTCTTTTGATTTCATTTATATTGGGCAAGCATTGCATGAACTTTTAGCATGTGGAAAATCCTTCTAAGATATATGTTAAATTGAAAAGGTTATTTGTGCATGAAAAGCTTAAATGTTATGTGTTAACTGTTAATTTCGGTTGGTGACCCTTTACAACTATTGTGGAAATCTGAGCTTTGCCCTCAGATGAGAGCCAGGATGATCCTACCAATTCGTACCCTCCGGATGGGAATGCGGATGGGTGTGCTTGACTGGAGCTACGTTAGGAGGATCTCACGGGGCGCGTGGAGATCACTCAGGGTGTTTAGTGGTTTTGTAAAATGATCAGACTAGGTTGACACAGTGGAAACAGATGTCTTTCTTTTGGGTTGTTTTTATTTGTAAACTGGAAGAGTGTACCACTTTTGATATGTAAACATTTTGAATTCATATTTTGTGAACTTTTTCCGCTGCTTGTAAATTGTAATGACTTAAATGTTTGTCCAAGGGTATTTCCCTTGGTCATTGTTCTGTTTTATTTTAATTACTTTCAAAAAAAAAATACACCCTCGCTTTGAAAAACGGGGTGTTACAATTGGCTAAGAACAAAAATGGATTATGATTAGCATAATGATGACAAAATGATCAAATACTTAATGAATTGAGATTACTGTACTTATTAGATGAATTACATTGGCTAACAATCAAAATGGATAAGATAAAGCCGAGTGAAGACAAAAATAACTTAAATCTAAATTCAATGAAACTATATTACTTGTTGAATGAGATTCTCTAAGAACCACAATGGGTTTGAATTAGCCAAGTGAAGAACAAAGATGAACAAAATCTAAATCCATTGAGACTAATGCGCTTATTGGTTGAATTACATTGGCTAAGAACCAAAATGAGTTAGAATTATCCGAGTTAAAGAAAAAGATGAACAAAATCTTATTCAATTGATACTAATGCACTTAATGGACGAACTACATTGTTTAATAACCAAAATGGATTAGAATAAGCAAATTAAACACCAAAATGGAAAAAATATTAAACTATTGAGACAATTGGACTTTTTGGATGAACTACATCACTTAAGAACAGAAATAAACTAGAATAAGCACATCGCATACCAAAATAACCAAAATCTTAATGTTATGAGCCTAATGCAATTATTGAATGAACAACATTGGATAATCATCAAAATGGATTCGAATAAGCCATATGAAAACCAAAATGACAAAAATGATAGAGTATTGATACAATTGCACTTATTGGAAGAACTAAATTGGATAACAACCAAAATGCACTAGAATAAGCCGAAGGAAGACCAAAATGACCAAAATAAAAATTCAATGAGGCTGATGCACTTTTTGGATGAACTAAATTGGATAATCACCAAAATGGACTATAATAACACAGGTGAACACAATGACAAAGTTCTTAATATATTGAGACAATTTCACTTATTGGATGAACTACATCGTATAAGAAGGCTAACACACTTATTAAATGAACTACATTGGCTAAAAATAAAGAAGGAATGCAATAAGCCTAGTAAACACCGAAATGACAAAAATCTAAATCCATTTAGACTAATGTACTTATTTGATGAACTATCTTGATTAAGTGTCAAAAGGGATTATAATAACTCGATTGAAGATCAAAATCTTTATCTAATGAGGCTGATGCACTTATTGGAAGAACCGTATTGACTAATTACCAAAGTGGACTAGAAGAAGCAAAGTCAACGCCAAAATGACAAAAACACCTTTAACTATTGAGACGATCACACTTATTAGAAGAACTACATCAACTACGAACCAAAATGATCTACAGAAGGACAAGTGAAAACATAAATGATCAAAAGCTTAATCCATTGAAGATATTGCATTTCTTGAAAGAACTAAATTGGCTAAAATCCAAATTGGAATAAAATAAGCTGAGTTAAGACTAAAATGACCAAAATTTTAATCCAATGTGGCTCAAACACTTATTGGATGAACTGCATTGGCTAATCGCCACAATCGACTAGAATATGAACACCAAAATGACAAAAATCTTAAACTATTGAGACGATTGTACTTATTGAATGAACTACATCAGTAGAGAACCAAAATAAACTAGACTAAGTCGAGTGAAGACCAAAATAAACTAGACTAAGTCGAGTGAAAATCAAAATAAACTAGACTAATTCACTTATTTGATGTTCATCTATGTCTAAAAGTAAAAAAAAAAGGATTAAAATAATCCAAGTGAGCACCAAAATGACAAAAAATCTTAATCACTTGAGGCAATTGCTATTATTTGATGAACTAGATTGGCTAAGCACTAAAATGCACTAAAGTAACTCTAGTGAACACTAAAATGACCAAAATCTTAATCCAGGTTGATGCACTTTTTAAGTGAATTAGATTGGCCAAAAATAAAAAATAATTGCAATAAGTCGAGTAAACACAAAAATGGCAAAAATCTAAATAAATCAAGACTAATGCACTTATTTGATGAACTATGTTGGTTAAGTATCAAAACAAATTAGAATAAGCTGAGTGAAGACAAAATGGACCAAAATCTTAATCCATTGAGAATATTACACTTATTGGATAAATTGAATTAGCTATAAACAAAAATAGAAAAGAATAAGTCGAGTGAAGACAAAAATCTTAATCCAATAAGGTAGATGCACTTATTGGATAAACTACATAGGCTAATCACCAAACGGACTAGAATAAGCAAAGTGAACACAAAAATGACAAAAATGTTAAAACTATGGAGACAATTCCACTTGTTGGATGAACTACACAGACGACTAACCAAAATGATCAAGAAAAAGCCAAATGAAGACAAAAATGAAGAAAATCTTAATCCATTGAAAATATTGTTAGACATATGTTCGTTTTTGATGTTATTGACAAACATACAGCCTGAAATAAATCTAACATTGTCAACTGAGAAAAATTTCAGGAACAACAAATTCAATCCTACATACTCGAGAAAATGGCTTGGAACTCAAGAAATCAACAAAAGCTTGAAGATCCATGAGCAAATCGATTAGTAAAATCGATTCTGCAACAGGGTTGAACATTTTTATGAAGTCTGGGGTTAACCAATCGATTGGCACAATCGATTTGCACATCTTTGAAAAAAATCAAACAGGCTATCAATCGATTAGATCAATCGATTGGTACACTTATTAGAAAATAAATTGTGCAAGTCAGAGAGCCAGTTTGCCACAAATCGATTAGGCAAATCGATTGATTAAATTACCAAGACTGAACTGATTGTTTACATCGATTAGACATATCGATTGACATACTTATTGAAATTAAAATGTGCAAGTCAGTGGCACGTTTTGCAGGCAATCGATTTGGCAAATCGATTAAACCAATCACATCTTTATTTTTGCTTTGTCTACATCGATTGACACAATCGATTGTAAATGTCCCAGAGCCAAACCAATGTTTACTGAATCGATTAGGCAAATCGATTCACTAAAACAAGTTTCAAAATAACTTTGGTCTGGAACATACACAATCGATTACCACAATCGACTTATATACATCTGTTGTTACAAATGTTAGCATCAATCGACGTGGTAAATCGATTGAATAAACCAACTGATGAAAAGTGCTTCAGACTTAAAGTCCACAATCAATTAGCACAATCGATTGGTACAAAAAGTTTTAGAAACAGAGATGACTGAATGGTTGAATCGATTAAGTACATCGATTGTTTTGATCTCGTTGTTTGAACAAAACACATCAAGTCGATTATGCCAATCGATTCAATTATATACTGTCATCAAAGTGTGAAGAACTCCTTAAAATAATCGATTGGGTAAATTGATTAGAATGTACAGTTTCAAGATTCAAGAAAAACAAGATTCGTGAAATCGATTGAGGCAATCGATTAGCCAGCTTTATGACTTTAATGAATCGATTGGGTAAATTGATTCATATGTTGTTTTTCCTGAAACTATATAAACTTCTTTCATTCACTTCTTCTCATAACACAATAACACAACAAGATAGATATATAGAATCATAACAATAACCACTAATTCTTTCTCAACTGATATTACTTTGAATATCCTTTTCAGCCATCAACAAGATACACTTTGTGATCAACAAGGATGGAAAAAGACTGAATTGAGAAAGATTGCTTTGAGGAGAAGAAAGATCAAGAACTTTTTAATATTGATATGTTTCAATTTCTGTAAACCATTGTCTGTAACCAAATTACTTTGAGAAAATCCAGTTGTTACTGGTGGTGTTCTTCGTGGTTGAAGGTAGTCAACATGAAGACGCTTGACTGAATTCTTTGTCAAGTTTATGGGACTTAAACTTGGGAATTCAGGGAGGGAAAGATAGAACGAGTAGAATAGTTTAAGATTGGTGCGAGGCACTGTGTAAAATCAGTAAACTGATTCTAAGAAGTTCTATAAGAAAGGCTAAGATCCCTTTGGATCTTGGGACTGGATGTAAGTCGTCAAGGGACGACTGAACCAGTATAAATCTCCGCGTACACTTTTCTTTCCCTTATCTCGTTTAAATTTCTGCAATTATTACGTTTTTGATATTGATTGAATGCATGATAAAGTTTTTGTGTTAAGTGCATGTATATGATTGATTATCTTAACATGATTGCATGAAAATCAATATCTTGAAAGATTGTCTCTGATGCATTTCTCCATATATATTGTGATCCATATTCTTTGTGCATTCATTAGAATTGTATATTAGGGACCTTGTTTAATGCTGTGTTTAATAAATTTACAATTTGTTAAACTGCTACGCATATCTCTTAGAATAGGCATTCTTCCGCATATTTTTCATCTAACAGAGGTTACTGGTACCATCAAATATTGCACTTATAGGATGACCTATATTGGCTAAAAACCAAAAGAGAATAAAATAAACCGAGTTAAGACAAAAATGAGCAAAATTTTAATCCAATAAGTGTAATGCACTTATTAGATAAACTACAATGGCTAATCACAAAACTGCCCTAGAATAAGCTAGGTGAACACGAAAATGATTAAAAAAAATTATAATCCATAGAGTGTTATGCACTTATTCAATAAGTTACAATTCCCGAGAATGAAAATGGACAAGAATAAACCTCGAAAAGACCAAAATGACCTTTAAGCTTCATCTATGGAGACTTATGCACTCATAGGACGAACTACATTGACTATGAACGAAAATGGACTAAAATCAGCCTAGTAAAGACCAATATGACATAAAATCTTAATCCATAGAGAGTTATGAACTTATTGAACAAAATACATTGTCCATGAACGAAAATGGACTACAATAAACCTATTACAGACCAAAATGACCTACAATCTTAATATTTGGAGACTTATGCACTCATTGGACGAACTACATTAACTAACAATGGAAATGGATTAGAATAAATCTATTAAAGACCAAATTGACCTAAAAACTTAATCCATTAAGACTTGTGCACTTATTGGACAAACTACTTTGACTAAGAACATAAACAGGTTAGAATAAACTTATTAAAGACGAAATTGATCTAATATCTCAAGTTATTGGCACTTATGCACTTACTGGATGAACTACATGGATTATGAAAAAAATGTACTAGAATAAACCTAGTAAGGACCAAAATGACCTAAAATTTTAATCTATTGACACTTATGCACTCATTAGATGAACAACATTGATACATAACAAAAATGGACTAGAATAAACCTCGTAGCGTTTAAAATGACCAAAATCATAATCCATTGCAACCTACACACTTTATGGACGAACTACATTGACTAAGAACCAAAATGGACTACATTAAACCTAGTAAAGACCAAAATGACGTAAATTCTTTATCCAAAAAGACTTATGCACTAATGTAATGAACTACATTGACTAAGAACGAAGATGGACTAAAATCAAACTAGTAAAGACCCAAATGACATAAAATCTTAATCCATAGAGAGTTATGCACTTATTGGAGAAACTACATTACCCAAGCACGAAAATGGACAAGAATAAACCTAGTAAAGACCAAACTAACCTAAGATCTTCATCTATGGAAACTTATGCACTCATTGGAGGAACTACATTGACTATGAACGAAAATGTACTAAAATCAAACTAGTAAAGATCAAAATAACATAGAATATTAATCTATAGAGAGTTATCCACTTATTGGATAAACTACATTGCCCAAGAACGAAATTGGACTCCAATAAACCTAGTAATTACCAAAATCACATAAAATATGTCCATTTAGACTTATGCACTTGTTGAACGAACTACATTGACAATGAACGAAATTGGACTAGAATGAACCTATTAAAGACCAAATTAAGCTAAAAACATAATCCATTGAGACTTGTGCACTTATTGGACGAACTACTTTAACTAAGAACAAAAATTGATTAGAATAAACGTATTAGAGACAAAATTGACCTAATATCTAAATCTATTGACACTTATGCACTTATTGGATGAACTACATTGATTAGAACAAAAATTGACTAAAATAAATCTAGTAAGGACCAAAATTACCTAAAATTTTAATCTATTGAGACTTAGGCACTTATTTAAAGAACTACATTGACTACAAACAAAAATGGTCTAGAATACCTGGTAATGACTAAAATGACATCAAATCCTAATCCACTAAGACAAAAATGGATTAGAATAAACTTATTAATGATAAACATAACCTAAAGCCTTAAACCATTGAGACTTAGGCATTTATTGAACGAACTACATTGCAAAAGAACAAAAATAAACTAGAATAAATCTCTTAAAGAGCAAAAGTACCTAAAATCTTAATCGATTGAGACTTATGCACCAATGGAAATAGATTAGAATAAACCTATTAAAGGTCAAGTTGACCTAATATCTTAATCCATTAAGACTTATGCTCTTATTTAAGAACTACATTGATTATAAACGAAAATGGACAAGAATAAACGTTGTAAGACAAAAATGACCTAAAACTTTAATCTATTGCGACTTATGCAATTCATGGACGAACTACATTGCCTAAGAACCAAAATGGATTAGAATAAGGTTATTAAAGACAAAAATGACCAAAATCTTAATCCATAATGAAAAATGCACTTGTTAGAGGAACAAAATTGATTAAGAACAAAAATGAACTAGAATAAACCTTGTAACGATCAAAATTACCAAAATCATAATTCATTGGATGAACTACATTGCCCAAGAACTAAAGTAGACTAGAATAAACCTCTTAAAGATCAAAATAAATTAAAATCTTAATCCATTAAGATTTAATAACGTTTTGGACGACCTACATTAATAAGGACAAAAATGTACTAAAATAAATATAGTAAACACAAAAATGGCCAAATATCTTAATCCTTTTAGACTTATGCACTTATGGGACGAACTACATTAACTAAGAAAGAAAATGGACTAAAATCAACCTAGTAGAGACGAAAATGACATAAAAGCTTAATCCATATAGAGTTATTCACTTATTCGATAAACTACATTGCCTAAACATGAAAATGGACAAGAATAAACCTAGTAAAGATCAAACTAACCTAAAATCTTCATCTATGGAGACTTATGCACTCATTGGACGAACTACATTGGCTATGACAAAAAATGTACTAAAATCAACCTAGTAAATACCAAAATGACATATAATCTTAATCCATTGAGAGTTATGCACTTATTAGATAAACTACATTGCCCAAGAAAAAAATTGGACTAGAATAGACCTAATAATGACCAAAATGACCTAAAATATTTTTTCCATTTAGAATTATGCACTTATTGGTCGAACTACATTGACAATGATTAAAAATGGATTAGAATAAACCTATTAAAGATCAAATTGACCTAAAAACTTAATCCATAGAGACTTTTGCACTTATCGAACGAACTTCTTTGACTAAGAACAAAAATCAATTAGAATAAACCTATTAGAGACAAAATTGACTTAATATCTGAATCCATTGACACTTATGCACTTATTGGATGAACTACATTGATTATGAACAAAAATTGTCTAGAATAAACCTAGTAAGGACCAAAATGCCCTAAAACTTTAATCTATTGACATTTAGGCACTTATTTAACGAACTACATTGACTAAGAACGAAAATAATCGAAGAACCAAAATGGATTCGATTAAACTTATTAACGACAAGCATAACCTAAATCCTTAAACCAGTGAGACTTATGCATTTATTAGACGCACTACATCGACTAAGAAGAAAAATGGACTAGAATAATCATAGTAAACAACAAAATAACCTAAAATGTTTATCCATTTAGACTTATCCATTTATTGGACTAGAATAAACCTCTTATAGAGCAATATTACCAAAAATCTTAATCCATTAAGACTTAAGCACTTATTGAACAATAACGTCCAAGAACTTATGCACTTTTTGGACGAACTACATTGACTAAGATAAAAAATGGACTACAATAAACCTAGTGAAGACCAAAATGACGTAATTTCTTTATCCACGAAGACTTATGCACTTATGTGATGAACTACATTGACTAAGGATGAAAATAAACTAAAATTAACCTTGTAACGACCAAAATGACATAAAATCTCAATCCATAGAGAGTTATGCACTTTGGATAAACTACATTGCCCAAGAACAAAAATGGACTAGAATAAACCTAGTAAAGAAAAAATGACATAAAATCTTAATCTATGGAGACTTATGCATTCATTGGATGAACTACATTGACTATGAACAATAATGGATTAGAATATTAAAGACCAAATTGACCAAAAAACTTTATCTATTGAGACTTGTGCACTTGTTGGACGGACTACTTTGACTAACAACAAAAATGGATTTGAATAAATGATTAAATTTAAAATTGACGTATTATGTCAATCTATTGATATTGATGAACATATTGGACGAACTCCATTGATTATGAACAAAAATGGACTAGAATAAACATAGTAAGGACTAAAACGGCCTAACATTTTAATCAATTGACACTTAGACACTAATTTGACGAACTTCATTGCCTAAGAACCAAATTTGATTTGAATAAACTTATTTATGACAAAAATAAACCAAGGCCTTGAGACTTATGCACTTATTGGACGCACTACATTGACTAAGAACGAAAGATGGACTAGAATATGTTGGAAAATTATGACTTCTTTTGATTAACACAGAGAGAATTAAGATCAAATCCAACTAGTTCGACATAATTCCCTTATTAATCATACGATGTTCATACAAATCATACACAGCGGAAATTAAAAGACACATACAATTATGACAAGGAGCATACAACAATAAGCAGGTATATAATACTGGAAAATTAAAGAGAAGGGATAAGAAAGATTGCACCAAGATTTATCCTGGTTCAGCCGTTGATCCAACGACCTACATCCAGTCCTGTAATCATAATCATGATTCCAGCCTTTTTCACTATAGAATGAATTCGAGCACTTTTACAGATTTTCTAGTCTTCTACACGACCTATCAATCTAACTCCCTTCACTTCTATCTTGTCACCCCTTTGATCCTTGTAGTTTATCCCCAAACTCACACAAGATCAAAGTAGACTTCCTCTTGATGATGTCACAACAACAAGGATAGCCACCAGTTTCTAAACTGGATTTTGTTACAGCATCAATTACAAAGAATTGTCTTTTTCACGAACAAAGAAAAATAGTATCAAGAGATATGTTCAATCACTCTAGCATCACACCAAGAAATTTGATTTGCCAATGAATATTTTTGTGTGTTAGAAAAACTTTTCTTTCAAAGTGTTTTCAGAGATATGCAAGATTGAGAGCAATAGGTTCTGAAAAAAATGTGAAAAGTTTTTGTGCAAGAGTTCTTTCTTGTTTTGGTTGTATGTAAAAAAAAATATTTGAGGCACCATATATATATTCAAGGCAAACACCAGGACAATCGATTGCCCAATCGAGTTTGTAAGAAAACAATCGATTGCTGCATCGAATGTCGTATATCCTGTGTTTCTGGAATCTTGAATTATATAGGCTTCACTTGATTGGTCAATCGATTGATCAAGTTTCTGAATCAGACCTGATGCTATGAAAACCTTTCAATCGAGTGAGCAGTCGATTTGTTCAAAACTGGGTGCTCACTGTGATATGAAATATAGCATCAATCGAGTTTTCAGTCTATTGTGCAATCGACTGGACAATCGATTGTCGTGATCAAGTGATTCAGACCTGATTCCATAATTTCCTTTCAATCGAGTGAGCAGTCGATTTGTTTAAAATTGGATGCTCACTGTGATATGAAATATGGCATCAATCGATTGGTCAATCGAGTATCGTGGTCAGATTGACTCAGATACTACAGACAATCAAGTTGCCAATCGAGTGATCAATCGATTGGTCAATCGAGTGGGCACATACTGAGTGCTCTCTGTAACTTGAATTTTAGCATCAATCGAGTTGTCAGTCTATTGTGCAATCGACAGGACAATCGAGTGATCTTGTTACAGACCTCAGTTGTTAAAGACAGTTTATGTGCCATTCGATTGATGACCCATTCAATCGATTGGTCAATCGAGTGTTTTCAGTTTTAAGTTTCATAACACATGAATGAATGACAAAAACTTATTGGCATGTCTTGTGTGAGACTTTAGTGATTGTTTACTTAACTTGATACCTAGACACCTAATACCACTAAACACAAGTTGCATCTTCCTCAAGTGCATTCTCCAACTATGGTTGATTCCTTGAGTTGCAAACTATTGTTCCAAGTGTTGTGGTGTCTTCATGTATGCCTGAAATGTTTCTTGATTCAAAACATTAGATAAAGCAACTATTTAATGTGCACTTGTATGTTTGGGACATAAATCAAAAACTAGATCAGGGAAGCTTATGGCTTACAATCTCCCCCTTTTTGATTTAATGACAAACATACAATTAATATTGAGATTATAAAAAAAAAACTCCCCCTGAGTTTTGGAATGCATGATACAAACATTTTAGTGCATGACCAGGGAGTGAGTCAAATTAGTGTAACATGTATTTGATTCAGATGAATATAAAGTACCAGAGCTTAATATGAGCTTAATATGTATCAGACCATGAATATGCATTAATCAGGACATATGCAAATCAATATCAGATTATCAGAGTTATAACATCAGAATGTTAATCCAGCATATACAGTTTCATCAAATACAAAATAGAGAATTTCAAATACATAATCTCATATATTAATCAAAATAATCTCCCCCTTTTTGTCATTAATACAAAAAGACATACAGCAAACAAAAAACAACAGGAGGAAATTAATAAGCAACATATGTAAGAACAGACAAGCAACCAGCAACAATCAAACAACATCAAACTAAACCTAGACAACTAAAACCTTAGGCTTGATCCTCATTATCACCAGCAGGAGGAGGAGAGACCGCTGTATTACCCTCAGCACGTGTCTTCGCCCCATGAGAATCAGAACCAATTTCAATGTCCTGGTTTGGTTCTGCAGTTGATTGCCTCCCAATCTCTGCAATGTCTTCAAAAGACATTTTGAGACCCAAGTGCTCCTGGATGTCTGAAACGTCCTTCTGAACTGATTCCAAGGCAGTTTGAAGCTTTAGAAGAGAAGATTCCACCCTCTCACTGTGTTCAGCCTGATGTTTCAAAATCTCCATCAGCTTTGCCATGATCTCAGAAGATCCTTCATCTGGTGTAGGTGTTTGGGCACTTGACTGGGCTTGATCAGCACTTGGTTGTGCATGATCAGCAGTTGTTGGAGTTCTTGTCCAAACATTGTTGATCCGTCTTATCTGCATTTGGTTGACAATAGCCTCCCCAAATGTATGAGTGGTTGTGAGTGATTCTTCATTGGCTAGAGACACCTTGAAATGCCTCAGAATTCTCATAACCAATTGGTGGTAGGGCAGGATGTGTTTTCCTTGTGCTGATTCATGCATGTTAAGCAGCACAATCCATGCCCAACTCATTTTCAGTTCTTTGTACAGTCCCCATAGCAAGATAACATCTAGCCGCTGTACAACTGCATGATTTCCAGCTCTAGGTACTAACATTCGTGTTAGCACGTACATAAGCAGCCTGTGCTCAACCTTCATCTGTCCAGCTTGAATTGTTCCTTTCTCAACAAATCCTTCTATCATCAACTCCTGTAAAGCAGCATGCTTGTTGATGGAGTTTTCCCAACCTTCGTCTTCTGGATCATCCTGTGCTCGTCCATCAATAGTGTATCCACAAAAAGGCAACCCAGTTAGCTTTGAAAAATCTTCAAAGGTCATTGTTATTCTTTTGCCTTTCACTTCAGCTGCGAACCCGGTCTTGGTAAGGATGAAAGTGGAATAGAAGGCTCTCACCATCTTTGGATATACATCCAAAGAACAGGTAAGAAGGTTTTCCAAGCCATGGAACCTTAAATGGTTTTGAAAAGAAAAACCATTTTGATCAAAATAAGGAAAATCCAAAGTTCTAGCATCTTGGATTTTTCTTTTGGCAAACGATTCTGGAATAGTCTTGCCTTCAGTAGCTTTCTCTTTTGAAGACTTATCCTTCTTAGGAGGAGATGAAGGCTTCTTCTTCTTCTTCTTCAACTCTTTCATTGCGTCTCCCAGCAGCTTTTCAGATGGAGGAACTTTCCTCTTTTTGCTTGTTTCAGGAGTATTGGCAACTGCTTTGCCCTTGTCCTTCGCCTGTATCTTATGAGTAGGGATTGAAACCCTTTTAGCTGGAGGTGAAGGAGGTGGAGGAGGTGATGGTGAAGGGGTTCTTCCACTAGAGGTAGACGAAAAAGAAGATGAGCTGGATTGTTGAACAACTTTGGAAGAAGGTCCAACAGAGGTAACACTTGGTTTTCTACCAGTTTGTTTAACACGAGCCATTGAATAATGTGAATTTGAGGTTGATTGGATGAAGAAAAGATTGCAGTTGGATGAAGAGTATGATAGCAGAATGCAGCAGTTGATTGAGAAATCGAGTTGTGAAGTCCAGGTTTATATAGTACTGTTGAAATTCGTTTGCCCAATCGGCTGACTACATTTCTGGGTTGAAAATATGACCGTTACACTCAACCAACGGCTATAATTTTTTCTCAACGGATACCTGTCAATCGATTACCCAATCGATGCTCGGGTTTAGATTTCCAAAGGTCCTCAGACTTGTGGCTCACTTTTCCCAAACAGTCGCATGTACAATCGAATTTTAACCAAATCCCAGTGCATCACTCGATTACCCAATCGAATATCGAAACAAAAAAATTCAGAAATCTGGTTCTAGAGACATGAACACTCGATTTGCCATCCGATTGACGTGATAAGAACTTCAACAGACAGGCTTCTGAGATACTAGCAATCGAATGCCCATTCGATTGAAACGAATACAAACAAAACAAACATAAACAAAATAAAAACTGAGACACATCCAATCGACGTTACAATCGACTATCGAGTTTCCAGTTTGACACAATGAGGCAATTTTCATCAATCAATCGATTTCACAATTGAATGTTGAGTGAATTAATGCCAATTTGGCCACAGGACACTCGATTGTGCAGTCGAATTGGGTATAAGGATCATATTTCATTGGGATCAATGATGCCCAGTTTCATTCTTATAAAGAAGAAACTGTCCTTAGGCAAGGCCTTGGTGAAAATGTCAGCCAACTGCTCAGTTGTATTGACATATTCCATCTTAATCTTGCCCTGTTGATATTGATCTCGAATGAAGTGATGCCTTATTTCAATGTGCTTGGTCCTAGAATGCATGACAGGATTCTTAGTAATATTAATAGCACTAGTGTTATCACATAAAATAGGCACGGTTCCTAGGTCCACCCCAAAGTCTGAAAGATGCTGTTGCATCCAAAGAATTTGAGCGCAACAACTACCAGCAGCAACATACTCAGCTTCAGCAGTTGAGAGTGCTACACTGTTTTGTTTCTTGCTATGCCAAGAGACAAGAGAGTTCCCTAAGAGTTGGCAAGTACCTGAAGTACTTTTTCTGTCCAATTTGCATCCAGCAAAGTCAGAATCAGAATAACCAACAAGAGTACAAGTAGATCCCTTAGGATACCACAAACCTAGATCTTTGGTTCCTAAAAGATATCTGAAGATTCTCTTAACAGCACTAAGGTGAGATTCCTTGGGATTGGCCTGGTACCTAGCACACATGCACACACTGAACATGATATCTGGTCTGCTAGCGGTTAAGTAAAGTAAGGATCCTATTAAACTTCTGAACACAGTCACATCTACAGCTTTACCCTATTCATCCTTATCTAAGTAGCAGGTCTGACTCATAGGTGTGTCAATGGATTTAAATTTTTCAAAGTTAAATTTCTTTAAAAGATCACTGCAATATTTTGATTGACTAAGGAAAATGCCATTTTTGCTTTGTTTAATTTGATATCCCAGGAAGTAAGTCAACTCTCCCATCATGGACATTTCAAATCTGCCTTTCATTGTATTTTCAAAATTTTTACAAAGCTTATCATTTGTTGATCCAAATATTATGTCATCAACATAAATTTGAACCAATAAAATGTCTTTTCCTTGTCTTTTGATAAACAATGTTTTATCTACATTTCCCCTTGAAAAATTTTCTTGTAAAAGGAAATTACTCAGCTTATCATACCAAGCTCTTGGAGCTTGTTTTAAGCCATAGAGAGCTTTTGTAAGTTTAAACACATGATTTGGAAGCTTAGGATCTTCAAAACCAGGAGTTTGACTTACAAAAACTTCCTCCTTAATATCTCCATTTAAAAAAGCACTTTTAACGTCCATTTGAAATAATTTGAAATCCATTATACAAGCATAGGCCAGCAGGATCCTAATAGCTTCTAGTCTGGCTACTGGGGCATACGTCTCATCATAGTCTATTCCCTCTTCCTGGTTGTAACCCTTGGCCACTAACCTAGCTTTATTCCTAGTGATCACACCATTCTCATCCATTTTGTTTTTGAAAACCCACCTAGTTCCTATAACATGTTTATTCTCTGGTCTTGGAACAAGAGTCCATACTTGGTTTCTCTCAAACTGATTGAGCTCTTCTTGCATGGCAATTATCCTGTCAGGGTCCAAAAGAGCTTCCTTAATGTTTTTGGGTTCTACTTGAGAAACAAAGGCTGTAAGGTTGCAAAACTCTCTAAGGGATTTTCTGGTTGAAACACCTTTTGAAATCTCTCCAATAATATTGTCTATGGGATGGTTCTTGGCAAACTTCCACTCTTTGGGTAGATCATCTTCCCTAATTTGTTCTACGCAGTCAAGGTTGGTTGGAGGTTCAGGCTCACTGGTTTCTATAGGTTCAGAATCAACAATATCATCCAAGGAGTTACCAACTATAGTAAGAGTGCTGTTCAAGTTTTCATCAAATTTGACATGGACAGACTCCTCTATGGTTTTGGTTCTTTTATTGTAGATTCTATAGGCCTTAATAACCTGGGAATACCCTAAAAAGATACCCTCATATGCCTTAGGATCAAACTTACCTAGATGTCCCTTGCCATTGTTTAACACAAAGCACTTACACCCAAAAATCCTAAAGTAGGAGATGTTAGGCTTTCTCCCTTTGTATAACTCATAGGGAGTCTTTTTAAGTATAGGTCTAATAAGAACCCTATTCACTACATGGGATGCAGTGTTAATGGCATCAGCCCAGAAGTACTTAGGAAGATTAGAATCCTTAAGCATTGTCCTAGCCAGCTCTTCTAAGGATCTGTTCTTTCTTTCTACTACTCCATTTTGCTGTGGAGTTCTAGGGGCTGAAAATATGTGTTTGATACCATGATGTTCACAGTAGGTTTGAAAAGCATCATTTTGGAATTCACCTCCATGATCACTTTTTATGGATATGATTTTCTGATTATTCTCATTTTGAACTAAAGCAGCAAATTTCTTAAAAGTTGATAATGCCTCACTCTTGTGAGTCAGAAAATATGTCCATGTGAACCTGGTGAAATCATCTACCAACACATAGCCGTATAGGTTCCCTCCAAAACTTCTAACCTGAGATGGACCAAACAAGTCCATATGAACCAACTCTAAAACCTTCTTGGTTTGCACCAAGTCTATAGGGGGGAAATAGGATTTAACCAGCTTACTCCTCTCACAGGAGTCGCATAGTCTATCCTTAGAGAACTTCCTATTAGGGAGACCTAAGACTAGCTGTTTGTTAACAAGTCTGTTCAGGTGGTTCATATTAATATGAGCCACTCGCTTGTGCCACAACCAGCTCTCATCAGCACTAGACAACAGGCAACAAATATCATTTGTAGGTAAAGACTCAAAATCTATCATGTAAATATTATTAACTCTTTTACCTGTAAGTTTCATACCTTCAACTTCCTTATGCTCAAGTGTGCAATATGTAGAAGTAAAATGTACCTGAAACCCTTTATCACATAGCTGACTAATGCTTAGTAAGTTGTGCTTGAGACCTTCAACAAATAAAACGTCCTTGATAATAGCAATTGAGTTGTTTCCTATATCTCCAATGCCTAGGATCTTTCCTTTGTTGTTATCTCCATATTTGACAAAGCCACCACTTTTTAAGTTCAGAGACAAGAACTTTGACTTGTCTCCGATCATATGCTTGGAGCATCCACTGTCCAGATACCATGATTGATTCCTGGATGCCAAGCATATCTGCACAACAAAAGTCAGGTTTTGGATTTAGGTACCCAATTCAAATTGGGTCCTGGGGGGTTAGTTTCAAATGATGGTTCTTTAACTTTCCAAATCTGTCTCCATCCTCTGTTGGCACGTTTTTTCAGTTTACAATTAAACACCTTATGTCCCTTTTTGCAGCAAAAATGACATACAACAGCAGGGGATGGTTTCTGATTTGGTATAGTAAAGTTATCATACATTTGTTTAGATTTAACAAATTCCTGATGCCTTTTCGTATGCATGCTTTGTTTATAGCCAAGTCCAGTTTTAACATGTAAATTTCTTTGATCTCTAAGGAGTCTATCTAAGTTATTTTTACCACTGTTAAACTTAGCTACATCACATTTCAGTTCATGAGTTTCTTTTCTCAGTTTTTCATTTATGTCTTTAAGAGACTCATGCTTCAAGTTAACTTCATTAATCAACATGCATTTTTCTTCTAGCTGTTTCTTAGTACTAATTAGTTGTTTGAGTACTCTAACATATTCATTATGCAATTCATTAAAGGCATCATGAAGTTCATCATAAGATGGATTAGATGTGGTACTTACCTCACTATCAGAATCTGAATCATTTTTAGCCATGAGACACAGGTTTGCTTCTTCATTTTCTGATTCTTCAGATGAATCTTCATCATTGTCGTTCCAGGCAATGTAAGCTTTCCTGTTTGAAGGCTGTTGATCCTTGCCCTTAGTTTTTGTAGGCTTGTTTCTGTTTTGAAGTTTGTAACACTCAGATCTAATGTGTCCTGTCTTCCCACATTCATAGCAAGTTATGACTTTGCTATCACTGGTGTCACCTTTGCTGGAGCCTTTAGTCTTTGAATTCTATGGTTTTCTTGACTGGCTTCCCTTCTTTTTCAGAAATTTCTTGAATTTTCTGACCGACATTCCTATCTCAGGTTCTTCACTAGATTCACTTTCTGAGCTTTCCGTATCTGGTTCGGATTTTTCTTTGTGAGATTGAGCCTTCAGTGCAAGTCCTTTACTTTTTCTGTTTGATTGCTCTGTTTCATTTAATCTATGTAGTTCCATCTCATGTTCACGAAGCTTTCCAAACAGCGTTGCTATGGTCATATTGGCAAGATCTTTAGACTCAGCAATAGCAGTTATCTTGGGCTGCCATTCCCTTGACAAACACCTCATAACTTTTCCTATCTGCTGTTCATTATCCACAACTTTTCCCAGGGCATGTAGATTGTTAATGATGTGAGTGAATCTCGTTTGTAGATCATTTATGGATTCATCTTTCTTCATGCAGAAAAGTTCATACTCGTGCATTAATGTATTTGTTCTTGCCCGTTTGACGTCTGTAGTACCTTCATGTGTTTCTTGCAGGGTGTCCCACATTTCCTTTGCAGTCTTGCAATTTGACACTCTGAAGAATTCTTCTGCACTTAGAGCTGATGTTATAATATTTTTTGCTTTGGCATTATATCCAACCTTCTTTTTGTCATCATCAGACCAATCTGATCTTCGTTTGATGATGCAGGATGATCCCTCAGTGCCTGTAATTTTGGGCACGTAGGGACCATTCTCCACTGCATCTAAAATGTCCAGCCCACATGCTTCTAGAAAGATGAGCATCCTCTCTTTCCAGTACATGTATGCTGTACCATTAAATGCAGGGGGTCTGGTTAGAGATGCTCCTCCTAGGAAATCTAAAGAAGTCATTTTCTTTTATGAGTTTTTCTCTAAAAAAAACCAGGCTCTTGATGCCACTTGTTGGAAAATTATCTTTTGATTAACACAGAGAGAATTAAGATCAAATCCAACTAGTTTGACATAATTCCCTTATTAATCATACGATGTTCATACAAATCATACACAGCGGAAATTAAAAGACACATACAATTATGACAAGGAGCATACAACAATAAGCAGGTATATAATACTGGAAAATTAAAGAGAAGGGATAAGAAAGATTGCACCAAGATTTATCCTGGTTCAGCCGTTGATCCAACGACCTACATCCAGTCCTATAATCATAATCATGATTCCAGCCTTTTTCACTATAGAATGAATTCGAGTACTTTTACAGATTTTCGAGTCTTCTACACGACCTATCAATCTAACTCCCTTCACTTCTATCTTGTCACCCCTTTGATCCTTGTAGTTTATCCCCAAACTCACACAAGATCAAAGTAGACTTCCTCTTGATGATGACACAACAACAAGGATAGCCACCAGTTTCTAAACTGGATTTTGTTACAGCATCAATTACAAAGAATTGTCTTTTTCACGAACAAAGAAAAATAGTATCAAGAGATATGTTCAATCACTCTAGCATCACACCAAGAAATTTGATTTGCCAATGAATATTTTTGTGTGTTAGAAAAACTTTTCTTTCAAAGTGTTTTCAGAGATATGCAAGATTGAGAGCAATAGGTTCTGAAAAAAATGTGAAAAGTTTTTGTGCAAGAGTACTTTCTTGTTTTGGTTGTATGTAAAAAAAATATTTGAGGCATCATATATATATTCAAGGCAAACACCAGGCCAATCGATTGCCCAATCGAGTTTGTAAGAAAACAATCGATTGCTGCATCGAATGTCGTATATCCTGTGTTTCTGGAATCTTGAATTATATAGGCTTCACTTGATTGGTCAATCGATTGATCAAGTTTCTGAATCAGACCGGATGCTATGAAAACCTTTCAATCGAGTGAGCAGTCGATTTGTTCAAAACTGGGTACTCACTGTGATATGAAATATAGCATCAATCGAGTTGTCAGTCTATTGTGCAATCGACTGGACAATCGATTGTCGTGATCAAGTGATTCAGACCTGATTCCATAATTTCCTTTCAATCGAGTGAGCAGTCGATTTGTTTAAAATTGGATGCTCACTGTGATATGAAATATGGCATCAATCGATTGGTCAATCGAGTATCGTGGTCAGATTGACTCAGATACTACAGACAATCAAGTTGCCAATCGAGTGATCAATCGATTGGTCAATCGAGTGGGCACATACTGAGTGCTCTCTGTAACTTGAATTTCAGCATCAATCGAGTTGTCAGTCTATTGTGCAATCAACTGGACAATCGAGTGATCTTGTTACAGACCTCAGTTGTTAAAGACAGTTTATGTGCCATTCGATTGATGACCCATTCAATCGATTGGTCAATCGAGTGTTTTCAGTTTTAAGTTTCATAACACATGAATGAATGACAAAAACTTATTGGCATGTCTTGTGTGAGACTTTAGTGATTGTTTACTTAACTTGATACCTAGACACCTAATACCACTAAACACAAGTTGCATCTTCCTCAAGTGCATTCTCCAACTATGGTTGATTCCTTGAGTTGCAAACTATTGTTCCAAGTGTTGTGGTGTCTTCATGTATGCCTGAAATGTTTCTTCATTCAAAACATTAGATAAAGCAACTATTTAATGTGCACTTGTATGTTTGGGACATAAATCAAAAACTAGATCAGGGAAGCTTATGGCTTACAATAAGACTGGAAAATCTGTAAAAGTACTCAAATTCATTCTATAGTGAAAAAGGCTGGAATCATGATTATGATTACAGGACTGGTTGTAGGTTGTTTGATCAACGGCTGAACCAGGATAAATCTTGGTGCAATCTTTCTTATCCCTTCTCTTTAATTTTCCAGTATTATATACCTGCTTATTGTTGTATGCTCCTTGTCATAATTGTATGTGTCTTTTAATTTCCGCTGTGTATGATTTGTATGAACATCGTATGATTAATAAGGGAATTATGTCGAACTAGTTGGATTTGATCTTAATTCTCTCTGTGTTAATCAAAAGAAGTCATAATTTTCCAACAGAATAGTCCTACTAAAGACCAAAATGACCTAAAATCTTTGTTCATTTAGACCTATGGACCCATTGAATGAACTACATTGTCCAAGAACTAAAATAGACTAGAATAAACCTCTTAAAGGGCAAAATTACCTAAAAACTTAATCAATGAGACTTAAGCACTTATTAAACTATATTGCCCAAGAACCGAAATAGATTAGAATAAACCTATTAAAAGCCAAATTGACCTAATATCTTAATCCATTGAGACTTATATACTTATTGAAGAACTACAATGACTATGAAAGAAAACGAAAAAGAATAAACCTTGTAAAGACCAACATGACTTAAAATTTAAATCTATTAGGACTTATGCAGTTATTGGATGAACTACGTTGCCTAAGAATCAAAATCGATTAGAATAAACTTATTAAATATCAAAATGACCAAAATCTTAATACATAATGAATTATTCATTTATTAGATGAACAACATTGATTATGAACAAAAATGGACTATGCGCTTTTTTGAACAACCTCTTAAAGGTCAATCCATTGTGACCTATGCGCTTTTTTGACGAACTACATTGACTAAGAAATAAAATGAACTACAATAAACTTAGTAAAGACCATAATGACGTAAAGTCCTTATCCACAAAGACTTATGAACTTATGTGACGAACTATATTTGCTACGAACAAAAATGGACTAAAACAAACCTAGTAAAGATGAAAAAGGCCTAAAATCTTAATCCATAGAGAGTTATGCACTTATTGGATGAATTACATTGCCCAAGGACTAAAATGGACGAGAATAAACCTCTAAAATTCAAAATTACCTAAAATCTTAATCTGTTGAGTAATAAGCACTTTTTGGACGACATACATTGACTAAGAACTAAAATGAACTAAAATAAACATAGTAAAGACAAAAATAACCGAAAATCTTGATCCATTGAGAGTAATGCACTTACAGGACGAAATACATTGACCTATAATGGAAATAGACTAAAATTAACCTAGTAAAGACCAAAATGACATAAAATCTTAATCCATAAAGAGTTATGTACATATAGGATATACTACATTGCTTAAGAAAGAAAATGGACAAGAATAAAACTAGTAAAAACCAAAATGACCTAAAATCTTCAACTACATAAACTTGTAAACTCATTTGACGAACTACAATGATTATGAATGAAAAATAGACTAAAATAAACCTAGTAAAGACCAAAATGACATAAAATATTAATCCATAGAGAGTATTGCACTGATTGGCTTAACTACATTGCCGAAGAACAAAATTGGACTGAAATAAATCTTGTATGGACCAAAATGACCTAAAATCATTAATTATGGAGACTTATGCATTCATTGGCAAACTACATTTACTATGAATAAAAATGGATTTGAATAAACGTATTAGAAACTAAATGGACCTAAAAACTTGATTAATTGAGACTTGTGCACTAATTGGACGAATTACTTTGACAAAGAACAAAAATGGATTAGAATACACCTATTAGAGATGAAATTGACCAAATATATGAATTTATTGACAATTATGCATTTATTGGACGGACTGCACTGATTATGAACAAAAATGGGCTAGAGCAAACCTAGTAATGACACAAATGACATAAAATTTAAATCTATTGACACTTAGGCCCTTATTTAACGAATTACATTCGCTAAAAACGAAAATGGACTAGAATAAAACTGGTAAAGACTAAAATGACCTAAAATTGTAATCAACTGAGACATATGCACTTATCAGATGAACTACATTGCCTAAGAACCCAAATGTAATAGAATAAACTTATTAATAATAAAAATAACCTAAAACGTTAATCCATTGAGACTTATGCACTTATTGAACACACTACATTGACTAAGAATGAAAATATACTAGAATAATCCTAGTAAAGACCAAAATGACTTAAAAATTTGTCAACTTAGACTTATGCACTTATTGGACAAACTACGTTGCCCAATAAATAAAATAGACTAGAAGAAACCTCTTAAAAAGCAAAATCACCCAAAATCTTAATCTATCAAGACTTAAGGACTTATTAAATTATATTGCCCACGAACCGAAATGAATTAGAATAAATCTATTAAAGGCCAAATTGACATAATATATCCATCCATTGAGACTTATGCACTTATTGAAGAACTACAGTGACTATGAACAAAAATGGACAAGAATATGCAATTATTTTAATCTTCTAAGACTTCTGCAATTATTGGACGAACTATAATGACATAAAGAGTTATGTACATATTGTATATACTACATTGCCCAAGAACGAAAATGGACAAGAATAAACCTATTAAAAACCAAAATAAACTAAAATCTTCATCTATGGAGACTTATACACTCATTGGATGAACTACATTGACTATAAACGAAAATGAACTAAAATAATTCTAGTAAAGACCAAATGACATAAAATATTAATCCGTAGAGAATATTGCACTTATAAGCTAAACTACAATGCCCAATAACAAAATTAGACTGGAATAAATCTAGTAAAGACCAAAATGATATTAAATCTTAATATATGGAGACTTATGAACACATCGAACGAACTACATTTATTATGAATGAAAATGGATTAGAAAAATCTATTAGAGACCAAATTGACCTAAAAACTTAATTCATTGAGACATGTGCACTTTATTGGACGAATTACCTTGAAAAAGAAAGAAAATGGATTACAATAAACCTATTAGAGACAAAATTGACATAATATTTGAATCTATTGACAATTATGCACTTATTGGATGAACTACACTGATTATGGACAAAAATGAATTAGAATTAACCTACTATGGACTAAAATGACCTAAAATCCTAATCCACTGAGACATAAGCACTTATTGGATGAACAACATTGCCTAAAAACCAAAATATATTAGAATAAACTTATTAATGACAAATATGACATAAAACATTAATCCATTGAGACTTATGCCCGTATTGGACACACTACATTGACTAAGAACGAAAATAGACTAGAATAATCTTAGTAAAGATCAAAATGACCTAATATCTTTGTCCATTTAGACTTACGCACTTATTGGATGAACTACATTGCAAAAGAAATAAAATAGACTAGAAGAAACATCTTAACGAGCAAAATTACCTAATATCTTAATCCATTGGGACTTAAGTACTTATTGAACTATATTGCCCAAGAAACAAAATAGATTAGAATAAACCTATTAAAGGCCAAATTGACCTAATATCTTAATCCCTTGAGACTTATATACTTATTGAAGAACTACATTGACTATGTACGAAATTGGAAAAGAATAAACCTTGTAAAGAACAAAACGACTTAAAATTTTCATTTATTAGGACTTATGCAATTATTTGATGAATACATTGCCTAAGAACCAAAATGGATTAGAATAATCTTATTATAGACCAAAATGATCAAAATCTTAATTCATAATAAATAATCCACTTATTAGATTAACAACATTGATTAAGAACAAAAATGAACTAGAATAAACCACATAACGATTAAAATTACCAAAATGTTAATTCATTGTGACCTATGCACTTTTTGGACGTACTACATTGACTAACAACAAAAATGGTCTAAAATAAATCTAATAAAGACTAATATGATGTAAAATCTTTCTCCACAAAGACTTATGCACTTATGGGACAAACTACATTGAATAAAAATGAAAATGAACTAAAGTAAAACTAGTAAAGACCAAACTGACATAAAATCTTAATCGATAGAGAGTATGCACTTATTAGACAAATCACATTGGCCAATAACTAAAATGAACTAGTATAAACCTGTTAAAGATCAAAATTACATAAAATCTTAATCCGTTAAAACTTAAGCACTTTTTAGAGGACCTACGTTGACTAAGAACTAACATGGTCTAAAATAAACATAGTAAACACAAAACTTACCGAAAATCTTAATCCATTGAGACTTATGCCCTTATTAGACTTAAATGATCTAAATTCTTAATCCGTTAAGACTTAAGCACATATTGGACGAACTACAATACCAAAGAACCAAAATGGATTGTAATAAAACTGTTAAAGACCAAAATAACCTAAATTATAAACTCATTGAGGCTTATGTAGTTATTGGAAGAAATACACTAACAACAAACGAAAACAGAATAGAATAAACCTAATAACGACCAAAATGAACTACAATCTTAGTCCATTAAGAATTATGCACTTATTGGACGAACTACATTGACTAAGAACAAAAATGGACTATAGTAAACCTAGTAAAGACTAGAATGATCTAAAATCTTAATCCATTGAGACTTATGTACATATTGGACGAACTACATTGCCAAAGAACCATGAAGCATTAGAGTAAACCTATTAAAAACAAAATTGACCTATTACCTTAATCCATTGAGACTTATGCACTTATTGGATGAACTACATTGACTATGACGAAAATGGACAAGAATAAATCTTGTAATAACCAAAATGTCTTAAAATCTTGATCTTTTGAGTCTTATGCACTTATTGGACGAATTTCATTGACTAAGAACAAAAAAGGACTACAATAAACATAATAAAAACAAAAATGACTAAAATCTTAATCCATTGAAACTTATGCACTTATGGGACGAACTAAATTGCCAAATAACCAATATGGATTAGAATAAAGCTATTTAATACAAAATTGACCTAAAATCTTAATCCATTGGAACTTATGCACGTGTTGGAGGAACTACTTTGACTAAGAACGAAAATGGACAAGGATAAATCTAGCAAAGACCAAAATGACATAAAATCTTAATCCACAAAGAGTTATGCACTTATTGGAAAACTACATTGCCCAAGAACGAACTAGGACAAGACTAAACCAAGTAAAGATCATAATGACCTAAAATCTCCATCTATGGAGACTTATGCTCTCATTGGACGAACTACCTTTACTATTAACAAAAATATACTAAAATGAACCTAGTAAACAACAAAATGACATTAAATTTAGTCCATGGAGAGTATTGTACTTATTGGCTAAACTACATACCCAAGAATGAAAGTTGACTAGAATAAATCTAGTATGTAAGATATATGCCTCCTTGACTGTGATTTTGATATAACTTCCAAACATACAATGTATATACATTATCTGATTAATCTAATAGTTTGAGTTGAGATACATTTCAGGAAAGCAATCAAGCAAAAATTGATCATATCATAAGGCTTGAAGATTATGTGAAAAAGAATCAAACACTACACTTGGACAAATCTTGGATCTTAAGCAATCAAGCAAAGATTGATCATATCATACCAAGCTTGAAGATCATGTGTAAATTTGTCTATTGGTCATAGTGTTTATTAGTTAGATTCATCATTATGATTTCACACATCTAATATTTGCCAATTAAAACTGAAATCATAAAATAAGTGTGTTAATCAATCAATTGGTAAATCAATTGATCAATCGATTTTCTGACTCATAGAACAAAGATTTCACTGAGTTAATCGATTATCAAATCGATTACTTAAAAGTTTTTATCAGACCTGTGTTCTGTGATAAAAAGAAATCAATTGGACAATCGAATTGCAAATCAATTGGTTAATCGATTTTCTGATTCACAGAACAAAGCTTTCACTGAGTTAATCGATTGGCAAATCGATTACTAAAATGTTTTTCATCAGACCTGTGTTCTGTGATTAAAAGAAATCGATTGGACAATCGATTGATATACTTTTCTTAAGTTACAAGCTTTGCACTAATCGATTAGTTAATCGATTGCATGAATGAATCAGTTCATCAGTTATCCGAAACATATCGCATAATCGATTGGCACATTGATTTTAACTAAATATCTGAGTTACTGGGACAAGTCAGTCGATTGGCAAATCGATTTGAGTAAATGTCTGAGTTATAGGGAGATATTAGCCCATTGCCAAATCGATTATGTTAATGAAAGTGAATCGATTGAGTAATCGATTGTTTGATCTCGCAGTTTAAACAAAACAATTATAATAGATTATTCAATCGATTCAGATATAAACTGAGTATCAGGTTCTGATATATGCATTAAAAGAATCGATTAGCAAATCGATTAGTTCATCTATTTCAAGATTCGAGAAAAACAAGAAACGCGATAATCGATTAGGAAATCGATTAAGCTGGTAATACGCATTAATAAAATCGATTGGAAAACGATTTATCTGAAGTTTTTTTTGAAACTATATAAACTGAATCAATCACAATTTTTACAACTAACACATAGAAACATAGAATTTCATTAGCTTTTCGAAAAATACACTTTGAGAGAAATTCTTATAACTCACAAATATTATTGGCAAATACTTAGTGTGAGAATTCATTGTGATTGAATCAAATATTTTAGTTCTTTTTGACATAACAATCTTTGTAAAAGAAAGTGTGTGGAAATCCAGTATTGTGAAACTGGTGGTCATCTTTTAGAGTGTTTGTGATCATCTAAAAGAGATCTCAATCTGATCTTGCTAGAGCTTGGCGAGTAGTTCTTAAGGATAGATTGGTTGTTGTTGTAGATTGGTGTTGAGTTAGATGTATAGGCATTGAAGTGCTGGAAAGTCTGTAAACATACTCAAATCATTTCTAGTAAAGGCTGGAATCGGTAAGTGATTCCAGGATTGGATGTAGACTATCGAATCGATAGTTGAACTAGTATAAAAATCCATGGTGCACACTTCTCTATCTCTATACTCTTTATCTTGATAATATGTAACACCCCGATTTTCAAAGCGAGAGTGTATTTTTTTTTCAAAAGAAATTAAAATAAAACAGAGAAACAAATAAAGAAATGCCTTTGGATAAATATTTAAGTCATTAACATTTACAAGCAGCGGAAAAGTTTTTCGAAATATGAATCCAAAGCATTTATACATCAAGAAGCGATACATGGAATCCATCTAAATTAACATGTCATGTTGACAATATTAGTACATGTACATTCTTCCAATTTAAAATAAAAGCAACCCAAAAGAAAGACATCTGTTTCCTCCATGTCAACCTAATCTGATCATTCTACAAAAAGAAACTATACACCCTGAGTGATCTCCACGCACCCCGTAAGATCCTCCTAACATAGCTCTAATCATGCATTCCCATCCATATTACCATCCACAGGGTACGAACCGGTAGGATTATCCTGGCTCTCATCTGAGGGCAAAGCCCAGATTTCCACAATAGTTGTAAAGGGTCACCAACCGAAATTAACAGTTAACACATAACATGTAAGTTTTTAAATGCACAAATAACCTTTCAACTTAGCATGCACCTTAAAAGGGTTTTCCATGTGCTAAAAGTTCATATAATGCTTACCCACATAAAAATGAAATCAAAATAAAGTTCTCAATCCATCAAGTAATAAATAACTGACCAAAACAATGATAAATCAATTGAGCAATCGATTATCTAACTCAAAATAAGAATTTCTACTAAGCCAATCGATTGGGAAATCGATTTCCTGAAGGTTATTAGTGAAAACTAAATTCTGGGTGATAGCGTTTCAGCAAGTGTACTGAATCGTTGCAAGTAATAATAAAACGGTAGTACCGAGTGTCGAACTCAAGGATTGCATTTTACTATTGAATTATATTTGATTACTAAAATTGAACAAAAAGGTTCCCAAGTTGATTGAAATAATGTTTGAAATTAACAACAATAATAAAATTGATCTTTTATAATGGGAAAAATGTCAGGGATGAGTTTCACTTCGAATCCAACCTTGGTGTCTAATTTGATCCTAGTTACTGAATTCCTTTATTAAATTATTACTGAATTCTCTTTATTATTCTTGCCCTAATGTCTTAGTGACAAAACCTTTAATTCCAAAGTAACCCCTAATTCCTTAGTGGATTTAAGATTAGAATTAAGCATTACCGTATAGAAATTCTCTTGTAAATTATTGCTTTGCAACTAATTTAATTGGTTTCATGACCTGCATCTATCCCTAGACTACAAATTCATGAATTTCTCATCTCAAGCATTCGTAAAGTCCACTTCCGTTTCAAAATACAAATCGTAGAACATTTTAATGTTGATCAAGCAATAAAAAGCATTAAGCACAGAGATGAGAAAAACAATTCAATAAACTCATTCATATAACTAGAAATCAAATCAGAAAAATAAGGGTTTCATCTGGTTACACTCATCCCTAACAAATAGGGTTTAGTTACTCATGGCAGAGATACAAAAGATAAGGATTAAAGAAGAATTACAAGAATGATTCATGGATGATTCTTGATAAAACTGCTTCAATGGCGTTAGAAACTGCCGTCTTTGAGTTTCTATGCTAGGGCACAAGTCTCCCAAGTTCCCAAGAGTCAAAAAGATCCATAAAACAGTCAAAAATAGCGTTTTTATGATTGCTGATGCGCGTCACGCGCTCCAGCCGCACAGGGCACGCTCCAGGCGCGCGTTGGCAGAGCTGGATCCTGTGAAATGCGCTCCATGCGCACAGGGCGCGCTTCAGGCGCGCGTTGGCAGAGTTGAATCCTGTGAAATGCGCTCCAGGCGCGCAGGACG
This sequence comes from Cicer pinnatifidum, assembly GCA_037974775.1. Lineage (NCBI taxonomy): Eukaryota > Viridiplantae > Streptophyta > Magnoliopsida > Fabales > Fabaceae > Cicer > Cicer pinnatifidum. Next base: position 23,011,701 of record JBBPBR010000006.1, on the reverse strand, counting down.
CGCCCCAGGCGCGCAACATCTGTTGTCTGACGTATTTTGCATTTTTCTTGGCTTTTGCGTCTGAATTTGGTCCCGGTGTCTTCATGAAAGTTGTAGATATGGATCGTAGCTTTCATTAGCACTTGGAATGACTCTAATTGGACATCAAGAACTCCAGATATGGCTGAAATACTCCAGATGTATCATGTTGATTTTTCACCAAAATTCAGCACTGCACTTAAAAACAAAACGCAATGTAAAATTATGAAAAACTCCTACTAAATCACTGAAATACAAGCATAACATATTAATAAATTCAAAGAACAAAAATAAACCGAATGTATCAAATAAATCCTTAATTTAACTGATGATTGAAGATAAATAAGACTAAAACAGTGGAAAATTATGCATATGATGAAGAGTTATCACTGGGCTTGAATCAATCGATTGGGCAATCGATTGATTGAATATCTGAGCCCCTGTATTAAAGCCAATCGATTTCCAAATCGATTTTGTCAATATTGCTGAGCTCCTGTGATGGCCAAATCGATTTCCAAATCAATTTCTTAAATGGTTTTGAAAAACATATTATAAAATCGATTGGCAAATCGATTATGTCAAATAGGCGAAGTCCCTGCTACTCATCCAATCGATTGGGAAATCGATTTCCCTGCATATTCTTCCAAAAATACATAAACTAACTCAATCACATTCATACACAACTCCAAATCTTAACACTTAACAATTCCCACACAATCACCACGACAAATTGGGTTTCGAAATAGTTTACAATCCATCACACTTACACACAGTAATCAATACATAACACTTAGCAATTTCAACACAATTACCACGACAAATTGGGTTTCGAAATAGTATTACAATCAATCACACATACACACAATATCGATACATAACACTTAGCAATTTCAACACAATCACAATGACATCTCAAGTTCAAACACTCAATCATAAACTTGAATCAAACACGACTCGTGTGCCAAGCACCCTAATGCAATGCGTATATGCCAAAATGCATGGACTCGGAATTCCAAACCAAAACCCTCCTCGAAGGGCCGTAAATCATAATTGTACCGCCTATCGCAGGCCAAAGTACCAATTACCGAGGTGCCACCTATCACAGGTCAGCACGATTTACTAAAAAAACGTAAATCATAAACGTACCACCTATCACGGGTCAGTACTGTTTACCGAGGTGCCACCTATCACGGGTCAGCACGATGTACTAAAAGAAAAAGCGTAAATCGTAAACGTACCGCCTATCACAGGCCAAAGTACTATTTACAGAGGTGCCACCTATCACGGGTTAGCATAATTTACCAAAAACGTAAATCGTAAACGTGCCACCTATCACGGGTCAGTACGGTTTACCGAGGTGCCACCTATCACGGGTCAGTACGGTTTACCGAGGTGCCACCTATCACGGGTCAGCACAATTTACCAAAATGAAATGCATGAGCATATGCTGATTCCTTCCACAACAATCGTTAAGTAAATGCAGATATTAAAAGATTCCCCATTTTTAATACTCATTTAACTTAAACGATTTTCACAACAAACATTAAGTGAACAAGACATTAAGAGATTCCCCATTCTTAATACTCATTTGACTTAAACAATTTCCACAAACACACATTAAGTAAACAAGACATTAAGAGATTCCCCATTCTTAATACTCATTTAACTTAAACGATTTTCTCAAGCACACATTAAGTAAACCGAGATATTAAAAGATTCCCCATTTTTAATACTCGTTTAACTCTAACCGTTTCCACGACAACATTGAGTAAACGTAGACATTAAGAGATTCCCCATTCTTAATACTCGTTTAACTTAAAAGATTTTCAAAACAAACATTAAGGAAACGGAAATATTAAGAGATTCCCCATTCTTAATACTCTTTTAGCTTAATGGTTTTCAAATTCCACACAAAACAAACTCAAACCTATTATCAGATTCAATCCACAACTCACACCAAAACACGTCAATTCATTTCTCCACAAAATCCAACATACACATATCAAATTTCGAAACAACGAGGAAGTATGAAGCTGAGAAATCCTTGCTTTCTTACCCACTAATCCTTGGGTTTCTATTCTTGAAGTCAAAGAAAGAAAAAGGAAGCAAAACCAACGAATGAAGAAAAAGGGAGAAGCAGGGTGAGCGCGAGGCAGAGGATGAAGAAGGAAAATGTTACGTTTTCTTTCTTTTGCCTTTCTTTCCTTTCCTTTTCTTTCCTTTTCTTTCTTTTTTCTTCTTTTCTTTATATTAATTATAACTTAACAAATATCTCAAAATATCTAGATATTTATTAAAATTATCATTTCACCCATAACCTCTCCAAACCACTTTTTGTTAAAAATATCTACTATCGTCGCAACTCAATTGACATATACAATTTTTAGCAACTCGAGATATTTTTAACAAAACTCCCCAGAATTAAATTCTTCATAAACCTAAACAAATTATTCTTCGGCAAATAATTTTAATCCAATTTCCAAAAATATATTTTCGGCATTTAACTCACTAAATACCGGAAACTGGGCTAAAAGGCTAAGCAATATACCACCAAATATCCTAAAATTGTATAATTTAGGATTTAAAATTAAGGGTCTTACATAATACATGTGTTCTTGAATCTCTGTTTTGAATAAGTTTTGAATCGTTTATTGTTAAATTGGAATTAATATTAAACCAGTTGGTTTTAATATTAAGTTCATCACTTCGAAAAAAATTGGATAATCTTGTTAATAATATTGTATACAACTTCCTAAGGATAGAGGCCATTCAACCAACATAGTAAAGACCAAAACGACCTAAAATCTTAATCTTTGGAGATTTATGCACTCATTGACTACATTTGGCCTAAAAGGTAATCTTTGGATGAACTACATTGACTTTGAATAAAAATAGATTAGAATAAACCAATTAAAGACCCAATTGGCCTAAAAACTTTATCCATTGATACTTGTGTATTTATTGGACGAACTACTTTGACTAAGAATTAAAATGGATTAGAACAAACCTATTAGAGACGAAATTGACCTAATATATGAGTCTATTGACACTTATTCACTTATTAGATGAACTACATTGATTATGAACAATAATGGACTAGAATAAACTTAGTAAGCACCAAAATGACCTAAAATTTTAATCTATTTACACTTAGAGACTTATTTTAGGAACTACGTTGACTAAGAAAGAAAATGGACCAGAATAAACGTGGTAATGACTAAAATCACCTAAAATCCTAATCCACTAAGACTTATGAATTAATTAGATGAACTACACTACCTAAGAACCAAAATTGATTAGAATAAACTTATTAACGACAAAATTACCTAAAGCCTTAATGCATTGAGACTTATGTACTTATTGGACGGACTACATTTCCCAAGAACTAAAATACATTAGAATAAACCTCTTAAGTGCCAAGTTACGTAAAATCTTAATCCATTGAGACTTAAGCACTTGTTGAACTATATTTCCCTAGAGTCGAGTTGGATTAGAATAAACCTATTAAAGGCCTATATGACCATATATCTTAATCTATTGACATTTTTGCACTTATTGAAGAACTACATTGACTACGGAAGAAAATGGACACCAATATACCTTGTAAAAACCATGATGACCTAATTTTTTTTTATCTATTTAGACTTATGTACTTATTGAATGAACTAAGTCGCCTTAGAACCAAAATAGATTAGAATAAACTTATTAAAGACCAAAATGACCAAAATATAAATCAGTAATCTATAATGCACTTATTAGATGACCACCATTGATTAAAAAAGAACGGACTATGCACTTATGGACTACAATAAACCTAGTACTTTTTGGACTATGCACTTATCCATTGTGACCGATGTGCTTTTTGGACAAATTCCATTGGATGAGAACTAAATTGGACTAAAATAAACCAAGTAAAGACCAAAGTGATGTAAAATCTTTATCCACAAAGATTTATGGACTTATGGGACATACTACATTTTCCAAGAACTAAAATGGACTAGTATAAACCTCTGAAAGTTCAAAATTACCTAAAATCTTAATCCATAAAAAATTAAACACTTGTTTAGACGACCTACATTGACTAAGGGGTAAAATAGACTAAAGTAAACACAATAAAGAAAAAAATGATCAAAAATATTAATCTAATGAGACTTATGCACTTATGGGACGAACTACATTGACTAAGAATGAAAATGGACTAAAATCAACATGGTAAAGACCAAAATGACATCAAATCTTATTCCATAGAAAGTTATGCACTTATTGGACAAACTACAGTGCCCAAGAACGAAAATGGACTAGAATAAACCTATTAAAGACCAAAATGATTTAAAATCTTCATCTATGGAAAGTTATGCACTCATTGGACAAACTACATTGACTATGAATGAAAATGGATTAAAATAAAAATATTAAATAGAAAATTTACCTAAAAACTTAATCCATTGAGACTTTTGCACTTGTTGACAACTACATAGATTAAGAACGAAAATGGACTAGAATAAACCTAGTAAATACCAAAACGATGTAAAATTGTAATTCATTAAGACTTTTAAACTTATTGGACGAACTATAATGACTAAGAATGAAAATGACTAGCATAAACCTAGTAAATTACAAAATGTCCTAAATTTTAAATCCATTGAAACTTAAGTACTTATTGGACGAACTACATTACCAAAGAATCAAAGTGGAATAAAATAAACCCATTAAAGATCAAAATGACCTAAAATCTTAATCTATTCAAGCTTATGCACTTATTGGACGAAATACATTGAGTATGAACGAATATGGACTAGAATACACTTCTTAATAACAAAAATGAAATAAAATCTTAATATTTTGAGACTTATGCACTTAATAGACGAACTGCATTGACTAAGAACGAAAATCGACTAGAATAAACCTAGTAAAGACCAAAATGACTTAAAATCTTAATCCATTGATATTTAAGCACTTATTGGACGAAATACATTACCTAAGAACAAAAATAAACTAAAATAAACCCGTTAAAAACCAGATTGACCTATAAACTAAAAGGGATTAGAATAAACCTATTAAGTATCAAAATGAAGTAAAATTTTAATCCATTGAGACTAATGTACTTTTTGGACGAACTACTTTGACTAACAACAAATATGGACTAGAATAAACCTAGTAAACACCAAAAGGATCTGAAATCTTCATCATCTAACACTTATGCACTTATTTGTTGAACTACAATACCTAAATGAAGTAACAATGTCGATTTACAAGAAAATGGGGTTTGAATTGTAAATGCGCCTTTTAAACGTCCTGATAAAACTTAAGAAAATAACTCAAGAATGATATTGGTTATGAAAACAGAAAATGAAGAACGTTCTTGGTTTTTGTTATAAAACAGAGAACGTTCCTAGATTAGCTTAAAACAGAAAATCAATTTATGTTTTATCTTAGTTAATCAATTCAGTATAATAAAGAAAGAGATAGGAAAAAGAATACCACACAAAGATTTATCCTGGTTCACCCAACGTGGGTTACGTCCAGTCCTCACACTGTGAGATTTTCCATTAAGTGTTTAAAACCAAAGAACCTTCTTGATCTTACAACACCTAGTCTAGATCACCCTTGATCTAATTCAATCTCTATTACTTTCCACCCATAAAGCAATAACAGTACCTATCTAACCTTGATAGGATGTAACCTTAAACAAACTATAAATAAACTCTTATAGTTTGAGTTTTTACAATTGGATTGTTTTTTTTTGTTGTTGTCAGAATTTGAGATTTCTCAACTCTTGTTTGAGAATAGATTCTTTACAAAGGATCTAATGATAATTGCACAAACTAATATATGAATATGAATCAGCAACTGTTTCGCGAAAAGCATAATGTATGATAGCCTATGTTTTGCAGAATTTCAAGTATGTATGTGATTGATTTATGGATTTCTCAGCACTTGAATTTCTTGCCTTCATTCTGGATATTGGCCTTCTATTTATAGGTTGTAGAAGCACTGAATGAAGGTACAAAAGAGCTGTTGGAGAGGCTTTCCTTTTTGACTGAAACAATATTTCAGAATAAATATAATCCTTCTTTGAAATAGCTCTTTGACTTTTCTGGTTTAGCATTTAAAGCAGTTCTGTCCTTTTTTAGAAAGAACCTTTGACGTTTCTTCATTGATCTTGGATGGTACATTCTCTGTCTTGAGTCTTGAGTGTCGCTAGAGAAGTTTGGAGAAGAATTACAAGCTATTTTGGAGGAGATGCAGTGCTGCTATTATTGTGCAGAAAATAGAGAATGATTGACGTTCTTGGTTTGTCAGTTTGAACTTTCTTGAGCTTCAATAATCATTATGGAGTTCCCGTTTTAATCATTATGGATGTCCTTTGCAATTGTCTTGTCATATGTCAAGATTGATCGAACTTTCTTGACATTTGATTTTTGGAGTTACAAACTGTCATGACTTTTGTATGTCTTTGAGTCCTTTTATTTTTGAGATTAGATAGCCTTTTTGAGCTTGGATGAATCCTACTTGTTCCTTGCCATGTACTGATTGTATATGAATAAATTTCCTGGTCAGATTCTTTGTTAAAGATGTAGAAAAAGTTTGATCAACATGCTGCGATGAACTTTTTTTTTTTAGGCTGGAGATCATTCTCTATTTTGATGCAGAATGATCTTGTTGCTGTCTTTTCCACTTTGGCTTGATTCTGTTCTTAATTAAATTCACTCAAAAATACATGTTAAATTAACATAACATTTTAGAATCATAATTAACTTTCTTAATTAACCTTTGTTTGTTTTCATCAAAACTTTAAATATAGAGTTTGTCTCAACACTAAGGACCAAAATGGATTAGAATAAACTTATTAAAGAGAAAAGTAACCTAAAGCCTAAATCCATTGAGACTTATGCACTTATTAGACGAACTACATGTACTAAAAAAGAAAATCGACTACAACAACCCTTTTAAAGACCATATGACCTAAAATCTAAATTTATTGAATGAACTACACTGCAAAAGAATCAAAATTTGATTAGAATAAAATTATTAATCACAAAAATATCTTAAATCTTTAATCCATTGAGACTTATGTACTAATAGGACAAACAACTTTGACTAAGAACAAAAATGGACTAGAGTAAACATATTAAAGAGCAAAATGACCTAAAATTTAAATTCACTAAGAATCTTGCATTTATTCTTTGAACTACATTTCCTAAGAACAAAAATTGGATTAGAATAAACTTTTTAAAGACAAAAATGACCTAAAACCATAATCATTGAGACTTATACACTTATAGGACGAACTACATTGACTAAGAACGATAATCAACTACAATATACCTTGTAAAGACTAAAATGACCTAAAATCTCAATCCATTGGCATTTATGCACTTATTGGAGGAACTACTTTGACTAACAAAGAATATGAACTAGAATAAACCTAGTAAAGACAAAAATGATCTAAAATCTTAAAGAATTGAGACATATGCAATTTTTGGACGAGCTACTTTGATTAAGAATGAAATAGGACAAGAATAAACCTATTAAAGATCAAAATGACCTACAATCTTAATCCATTGAGACTAGTGCTCTTCTTGGATGAACTACATTGCTCAAGAACCAAAATGGATTAGAATAAATTTATTAAAGACCAAAATGACAAAAATGTTAATCCATAATGAATAATGCACTTATTAGACGAGAAACATTGATTAAGAACAAAAATGGACTAGAATAAACCTCAAAACGTTCAAAATGTCCAAAATCTTAATCCATTGGGACCTATGAATTTTTTGGACACATTGACTAAGATCTAAAATGGACTGCAATAAACCTAGTAAAGACAAAATTGTTGTAAAATCCATATGCACTTATTGGACAAACTACATCGAACAAGAACAAAATAGGACTAGAATAAACATAGTAAATACCAAAATAACATAAAATTTTAATCAATTGAGTGTGATGCACTTATTGGACGAATTGCATTGTCCAAGAACTAAAGTGGACGAGAATTATCCTCTTAAAGAGAAAAATGAACTAAAATCTTAATCCAGTGAAACATAAACACTTTTTGGATGACCTACATTGACTAAGTACTAAAATATGGACTAGAATAAACCTCGTAAATTCCAAAATGACATAAAATCATTATTTATGGAGACTATGCACTCATTGGACGAACTACATTGAGTATGATCATAATGACCAAAAATCTTAATCCAATGAGACTTATGCTCTTATTGAAAGAAATGAATTGACTAAGAAACAAAATGGAACATGATTTACTTAGTAATTACCAAAATTAACTTAAATCTTAACCCATTGAGACTGATGCACTAATTTGATGAACTACATTCCCAAAAAACCAAAATGGATTAGAATAAACTTAGTATAGACAAAAATGACCTAAAATCTTAGTCTATTGAGACTTATGCACTCGTTGGTTGAACTACATCACCTATGAACGAAATTGGATTGGAAAAAACATATTAGAGACCTAAAGTATTAATCCATTAAGACCTTTACACTTGTTGGACGAACTACTTTGATTAAGAAAAAACATTGACTAGAAATACCTAGTAAATACCTAAATGACGTTAAATCTTAATCGATTGAAACTTATGCACTTATTAGACAAACTACTTTGACAAAGAATGAAAATGTACTAGAATAAACCTAGTAAATACCAAAATGACCTAAAATCCTAATCGATTAAGACTTATGCACTAATTGGACAAACTACTTTGACTAAGAACGAAAGTAGACAAGAACAAACCTAGTAAAGAGAAAACTGACCTAAAATTTTCATTTACTAAGACCTATGTACTTATTCTTGAACTACATTTCTTAAGAACCAAAAATGGATTTGAATAAACCTATTAAAGACAAAAAGGGCCTAAAGCCTTAATCATTGAGACTTATTCACTTATAAGACGAACTACATTGACTAAGCACGATAATGGACATTAATAAACCTTGTAAAGACCACAATGACCTAAAATCTCAATCCATTGAGACTTATGCACTTATTGGAGGAACTACTTTGACTAAGGACGAAAATGGACTAGAATAAACATAGTAAACACAAAAATGATCTAAAATCTTAATGAATTGAGACATATGCAATTTTTGGATGAGCTACATTGATTAAGAAAGAAAAAGGAAAAGAATAAACCTATTAAAGATTAAAATGACCTACAATCTTAATTCATTGAGACTTATGCTCTTATTGGACAAACTATTTTGACTAAGAATGAAAATGGACTAGAATAAACCTAGTAAAGACTAAAATGACATAAAATCTTAATCAATTGGGACATATGCACCCATTTTGACGAACTTTATTGACTATGAATGATCATGGATTAGAATAATGTTATTAAAGAAAAATACAAAATAAAAACCTAATATATTGAGACTTATGAACTTATTTTACGAACTACATTGCCAAAGAACCAAAATGGATTTCAATAATGTACGAAGATGAAATTGACCTAAAATCTCAATCTATTTACACTTATGCACTTAATGGACGAGCTACAGTGATTACGAATCAAAATGGACTAGAATAAACTCGGTAATGACCAAAATGGAATAAAATCTTAATCTAGTGTGATTTATTCACTTATTGGATGAACTACATTGCCAAGGAACCAAAATAGATTAGAATAAACATATTAATGACAAAAAGCGCTAAAGTCTTCAATACATTAAGACTTGTGCCCTTATTAGATGAACTACATTTCCCAAGAACAAAAATGGAGTAAAATAAACCTCTTAATGAGCAAAATTAACTAAAATCTAAATCCATTGAGACTTATACACTTATTGAACTATATTTCCCAAGAACCAAAACAGATTAGAATAAATTTATTAAGGACCAAAATGACAACAATGTTAATCCATAATGAATAATGTACTTATTAGACGAGAAACATTGATTAAGAACAAAAATGGACTAAAATAAACCTCGTAAGGATCAAAATGACCAATATCTTAATCTAGTGGGACCTATGTATTGTTTGGATGATCTACATTGACTAAGATCTAAAATGGACAACAATAAACCTAGCAAATAAGAAATTGTTGTAAAATCCATATCCACAAAGACGTATGCACTTATTGGACGAACTACAATGAATAGGAAAAAAATGGATTAGAATAAACCTATTCAAGACCAAAATGACCAAAAATCTTATTCCAATGAGATTTATGCACTTATTGAACAAACTGTATTGATTATGAACGAAAATGGAATACCATGAACCTAGTAATGACCAAAATTACGTAAATGTAAATCGATTGACACTTACACACTTATTGGAAGAACTACATTTCCAAAAAACCAAGAAGGACTCGATTATCCTAGTAAAAGCCAAAATGACCTAAAATCTTAATCAATTGAGACTTATGCACTCGTTGGTTGAACTACTTACCTATGAACAATATTGGATTGGAATAAACTTATTAGAGATTAAAGTGACCTAAAATCTTAATCCTTTGAGACTTATACACTTGTTGGAAGAAAAACTTTAACTAAGAACGAAAATGGAGTAGAATAAACCTACTAACGATCAAAAGGACGAAAATCTTAATCAATTGTGACTAACGCACTTATCGGATGAACTACATTGAGTAAGAACAAAAATGGACTACCATAAAATCTACAAAAGACCAAAATGACGTAAAATCATTAACCACAAAGACTTATGCACTTATTGGACAAACTGCATTGAAAAAGAACGAAAATGGACTAGAATAAACATTGAAAAGACTAAAATTATATAAAATCTTAATCCATTGAGTGTTATGCATTTCATCTACGAACTACATTGCCTAAGAAGTAAAATAGACTAGAATAATCCTCTTAAAGACCAAAATTAACAAAAATCTTAATCCTTTAAGACTTAAGCACTTTTTAGATGATCTACATTGACTAAGAACTAATATGGACTTAAAATAAACATACTAAAGACTAAAATGATCAAAATTCGTAATCCATTGACACTTATGTACTTATGGGATGAACTACATTTATTTAGAACGAAAATAGACTAAAATGAACCAAGTAAATAACAAAATGACATAAAATCCTAATTAGTGTTATGCACTTATTGGATAAACTACATTTCCCCAGAATATAGACTAGAATAAATCTAGAAAAACTAACATGACCTAAAATCTTAATCTATGGAAACTTATGCACTCATTGCACGAACTACATGGAATATGAACGAAAATAGACAAGAATAAACCTAATAAAGACCAAAATGACCAAAATTCTTAATCAATTGATACTTATGAACTTATTCGACGAATTACACTAAGTAAGAAAGAAAAATAGACTACAATAAACCTAGTAAATAGCAAGTAAATAGACTAATAAGGGATTTCAAGTAAAATCTAAGTGGAAGACTTTTATTAAGAAAAGTATTAGATGTTTTCCTGGTAGATTTCAGGATGAAACTAGATGAAGTCTGATAACTGTCAAAGAGATGTGAACATCATGGATTGTTTAGAAGACGAGGCTTCCTTTAGGAATAACATTTGGCGCTTAGGTGTCCAGGAAGAGGCTTGTATTGAAGTTAAGGGGCACTGCACGTTAGGGGTAAATACCACCTTGGTTAGATAAAGTACAATTTGAGGAATAGTTGATACTTTAAGGGGTAAAGTGGAGCATTCGAGTTAAACTAGATTTGCGACTTAGATTGTTAAGTATGAATCTCATGACGATTACAAGAGTGAGAATATATATTTCTTTGATAAGTGACAAATCTTGGTGTGGTTTAGGAGATGGTAAGTACGAATAGTGATTTTAGATGAAACTATAGACGCATAAGTGTGAATTTTTGGTGATGTCTGGATAAACATAAAGAGTTAAGCCTTGATGTATTGAACCACATGTTACTATTAAATGGAATTGAAAGTACATAGTACGAGAATACTTAGAGATTGTAACAATGTAAGCTTTGAGAGTCTATTAAAGGATGGAAATTACTAGGAGAATTTTAATATTTTGATAGGTCGGAGGGATTATTCGAGATTTGATTTGGGACCCTAAGATGATTGATTTTTAAGTTGATGATTCAAAATCCATAAGATTGGATGGAGGACCAAGTAATGCCTAAAACATTCATAACTGAGGTAGTTGAGGTAGGCAAGTGATAAATAATTCATGTTATGGATGAAAGTGTTTGAAGAGTCACTAAAAAGTTCGTGTTGTTATTAGCGAGATTACTAATATAGTTAGAGTACATGAAGAATAAGACCTTTTGTTGTATCTTAAGATGAAATGGATGAAATTAGACGATGTGATGAGTATATGGAGATTTCGAGGATCAAATTTTAGAATATTACTCAATGATAGAAAGTGAAAAAGAAGAATTGTAACAAATGATTTATAGTTTAGTTGTTGGTCTTGGGAAGTCAAACGTTAAGATTTTAAATGAGTATTTAAGTGACTAGATGGATGATGAAAGGTATGTGGATCTTTGAGATATTTTGTTGCAAAGTTATGAGGATGAAGTTTATAGATAATTATTTCTTAGGAATTGCTTATTGGGAACAGTTGAGAAATCGTTCTTTAGGACGTTCGATTGTTAGGATTCTTTCAGTTTATATTTTGGTGAAGGTTGAGAAGGAATAAGAATCCAACGAGTGAACCAAATTTTGGAAAATGTGCCAAGAAAACTTGTTGGAGCAGCACATAGAGATCTAGCTTATGACGATTAAAGATTGATGAAAGGAATTATCTCACCTATAATTCAGACATTGTTATTAGAAGGGTATGTCAATGATATACAGGCAGTACTTAAGTGCATGTCATGGAGGTTGCTATTGTGTTTGTCAATCAACAGAGTTGAATGTTTGCTAGGTAGGGAAGAATTCAGCATTAAATGGAAATAGTTAGGTGGAAATTAGTGATGTTTGTTTTATTGAAATCACTATAATGAAGATGTATCAAGGTTCAATGTAGAAATATAAGGTTTGTATAAATGAAAAAATGATGGAGTGAATACAATGTGTTTGACATGTTGTAATGAAAATATAATCATCGAGCTGTAAAGAAAGGACGCGGCGAAGTTGAGAGGTATGAGAATGAATGTTGGCAGTGGATGTAGGAACATTATTTTCATGTTTGTCCAGAATTGCGAAGTGTGTAGGAAATTGATTAGTGAAGCGTTAATTGGAGGTGTTAGGCATCAGACCAGTGTAAGTCTTAATCAGTGAATGGAATTCAGGTTGGATTTTGTTGGAAATGTGACTTTTGAAATGAAGTACTAAACTGAAAGGAAGTTTGTGTGTCCTAAGTAGTATAGTCTTTGGCATGATTTCGAAAATATTTGAGGAAGCTTGGATCACCAAGCAGATCGAGGATAGAATTATTAAAGTTATAATTGGAATAACATACTGGCAAGAACACTACGGTTTGACGTAGTTGTACGACTAAAGAAAAATCAAGGATTGGTGGACAATGGAGAAATTTAGGAGTCCTCGGCTGTAGTGATTGTTTTGTGCTCAATGTGTTGGTGTCATACTTAGTGTTTCAGTTTGGTACCAAAGGGATGTTTCGTACCAAGTGGTGGTAAATGAGGCTATGTGACGTAGCTATGGGAGATTTTACTTCATCGACATGATCAAAGTTATAGGGGAATATGGGAAACTCATAGGACCTTGAGAAGATTGTCTGACCGTTTGTGCGTTGGGATAACCTCAAGTGTAAGTCACAAGGAGCGCTATTACAGTTCGGTTAAGATGGTCTAAGCCACTATCATGGTTGTTGGCTATTTATTGACAAATTGAGGGACTGATCATCCTTAATCTCTTGTTGATAGTAGACAAAATCATGTTGAATGGAACGGACGAGCCTTATCGACTACGGATGTGTGTAAAGTTATTAAGCACCTTGTGAAAAGGGGTAGGCAACACTTTCTTTGAGAAGGTCGGGTGAAACAAGTTGTGACTTGTATGTTGAATTTGAGTACAAACCTAGTGTGGATTGTTACTCGTACTTTAAGTTTCGAGGACGAAACTAATTTTAGGGGGTAGTAATGTAAGACCCTTAATTTTAAATCCTAAATTATACAATTTTAGGGTATTTTGTGTTGAGTTTCTTAGGTTGTTAGCCTAGTTTTTGGTATTTAGTGAGTTAAATGCCAAAAATATATTTTTGTAAATTGGATTAAAATTATTTGTCAGAAAATAATTTATTTACGTTACAAAGAATTTAATACCGGACAATTTTGTTAAAAATATCTCGGGTTGATGAAAATTGTATCTGTCAATTGAGTTGTGACGAGAGTAGATATTTCTATCAAAATGGTTTGAGAAGTGATGATTTTCATAAATATCTAGATATTTAGGTATTTAATGGTTTAGGTTTAATTATTATTATATATATATATGTTATATTTATTATATATTATTATTATTAGTAATATATATGCATATATGTATTAGAAAGGAATGAAAGGAACAAAGAAAGAAAACAAAAACGTTTCTGTCGTTCCCTGCCTTGCGACACTTCTTCCTCATCCTTCTTTCTTCTTCTTTTGTTTTCTTTCTTTTGCTTCAAGAAATGAAACCCAAGGCTTAGTGGGTGAGAAAGAAAAGAGCTCCCAGCTTCCTTCTTCTTCTTTGATTCGAAAACGAAGAAAAACAGTGTTATGGGTTTTGAAAACCGTCAATCACAAACCTCCACTTTTCTCCGATGTTTGAGCTTCGTTTCGCAAAAAGATAGAAGGGAAAGTTGCTCACCTCCACTCTACGGTGCTAGTGAACTAACTTTGGAAGCGATTAAGTGAGCGAAGATTTTATCAGAATTACTCGAGGTACCGTAATTGCTCGCTAAAGTTAACGTTAAGGTAAGGACTCCTTCCAAACTTTTAGTTTGCATTTAGGGACTTATCTGTGGTTGGGTGAAAAAGAAATTTGTTAGAGTTGAAGTGTAGATTTTGTGGGAAATGAATTTAATGCTTTTATGGGTGAAATTTTAGAGTTTCGTATTGATGAGTGTTTTGTGGAAAATGAATTTAACACATTTATGTCTGGTTTTGAGGAAATGAAATTTGATATGTTTGAGTGGTGGGTTGTGATAATTTGTGGTTGTCATGTTTGACGTGTTCATAATTGATATTATAAATTTGGAGATGTGTTTGGGTGGATTTTGTGGAAAAATGAATTGATGTGATTTGGTGTGAATTGTGGATTGAATTTGAGAATATGTTTGAGTATGATCTGTGTGGAATTTAAAAATTATTAGAGTTAAACGAGTATTAAAAATGGGGAATCTTTTAATATCTACGTTTACATAATGATTGTTGTGAAAATTGTTAGAGTTAAATGAGTATTAAAAATGGGGAATTTTTTTAGTATCTGCATTTACTTAACGATTGTCGTGGATAGAGTCAGAGTATGCTCATGCATTTCATTGTACATGGCGACCGAATGGGCCATGGTGATAGTGGTGACCGGATGGGCAACGAGATGATTCCATGTGATTTGTCGGTTCATCTTATGCTTGCGTGGATTGTCGCGTCGTGTAAGGTATGTGATAGACTGCACATTTTTGGTAAATCGTGTTGACCCGTGATAGGTGGCACCTCGGTAAATAGTACTTCGGCCTATGATAGGCGGTACATTTACGATTTACGTTTTTAGTAAATCATGCTGACCCGTGATAGGTAGCACCTCGGTAATTTAGTACTTCGGCCTGTGGTAGGCGGTACAATTATGATTTACGATCCTTTGAGGAGGGTTTTGATTGGAATTCCGAGTCCATGCATTTTGGCATATACGCATTGCATTAGGGTGCTTGGCACGCGAGTCGTGTTTGATTCAAGATTATGATTGAGTGTTTGAACTCAAGTTGTCATGATGATTGTGTTATAATTGCCAAGTGTGGATGTTTTGGATTTGTGTGTAAGTGTGATTGATTTCAAAACTATTTCGAAACTCAAGTTGTCATGGTGATGGTGCTATGATTGCTAAGTGTGATTGTTTGGATTTATGTGTAAGTGTTGATTGATTTCGAAACCCTTTAAAAAGCTGAAAAATGCTGAATTTTGCTATTTTTTTGCTTTTGTCTGATGTGTATTTGAATACAGAAGGCTGTATTCCAATACAGACATGATGTTTTGCTACTGACTTACTGTGTAGTCGAATACATACTGTTGTATTCGAATACAGACATGGTGGTTTTGCTGCTGAATGTTGAAACAGCCTTGTATTCAAATACAGAGATGCTGTATTCGAATACAATAGTGTTGTTTTGTTAAAAACTTCATTTTTCAACCTTGTTTATGCAAGTTTGGCATATGGAATCCTTTTTAAGGTGTATGCTAAGTTGAAAGGTTATTTTGTGCATTTAAAAACTTAATTGTTATGTGTTAATTGTTAATTTCGTTTGGTGACCCTTTACAATTATTGTGGAAATTTGGGCTTTGCCTTCAGATGAGAACCATGACCATCCTACCTATTGGTGCCCTATGGATGGGAATGTAGTTAGACACACCTGACTGGAGCTGTGTTAGGAGGATCTTGCGGAGCGCGTGAAGATCACTCGGGATGTATAGTTTTTTGTAGAATGATCAGATTAGGTTGACGTATAGGGACTAGATGTCTTTCTTTTGGGATGTGCTTATTTTAATTTGGAAGACTGTACCTATACCAATATTGTCAGCTTGACATTTTATTTTCGATGGGTTCCATGTACCACTTTTTGATGTGTAAATACTTTGGATTCGTATTTCAAAAACTATTCCGCTGCCTGTAAATTATGTTGACTTATTTGTCATTGTGTTACGACTTAAATATTTATCCAAAAGTATTTTCTTATTTATTTCTTTGTTATTATGAATTTGTTTGAAAAAAAAATACACTCGCGCTGTTAAAAATCGGGGTGTTACAATTGTGGTATCAGAGCTTTGGTTTTGGATTTCTTTGGGTTGTGGATCCCTTGGTTTAGGTTGTAGGTCAACCTGTAGGTTGGGAGTCCTTATCTGATCATGCGTCGGGGTAATTGGTCTGAGTTGTCAGATCAGGGATAGTTATTATGTGTTGATATAGTCGAAAGTTTGTTTTGGAATTATCCAAAGTCGTGTTGACACTGTTCTTGATGTTGGTATTGGGGAAACACTACCTTCAAGAAGGAACGACGTTGCGAGGATGAACGTCAGGATGATCAAATGGTTGAAGCTACGAATAACAGGAATGTTTTCGTCGTTGCACGAACAACTGCAAAGGCTCTGCGGGATCTAGAGAAGAGGGAGAGAGAGATATGAGCTATTGAGTCAAGAGGATTGAAAGGTTTTCGTTGTAACCATCCTCCAAAGTTCAAGGGTGATGAGAACTCAGAAAAAAGTTGATCAGTGGATTGAAGAAGGGGAAAAGATCTTCAAGATGATAGATTGTTAGACAGAGTTGAAGTAAATCATGACGGCTTGGAATTTATGAAATGGATCCAAGGACACAGAAGCTATGTGTTGGTGTTAACTAGAAGATGATGAGTATGGATGGATTAACATTAGACTAATAAGGGATTTCAAGTAAAATCTAAGTGGAAGACTTTTATTAAGAAAAGTATTAGATGTTTTCCTGGTAATTTCAGGATGAAACTAGATGAAGTCTGATAACTGTCAAAGAGATGTGAACATCATGGATTGTTTTGAAGACGAGGCTTCCTTTTGGAATAGCATATGGCACTTAGGTGTCCAGGAAGAGGCTTGTATTGAAGTTAAGGGGCACTGCACGTTAGGGGTAAATACCACCTTGGTTAGATAAAGTACAATTTGAGGAATAGTTGATACTTTAAGGGGTAAAGTGGAGCATTCGAGTTAAACTAGATTTGCGACTTAGATTGTTAAGTATAAATCTCATGACGATTACAAGAGTGAGAATATATAGTTCTTTGATAAGTGACAAATCTTGGTGTGGTTTAGGAGATGGTAAGTACGAATAGTGATTTTAGATGAAACTATAGACGCATAAGTGTGAATTTTTGGTGATGTCTGGATAAACATAAAGAGTAAAGCCTTGATGTATTGAACCACATGTTACTATTAAATGGAATTGAAAGTACATAGTACGAGAATACTTAGAGATTGTAACAATGTAAGCTTTGAGAGTCTATTAAAGGATGGAAATTACTAGGAGAATTTTAATATTTTGATAGGTCGGAGGGATTATTCGAGATTTGATTTGGGACCCTAAAATGATTGATTTTTAAGTTGATGATTTAAAATCCATAAGATTGGATGGAGGACCAAGTAATGCCTAAAACATTCATAACTGAGGTAGTTGAGGTAGGCAAGTGATAAATAATTCATGTTATGGATGAAAGTGTTTGAAGAGTCACTGAAAAGGTCGTGTTATGATTAGAGGAGTTGTTATTAGCGAGATTTCTAATATAGTTAGAGTATATGATGAATAAGACCTTTTGTTGTATCTTAAGATGAAATGGATGAAATTAGACGATGTGATGAGTATTTGAAGATTTCGAGGATCAAATTTTAGAATATTACTCAATGATAGAAAGTGAAAAAGAAGAATTGTAACAAATGATTTATAGTTTAGTTGTTGGTCTTGGGAAGTCAAACGTTAAGATTTCAAATGAGTGTTTAAGTGACTAGATGGATGATGAAAGGTATGTGTATCTTTGAGATATTTTGTTGCAAAGTTATGAGGATGAAGTTTATAGATAATTATTTCTTAGGAAATGCTTATTGGGAACAGTTGAGAAATCGTTCTTTAGGACGTTCGATTGTTAGGATTCTTTCAGTTTATATTTTGGTGAAGGTTGAGAAGGAATAAGAATCCAACGAGTGAACAAAAGTTTGGAAAATGTGCCAAGAAAACTTATTGGAGCATCACATAGAGATCTAGCTTATGACGTTTAAAGATTGATGAAAGGAATTATCTCACCTATAATTCAGACATTGTTATTAGAAGGGTATGTCAATGATATACAGGCACTACTTAAGTGCATGTCATGGAGGTTGCTATTGTGTTCGTCAATCAACAGAGTTGAATGTTTGCTTGGTAGGGAAGAATTGAGCATTAAATGGAAATAGTTAGGTGGAAATTAGTGATGCTTGATTTATTGAAATCACTATAATGAAGATGTATCAAGGTTCAATGTAGAAATATAAGGTTTGTATAAATGAAAAAATGATGGAGTGAATACAATGTGTTTGACATGTTGTAATGAAAATATAATCATCGAGCTGCAAAGAAAGGACGCGGCGAAGTTGAGAGGTATCAGAATGAATGTTGGCAGTGGATGTAGGAACATTATTTTCAGGTTTGTCCAGAATTGCGAAGTGTGTAGGAAATTGATTAGTGAAGCGTTAATTGGAGGTGTTAGGCATGAGACCAGTGTAGGTCTTAATCAGTGAATGGAATTCAGGTTGGATTTTGTTGGAAATGTGACTTTTGAAATGAAGTACTAAACTGAAAGGAAGTTTGTGTGTCCTAAGTAGTATAGTCTTTGAGGAAGCTTGGATCACCAAGCAGATCGAGGATAAAATTATTAAAGTTATAATTGGAATAACATACTGGCAAGAACACTACGGTTTGACGTAGTTGTACGACTAAAGAGAAATCGAGGATTGGTGGACAATGGAGAAGTTTAGGAGTTCTCGGCTGTAGTGATTGTTTTGTGCTCAATGTGTTGGTGTCATACTTAGTGTTTCGGTTTGGTACCAATGGGATGTTTCGTACCAAGTGGTGGTAAATGAGGCTATGTGACGTAGCTTTGGGAGATTTTACTTCATCGACAGGATCAAAGTTATAGGGGAATATGGGAAACTCATAGGACCTTGAGAAGATTGTCTGACCGTTTGTGCGTTGGGATAACCTCAAGTGTAAGTCACAAGGAGCGCTATTACAGTTCAGTTAAGATGGTCTAAGCCACTATCATGGTTGTTGGCTATTTATTGACAAATTGAGGCACTGATCATCCATAATCTCTTGTTGATAGTAGAAAAATCATGTTGAATGGAACGGAGGAGCCTTACCGACTACGGATGTGTGTAGATTTATTAAGCACCTTGTGAAAAGGGTTAGGCAACACTTTCTTCGAGAAGGTCGGGTGAAACAAGTTGTGACTTGTATGTTGAATTTGAGTACAAACCTAGTGTGGATTGTTACTCGTACTTTAAGTTTCGAGGATGAAACTTATTTTAGGGGGGTAGTAATGTAAGACCCTTTATTTTAAATCCTAAATTATACAATTTTAGGGTATTTTGTGTTGAGTTTCTTAGGTTGTTAGCCTAGTTTTTGGTATTTAGTGAGTTAAATGCCAAAAATATATTTTTGGAAATTGAATTAAAATTATTTGTCAGAAAATAATTTATTTACGTTACGAAGAATTTAATACCGGACAATTTTGTTAAAAATATCTCGGGTTGATGAAAATTGTATCTGTCAATTGAGTTGTGACGAGAGTAGATATTTCTATCAAAATGGTTTGAGAAGTGATGATTTTCATAAATATCTAGATATTTAGGTATTTATTGGTTTAGGTTTAATTATTATATATATATATATATATATATTATATTTATTATATATTATTATTATTAGTAATATATATGTATATATGTATTAGAAAGGAATGAAAGGAACAGAGAAAGAAAACAAAAACGTTTCCTTCGTTCCCTGCCTTGCGACACTTCTTCTTCATCCTTCTTTCGTCTCCTTTTGTTTTCTTTCATTTGCTTCAAGAAATGAAACCCAAGGCTTAGTGGGTGAGAAAGAAAAGAGCTCTCAGCTTCCTTCTTCTTCTTTGATTCTAAAACGAAGAAAAACGGTGTTATGGATTTTGAAAACTGTCAATCACAAACCTCCACTTTTCTCCGATGTTTGAGCTTCGTTTCGCGACGTGATAGAAGGGAAAGTTGCTCACCTCCACTCTACGGTGCTAGTGAACTAACTTTGGAAGCGATGTTGTGAGTGGAGATTTTATCAGAATTACTCGCGGTACCGTAATCGCTCGCTAAAGTTAACTTTAAGGTAAGGACTCCTTCCAAACTTTTAGTTTGCATTTAGGGACTTATCTGTGGTTGGGTGGAAAAGAAATTTGTTAGAGTTGAAGTGTAGATTTGTGGAAAATGAATTTAATGCTTTTATAGGTGAAATTTTAGAGTTTAGTTTTTGGTGATATTGATGAGTGTTTTGTGGAAAATGAATTTAACTCATTTATGTGTGGTTAGAGTCAGAGTATGCTCATGCATTTCATAGTACATGGCGACCGGATGGGCCATGGTAATAGTGATGACCGGATGGGCCACGAGATAATTCCATGTGATTTTTTGGTTCATCTTATCCTTTCGGGGATTGTCGCGTCGTGTAAGGTCTGCGATAGACTGCACATTTTTGGTAAATCGTGCTGACCCGTGATAGGTGGCACCTCAGTAAATAGTACTTCGGCCTGTGATAGGCGGTACATTTACGATTTACGTTTTTAGTAAATTGTGCTGACCCGTGATTGGTAGCACCTTAGTAATTTAGTACTTCGGCCTGTGATAGGCGGTACAATTATGATTTACGGCCATTCGAGGAGGGTTTTGATTGGAATTCCGAGTCCATGCATTTTGGCATATACGTATTGTATTAGGGTGCTTGGCACGCGAGTCATCTTTGATTCAAGATTATGATTGAGTGTTTGAACTCAAGTTGTCATCATGATTGTGTTATAATTGCCAAGTGTGGATGTTTTGGATTTGTGTGTAAGTGTGATTAATTTCAAAACTATTTCGAAACTCAAGTTGTCGTGGTGATTGTGCTCTGATTGCTAAGTGCGATTGTTTGGATTTGTGTGCTAAGTGTTGATTGAGAACCAGGACCATCCTACTGGTTGGTGCCCTGTGGATGGGAATGTAGTTGGACACACCTGACTTGAGCTGTGTTAGGAGGATCTTTCGGGGCGCGTGAAGATCACTCGTGATGTATAGTTTTTTGTAGAATGATCAGATTAGGTTGACGTATAGGGACTAGATGTCTTTCTTTTGGAATGTGTTTATTTTAATTTGGAAGACTGTACCTATACCAATATTGTCAGCTTGACATTTTATTTTCGATGGGTTCAATGTACCACTTTTTGATGTGTAAATACTTTGGATTCGTATTTCAAAAACTATTCCGCTGCTTGTAAATTTTGTTGACTTATTTGTCATTGTGTTACGACTTAAATATTTATCCAAAAGTATTTCCTTATTTATTTCTTTGTTATTATGAATTTGTTTGAAAAAAAAATACACTCGCGCTGTTAAAAATCGTGGTGTTACAACAATGCAACGTGAACTCGTAATCTGTAATAAACTCAATCCATTGTAAAATATTTATGTTTTTTATGAAGACAAAGACCAAAGAAAGTGATCAAGTTGCAAGCTCAAAAAGAAGTCAATAATCAAAGTCAACTATGGTCAAAATATTAGAAGTCTTATAAATGTAAGGTACATGATGCAATCTAATATTCTTATATTTCAAATACGCATGAGAACTTTTCATTTTAGCATATGCATCAAAAGAATTTTCAAAATGTCAAAATGCATGAACAATGTTTGAAAATAAAGTTTTTGACAAAAATAATGTTGTATTCGACTACAACATGTTGTAGTTGAATTTGACTATGAGATGGTGTTGCCGAATACACGTATTAAGTATGTAGCTAAAACTGCACATTTGTTTTCGACTACAACAAGCTGTAAAATTTGAATAAAACTGAATGTTACAAGAGGTGTATTCGATTACACTTCTATTGTAGTCGAATACAACTACGAACAATGCAATTTTTCAGTTTAGATTCAACCTGGATCATTGCATATGTTCGTCAAACCTCTAGGAACAATTGCCACTAATCTGAAGTGACGTCTACGGAGTATAAATACTTCATAGCTTCAGACATAACAAATTAATCTTTTCACAATCTTAACATCAATCTTTGAACAACTTTGAACAAAGTTTCTGATTTATTCAAAGTCTTCATTTCATATTTCAAGTACAAATTTTATATTGTCATATCATTGAGAAAGGTTCTATATTGTACTTGAAATTATATTAGATTATTATCATTGTACTCAATTGTCATACACTATTGATTTAAGTCAAAGTGGTTAGTATAAAATTGTTCTAATTATTGTCTAAATTGAGGAAAGTAGTGTTGTTTATTCAATTGTTGTAAACTAAGATAGTGTTGTGCTATCTTAGGGTGATTGTAAGAAGTTTGTCATACAAGTCTTAGAGTTAGAGTTGTACTGATTTTAACAAATAGTGGAAAATCTTTTATGGTGTACAAGAGGAATGGATGTACCCTTGGTTATAAGGGGAACTTGGATAAACTGTTGTGTTCTTTATTTTTCTATCATTTACATTTTTACATCTATCAATCCTAAACAGAAAAATAATCCACTATTAACACCCCAATTTTTTACAGCGAGAGTGTATTATATTTTTTTTTTAAAACAAATTCATAAAACAAAGAAATAAATAAGGAAATACCTTTGGATAAATATTTAAGTCATAACACAACGACAATTAAGTAAACATAATTTACAAGCAGCGAAATAGTTTTTGAAATACGAATCCAAAGTATTTACACATCAAAAAGTGGTACATGGGACCCATCGAAATTAAAATGTCATGCTAACAATATTGGTATAGGTACAATCTTCCAAATTAAAATAAACACATCCCAAAAGAAAGACATATAGTCCCTATACGTCAACCTAATCTGATCATTCTACAAAAAACTATAAATCCTGAGTGGTCTTCACGCGCCCCGCAAGATCCTCCTAACATAGCTCATGTCAGGTGTTTCTAACTACATTCCCATCCACAGGGTACGAACCGGTGGGATGGACCTTGATAGGAATGGGTTGGGCCCCACAAGTGATGAGGGGGATCTCTTAGTAAATAGAGATGAGGTGGGGCCTAAGCAATGGCAAGTATATGTGAGAAAGAATAAGAAAGGGAATGCAGAAAAATAATGATTGTCTAGCTGGCATATGGAATTAATATTCCACTAATAAAATGGAATTAATATTCCACTAATAAATAGGAGTTAATATTCCACTAATAAATAGGAGTGTGTGCAGAAATAGCTGTACGGTTTTTATTATTTTTTAGGTTACACCTTAGAGGTTGGGCAGTATGAGAATTGTTTTTCTCTAACTGAGGAGCTTTAGCTCTGGAATCATTTTCTGTTTTCTTATCAATTAATACAATAATTCCCTTCACTCAATTTTATCTTACCTTTGCTCTATCAATTTGTCCGACCTGCTACGTTCATGCAAACCAAAATGGATGCAAGAATCACCGAAGTGGAGGAGCGTTTGGGACGTGTGGAGGAAAGCATTGAAGCATTACGTGACTTCTTTGGTTCTGAAATTCAAAGGGCTTTGACAACAGTTCCCTTACCGACGTCTCAGGACGATAGTCCAGCAGTCCCTTCACCGTTAGATGAATTTCGTTTAGCTGCAAAGAAGGTGGAATTGCCGGCGTTTACTGGTGATGATCCAGTGGCTTGGGAGAGTTTGACGGAGGCGTTGATCGTTCGTTTTGGTGGTGGTCGTTTGGAGAATCCTTTTGAAGAATTGAAGGAATTAAAACAATCTGGATCTGTGGAGGATTATATTGCTGAATTCGAATTGTATTCTTCACAGTGTGGCCGTTTACCAGAACAACAATTTCTTGGTTATTTCATTGGTGGTTTACGTCATGACATTCGTTCTCGTGTGCGTACCTTCAAGCCTCGTAATCGTTACTTAGCGATGCAATTGGCTCGTGATGTTGAGAATGAATTTGCTGCTGTTTCGGGGCAGGGATCTGGATCTCGCTACAAACCGGGTCAAGGTTCTTGGGCTCGATTTCAAAAACCTAATTGGGCCAATCGCGAAGGGGAAGGGAACATATTTGCAAACCCTAACCAGATTAGCACCAATGTGGGTAAAATGCGTACCGGGATAGGTCCTGGATCTCAAATCGGGTCAACACACCCTCTCAATTCTATTCCTCCTTCACATCTTAAATCTGGTGATGTTTCATGCCTTCACTCACACGGTGTTCGCCATTTACCAAGCGCAGAGGTTAATGAGCGTCGCGCGAAGGGACTTTGTTTTCGTTGCAATGAACGATGGGATCCCCTCCATCAATGCGCATCGAAACAGTTACGATTGATTATCTTGGGGGACGATGAAGTGGTCAACGATGAAGGAGAGATTGTGGTGTTGGAGGCTGAATCGGAAGAAGAGATTGCACAAGAAGAGTTAGAATGTAAAGGGATGGGAGTTTTTGGTGTATCCACCACTCCCAACCAGGTTCGCACAATGAAAGAAGAGGGTTGTTTGCAAGGTGCACCAATTTTGGTTCTTATTGACAGTGGAGCCACACATAATTTCATATCTCCTAAGGTGGTTGAAGCTCTAGGGCTGCCTATGGTACCTTCTACTCCCCTGGGAGTCAAGTTAGGAGATGGTCATCGTGTTCTAACTATG
The DNA here is from genome assembly GCA_037974775.1 of Cicer pinnatifidum. Classification (NCBI taxonomy): domain Eukaryota; kingdom Viridiplantae; phylum Streptophyta; class Magnoliopsida; order Fabales; family Fabaceae; genus Cicer; species Cicer pinnatifidum. The sequence continues at coordinate 22,986,199 of JBBPBR010000006.1, read as the reverse complement.
GGAAGGTGTAAGGGAATCCAGATGGATGTGGGAATGGTGCAGATTTGTTTTGATGCTTATGTGTTGGAGTTAGGTGGTGTGGATCTGATTTTGGGAGTTGTTTGGCTGGAAACTTTGGGGAAGGTGACCATGGATTGGAAAGAAATGTCTATGGTGTTCAACCATAAGGGCAGTATGGTGAAACTCCTTGGCCAAGCCTTAGATGAGAAGATGGCTACTTTCCAAAGCATCATCACTTCTTCCCGGTTGATAACACGCTATGAATGGCCTACCTTGATGGAGGTGGTAGGTTCACAAGTGCCTCGTGTCTCAGATCAAAAGAATAAGGAGTTGCAAAGGTTGTTAGATCAGTTTGCTATTGTATTTAAAGAAATCCAGGGTCTTCCTCCAACAAGAAACACTAGCCATTCCATTGAATTTCGACAGGGTACTGGTCCAATAAGTGTGAGGCCTTACAAATATCCTCATTTACACAAGGATGAAATTGAAAAACAGATTCAGATCCTTATGCAGCAGGGAGTGATTAGAAACAGCACTAGTGCTTTCTCTAGCCCCGTTATTTTGGTCAAGAAGAAGGATCAATCTTGGCGCATGTGTGTAGATTACCGTGCACTTAACAAGGCTACAATTCAAGATAAGTACCCTATACCTGTGGTAGACGAATTGTTAGATGAGTTACATGGCTCAGGTTATTTCTCTAAGCTTGATCTTAAATCTGGTTATCATCAAATTCGTATGAAGGAAGCGGATATTCATAAAACTGCATTTCGTACTCATGAGGGTCACTACGAGTTTATGGTGATGCCATTTGGCCTTACCAATGCCCCTGCAACCTTTCAATCAGTGATGAATGATATCTTTAAGCCTTTTTTAAGGAAGTTTGTATTGGTTTTCTTTGATGACATACTAGTGTACAGCACTAGTTGGACTGCTCATTTGCAGCACTTGGAGATGGTTCTAAACATTTTGAAACAACATCAATTTGTGGCTAACGGAAAGAAATGTGCTTTTGGTAAACACCAAGTTGAATACTTGGGCCATGCAATTTCCAAAGCAGGGGTTGCTGTGGATCCTGCCAAGGTTAGCAGTGTGTTACAATGGCCAGTCTCTAAGAACGTTAAGGGGGTGAGAGGTTTTTTGGGGTTAACGGGTTACTATAGAAAATTTATAGCTAACTATGGGAATATTGCTAAACCCTTGACTGAGTTGACAAAGAATGATGGTTTTGGATGGAATGCTTCGGCTGCCGAAGCTTTTGAGAAATTAAAAGTAGCTATTACAACTGCCCCAGTTTTAGCTATGCCTAATTTCAAAATTCCTTTTGAAATTGAATGTGATCCCTCTGGAAAAGGGGTTGGTGTTGTGTTGTTGCAATCTAAACATCCAATTGCGTATTTTAGCAAGGCTTTTGAATCATCTAGGTTATCTAAATCGGCCTATGATAAGGAGTTAATGGCTTTGGTGTTAGTTATTCAACATTGGAGACATTATTTGTTAGGAAGGCGGTTTGTGGTTTATTCTGATCAAAAGAGCCTAAAACAATTGTTACAACAACGTATTACCACAGCAAATCAGCAGGAATGGATGGCTAAGTTGCTGGGTTTTGACTTTGAGGTGGTATATAAGGCGGGAGTGGAGAATAAGGTGGCTGATGCTTTATCTAGACAACATGAGGATGCTGAAATTCATGCTCTTAAATCCTATCCTATTTGGCAGCAGACCAGCCAGCTGCAACAAGAGGTATCGCAAGATCCTTGGCTTAAAAGAATTGTGGAGGCTATTCAAAAGGACCTTACTACTAAACCTGGGTTTTCCCTAAAAGGTGGCATCTTATTCTACAAAAATAGGTTAGTTATACCAGCTAACTCACCACTTATTGAAGATCTACTTAAGGATTTTCATTCTTCTCCTAGTGGGGGTCACTCCGGCTACCTACGCACTTATAGGAGAATGGCAGGCACTTTATATTGGCAAGGGATGATGAAAAGGGTGCAAGATTTTGTGAAAGCTTGTGACACTTGCCAACGTCAAAAATATGCCGCAACTACGCCTAATGGGTTACTACAGCCACTACCTATTCCAGTTTTGGTGTGGAGTGAGATATCTATGGATTTCATTACTTGTTTGCCCAAAAGTAATGGATTTGAAGCTATTTTGGTGGTGGTGGATCGTCTCTCCAAGTATAGTCATTTCATTCCTCTTAAACATCCATTTACTGCTCGCTCCATTGCTGCTATTTTTGTGAAAGAAGTGGTTAGACTGCATGGAATTCCGGAGTCGATTCTTAGTGATCGTGACCCCTTGTTCGTGAGTATTTTTTGGAAAGAGTTGTTCAAGCTAGTAGGTACGGTGCTTAAAATGTCTTCAGCATACCACCCTCAAACTGATGGCCAAACAGAAGTGATTAACCGTTGTTTAGAGGCCTACCTACGTTGTTTTATTGCAGACCAACCTAAGACATGGGCACATTGGATTCCATGGACAGAACTATGGTACAATACCACATTTCATATTTCCACAGGGTTTACCCCTTTTGAGGTGGTGTATGGCAGGAGACCTCCAGTATTGGTGCATTTTTTGGAGGGAGAAACCAGAGTAGAAGCTGTAGCCCAAGAGTTAAGAGACAGGGATGAAGCTTTGCGTCAACTGAAAGCTAATTTACTCAAAGCTCAAGAGTACATGAAACACCAAGCTGATAAAAAACACAAGGCAGTTCAATTTGAGGTTGGTGATTGGGTTTTCCTCAAATTACGTCCTCATCGACAGCAATCGGTTGTGCATAGAATTCATCAAAAATTGGCTCCCAGATTTTTTGGTCCTTATCAAGTCATTAAGAAGATAGGGCAGGTTGCTTACAAGCTACAGTTACCAGCAACATCTAAAATACATCCTACTTTTCATGTTTCTCTATTGAAGAAAGCTGTAGGCAATTATACTGCTACAACTCAATTACCTAGCAGTTTGGAGTCTGACACTGGGGATATTATTCCTGCTAAGGTTTTGTCATGGAGGGATAAGTTTGATGGTGGGCAGCATAAGCGAGAATGGTTGATTCAATGGGAAGGCATGGATGTCGGAGATGCTACCTGGGAAGAGGAACTGCTGCTGAAGAGTCAATTCCCTGATTTGCGCCTTGAGGACAAGGCTACTGTTGAAGGTGGGGGTGATGATAGGAATGGGTTGGGCCCCACAAGTGATGAGGGGGATCTCTTAGTAAATAGAGATGAGGTGGGGCCTAAGCAATGGCAAGTATATGTGAGAAAGAATAAGAAAGGGAATGCAGAAAAATAATGATTGTCTAGCTGGCATATGGAATTAATATTCCACTAATAAATAGGAGTTAATATTCCACTAATAAATAGGAGTGTGTGCAGAAATAGTTGTACGGTTTTTATTATTTTTTAGGTTACACCTTAGAGGTTGGGCAGTATGAGAATTGTTTTTCTCTAACTGAGGAGCTTTAGCTCTGGAATCATTTTCTGTTTTCTTATCAATTAATACAATAATTCCCTTCACTCAATTTTATCTTACCTTTGCTCTATCAGACCTGGTTCTCATCTGAGGGCAAAGCCCAAATTTCCACAATAGTTGTAAAGGGTCACCAACCGAAATTAACAATTAACACATAACATTTAAGTTTTTAAATGCACAAAATAACCTTTCAACTTAGCATGCACCTTAAAAGGGTTTCTATATGCTAAACATGCATAAACAAAGTTGAAAAATGAAGTTTTTAACAAAACAAAACTGTTGTATTCGAATACAAGGCTGTTTCAGCATTCAGCAGCAAAAACAGCATGTCTGCATTCGAATACAGCCTTCTGTATTCGACTACACAACAAGTCAGTAGCAAAACAGCATGTCTGTATTCGACTACAACAGTCTGTATTCGACTACACCGTAAGTCAGTGGCAAAAACAACATGTCTGTATTCGAATACACATCAGACAGCAGCAGAAAAACAGCAAAATTCAGCATTTTTCAGCTTTTCAAAGGGTTTCGAAATCAATCAACACTTACACACAAATCCAAACAATCACACTTAACAATTATAGCGCAATCACCACGACATCTTGAGTTTCGAAATGGTTTTGCTATCAATCACACTTACAAACAATTCCAAAACATCCACATGTGGCAATTATAACACAATCACAACGACAACTTAAGTTTCGAAAAGGTTTTGCAATCAACCCCACTTACACGCAATTCCAAAACATCCACACTTGGCAATTATAACACAATCACCATGAAGACTTGAGTTCAAACACTCAATCATAATATTAAATCAACCATGACTCGCGTGCCAAGCACCCTAATGCAATGCGTATATGCCAAAATGCATGGACTCAGAATTCCAAACCAAAACCCTCCTCGAAGGGCCATAAATCATAATTGTACTGCCTATCACATGCCGAAGTACTAAATTACTGAGGTGCTACCTATCACGGGTCAGAACGATTTACTAAACACGTGCAGTCTATCGCATACCTTACACGACGCGACAATCCCCGCAAGGATAAGATGAACCAGCAAATCACATGGAATCATCTCGTGGCCCATCCGGTCACCACGTACTATGAAATGCATTAGCATACACAAACTCTATCCAAGACAATCGTTAAGTAAATGCAGATATTAAAAGATTCCCCATTTTTAATACCCGTATAACTCTAACAATTCGGACGACAATCATTAAGTAAATGCATATATTAAAATATTCCCCATTTTTAATACTCATTTAACTCTAACTATACGGACGACAATCATTAAGTAAATACAAATATTAAAAGATTCCCCATTCTTAATATCCATTTAACTCTAACAATTCGAACAACAATCATTCAGTAAATGTAGATATTAAAAGATTCCCCATTCTTAATACCCATTTAACTCTAACAATTCGGACAACAATCATAAAGTAAATGCAGATATTAAAAGATTCCTCATTCTTAATACCCATTTAACTCTAACAATTCGGACGACAATCATTAAGTAAAAGCAAATATTAAAAGATTCCCCATTCTTAATACCCATTTAACTCTAACAATTCGGACGACAATCATTAAGTAAAAGCAGATATTAAAAGATTCTCAATTCTTAATACCCTTTTAACTCTAACAATTCGGACAACAATCATTAAGTAAATGCAGATATTAAAAGATTCCTCATTCTTAATACCCATTTAACTCTAACAATTCGGACGACAGTCATTAAGTAAATGCAGATATAAAAAGATTCTCCATTCTTAATACCCATTTAACTCTAACAATTCGAACGACAATCATTAAGTAAATGCAGATATTAAAAGATTTCCCATTCTTAATACCCATTTAACTCTAACAATTCGGATGACAATCATTAAGTAAAAGCAGATATTAAAAGATTCCCCATTTTTAATACCCGTCTAACTCTAATGATTTTCACGACAAACATTAAGTAAACGTAGATATTAAAAGATACCCCATTTTTAATACTCGTTTAACTCTAATATTTTCAAATTCCACACAGAACATACTCAAACATATTCTCAAATTCAATCCACAATTCACACCAAATCACATCAATTCATTTTTCCACAAAATCCACACAAACACATCTCAAAATTTATAAATATTAGTTATGAACACGTCAAATACGACAAACACAAATCATCACAACCCACCACTCTAACACATCAAATTTCATTTCCTCAAAATCATACATAAATGAGTTAAATTCATTTTCCACAAAACACTCATCAATATCACCAAACCCAACTCCAAATTTTTACCCATAAAAGCATTAAATTCATTTTCCCCAAATCAACATTTCAACCCTAACAAAATTATTTTCCACACAACCACAGATAAGTCCCTAAATGCAAACTAAAAGTTTGGAAGGAGCTCTTACCTTAACGATAGCTTTAATGAGTGATTAGGGTACTGCGAGTAATTCCGATAAAATCCCCGCTTGTGACGTCGCTTCCAAATTTAGTTCACTAGCACCGTAGCGTGGATGTGAGTAACTTTCCCTTCTATCTCTCCTCGAAAGGAAGCTTAGATCTAGATGAAACGTGGAGGTATGCGTTTGATCGTTTGTAAATCCCTAACACCGTTTCCTTCGTTTTCGAATCAAAGAGGAAGAATGAAGCTGAGAAATCCTTGTCTTCTCACCCACCAAGCCTTGGGTTTCTTTTCTTGAAGCAAAAGAAGGAAAAAGAAAATGGAAGAAGGAAGAAGAAAGAAGGGTTCACGAGAATGGAGGGAGGCGTGTTATTTTTTTCCTCTATTTCTGCTTTCTTCCTCTTCTAACTTCTTTCTAACATATATATATATATATATATATATATGTGTGTGTGACTTTATATTATTAATAATATATATACGTATATATTATAATTAAAATCAAACCCACAAATATCTAACAACTCTTACACACATCACTTCAATCACATCTCAAATCATTTTGATAAAAATGTCTACTCTCGTCGCAACTCAATTGACAGATACAATTTTCAGCAACCCGATATATTTTTAACAATACTGCCCAGAATTAAATTCACAAAATATTAATAACTTGGCTAAAAAGCCTCCGAGTTCAATACCAAAATACACTAAAATACATAAAGTGTAATTTAAAATTATGGGTCTTACATTACTACCCCCCCTAAAATTAGTTTCGTCCTCGAAACTACGCGTCGATAAATAACTATGGGTGTTGTTCTCTCATCTTTCTCTCCAGTTCCCAAGTCGCATTTCCAATAATTGGGCTCCAAATCACCTTGAACAACGGAACATCCTTGGTCCTCAATCGCTTAATCTTTCTGTCATCAATTCTCACAGGTGGTACTTCGAATGACAAGTTATCCTTCAGTTGGATTGTGTCTGGTTCGATCACATGAGATGGATCTGCAAGATATTTCGTCAACTGTGACACATGAAACATGTCATGAATATTGGACAGTATCGGAGGCAATGCAATCCGATTAACAACAGGCCCAATTCATGCAGAAATATGATATGGTCCAATGAATTTCGGAGTCCATTTCTTCGATTTCAAGGCTCTACCAACTCCAGTAGTAGGCGTGACTCTTAGAAATACATGTTCACCATGTTCAAATTCTAAACATTTGCGACGTTTGTCCGCATAACTCTTCTGACGATCTTGTGAAGTCTTCATTTTCTCCTTGATCTTTTTTACCTTAGCTGTAGTTTGTTGTACCATCTCCGGTCCGACAATCAAACTTTCATCGTCCTTATACCAACACAAAGGCGTTTGACACTTGCGCCCATATAAAGCCTCATATGGTGCCATTCCAATACTTGCCTGGAAACTATTGTTGTAGGTGAACTCAACCAACGGAAGTACATCATCCCAACTTCCTCTATCATCTAATACACATGCTCTCAATAGATCTTCCAAGGACGGATTTGTCTTTTCAGTCTGTCCGTCTGTTTGTGGATGGTAAGCTGAACACAATCTTGGTTTCGTTCCCAACTCTTCGTGCAATGCTCCCCAAAAATGTGATGTGAACTTCGGATCACGGTCTGATACAATACTCGATGGTACTCCGTGTAATCTCACAATTTCAGCAATGTAGATCTCTGTTAGCTTATCTACCTTATAGGTGGTCTTTACTGGCAATAAGTGTGCGGATTTAGTCAGTCGATCCACTATCACCCATATAGAATCATTCTTTCTCCTTGTTTTAGGCAATCCAGTTATAAAATCCATGGAAATGCTGTCCCACTTCCATTCTGGTATATCTAAAGGTTGCAACATTCCAGCAGGTCGCTGATGTTCCACCTTCGCTTTCTGACAAGTTAGACAAGTTGATACATACTCCGCTACATGTCTCTTCATTCCTGGCCACCAATAATTTTGTCTCAAATCCTGATACATCTTGGTTGCTCCAAGCTGAATACTTAATTTACTCTTTTGAGCCTCTTCTAAAATTGCTTTCCTCATATCTGCAATTTCTGGTACACAAATCCTACCATTATATCTCAAAATATTATCTAATCCAATCTCAAACTCTGTTGTCTTCCCTTGCACTATTAGGTTCTTCTTCTCTTAAATTAAGACGTCATCTTGAGAATTTGCAATGTCTTCAAGTAGTCCACTCGAAATCTTAATCATTCTGAATTTCAAAATTCCCGGTGCAAACTCTACGTTCAAGTGTAGGTCTCTAAAAGCTTCCCACAACTCTTGTTGCCTAGCCATAATTGTTGAAGACACCAATACACTTCTTCTACTGAACGCATCAGCCACTACATTGGCCTTTCCAGGGTGGTACTGCAGTGTGAAATCAAAATCCTTGAGAGTCTCCATCCATCGTCTTTGACGCATGTTCAATTCCTTCTGATCAAACAAATATTTCAAACTTTTATGGTCACTGAACACTGTGAACGCGCATCCATATAAATAGTGCCTCCAAATCTTCAATGCAAAAACAACAGCATCAAGCTCCAAATCATGAGTAGGACAGTTTCTCTCATGAATCTTCAATTGCCTTGAGGCATAAGCTACAACTCTCTTGTGTTGCATCAGAACACATCCCACACCTTGGTGAGACGCATCACAATAAACTTTATAGGGTTCTTCTGATTGCGGTAATACCAATACTGGTGAGGTCAACAATTTTCTCTTTAGTAACTGAAAATTTTCCTCACACTTCTCCGTCCATGCGAACGGTTGATCTTTTCTGGTAAGTTGTGTCAATGGAGTCACAATCTTAGCAAAACCTTCAATAAACCTCCAGTAGTACCCTGCCAGTCCAACAAAACTTCGTATGTCAGTGACAGTCTCAGGCTGTTTCCAAGCAAGAACCGTCTCAATCTTAGCCGGATCTACAGCGATTCCTTCCTTGGTTATCACATGTCCTAAGAAATTGACTTCTTCTAGCCAAAACTCACACTTCGACATATTGGGATACAATTGCTTCTCGCGTAAAATCTCAAGAACTTGACGTAAATGTTCTCCATGCTCTTCTTTAGTTCTTGAATAAATTAATATATCTTCAATGAACACCAAAACAAATTTATCAAGGAATGGATTAAAGATTATGTTCAGGTAGTCCATGAAAATTGCTAGTGCATTGGTAACTCCAAACGGCATAACAAGATATTCATAATGTCCATAATGGGTTCTGGAAGCAGTTTTTTGAATATCTCCTTCCCTTACTCGAATCTGATGGTAACCCGACTTCAAGTCAATCTTCGAAAATATCGCGGCCCCTCTCAACTGATCCATCAAATCATCGATGTGTGGCAAAGGATAACGATGCTTAATAGTTGCCTTATTAAGTTGTCTATAATCCACACATAAGCGCGAGCTTCCGTCCTTCTTCTTAACTAGTAAAACTGGAGCTCCTCATGGCGATACACTTGGTCTAATAAATTTCTTCTCCAACAAATCTTCAATTTGGCCTTTGAGCTCATTTAATTCCAATGGTGACAATCGATACGGTGCAATTGAAATAGGTCCAGTTCCTGGGTGCAAATCAATGAAAAATTCCACTTCTCTTACCGGTGGCAATCCTGGAATTTCCGTTGGAAATACGTCCCGGTACTCATTGACAAGCATCACATCTTCTATGTTCACATTTATCTTTGCCTCCACATTAGCCAAAGACAAAAACTCATGAGTTCCTTCTCTTAGCGACACTCGGAGTTTGTTAGTGGCTAGATACTTAACAACTCTTGGTTCAGGGAAAAGAACCAATTTGCGAGCACAATCCAAGATCACATAATGATACGATATCCAATCCATACCGAGAATGACCTCGAGTGATTGTAGAGGTAAACAAATCAAATTAATCAAGAAATCCCTATTCTGAATAGTTATTTGACATTATAAACATGCAGAATTTACTGTCAAAGTCTTAGTAGGTGTGGAAACAACCAAATCAAAAGGTAACGCAGACACAGATAACTTCAAACGATTCACACAATCCATAGCAATGAAGGAATGGGTTGCCCCCGAATCAAAAAGTGCAGTTAGAGTGTTACTTGCAATCTCACAGTCATGTTGAATCAGATTGCCAGATGGATTCCCATCTTCAGCACTCACACAATAAACGCGTCCTCTAGTAGTAGGACGAGTAGCCCTGGCTACATTCACAACTGGTTCCACCTTCGGAGTTGTGCAATCCCTTGCAATGTGCCCTAGCTTCTGGCAATTATGGCAAGTAAGTTCTTTAGAGGTACAAACATTAGCATAATGCCCCTCTTCCCCACATTGGAAACATCGAACCACTTGTCCCATTTATCTTATGAAGTTTGGGTTCCCTGGGCTATTCTGCCCCCCGTTGTTATTATGTGGTCGATTATAAGGTTTAGCAACTTGTTTTCCCTTGTTCTGATAATTCACCCGACTAGGCCCTCGTGAATGAAAATTTCCTCCTCGGCTAGCCCTCTTATTTTTCATATCCTCCACTTCTCTACATTTTTCCACAAGCACTTGGAAACGTTGAATTCCCAAGGGTAAGACAGAGTCTTGAATCTCATACTTTAGTCCGTCTTGGAAACGATGACACATGAATGGTTCATCAATCTCTTCACGGAAAAACCTGAAATGCCTCAATAGTGATTCAAACTTAGCAGCATATTCGCCCACGGTCATGTTCCCCAGATGAAGTTTCAGAAAATCATCACCCAATTTAGTCTTGGTACTCATCAGGAAGTATTTGTCTAAAAACTTCCTTTTGAATGATTCCCATTTCACCTCCTCATGAGCTGATCCCATCAGCAACCTTGCACTCCTCCACCAGTACTCAGCATCCCCTAATAGCATATAAGTGGCATAGTTGACCTTCAATCCCGCCTGACAGTTAATCATTTCGAAGATCTTTTCCACTTCTTGGATCCATTGATCCGCTTTCTCTGAATTCTCATGCCCCTTAAACTTGGGAGGATTGTAACGACGAAAATCTTCTAATCCTCTTGACTCTGCAGCACGGATCTCTCTTTCCCTCTTTTCAAGATCACGTTGAGTGTTGGCAGCAGTCTGCGCAGCAATAGAAGCAGCCATGGTATTCATAGCCTACGCCATTCGATCATCCCTATTAGCGTTGGCTCTTGGAGCGTCATTCCTTCTTGACAGCATGGTTTTCCTATAAAACCATCATCAAGTAGAGTCTTAACACTACTTCAAATAATTCCAAAACTAACTTCCGACTACATCAACACATAATAACTACTCTGGACCTGATAACTCAAACCACCTAAACCGACGCATGATCGGATAACGACTCCCAACCTACAGGTTGACCTACAATCTATAACCAAAACTCCACATACCCAAAGAAAACCAAACCAAAGCTCTGATACCACAATGTAACACCCCGATTTTTAACAGCGAGAGTGTATTATTATTTTTTTTTAAAACAAATTCATAAAACAAAGAAATAAATAAGGAAATACCTTTGGATAAATATTTAAGTCATAACACAACGACAATTAAGTCAACATAATTTACAAGCAGCGGAATAGTTTTTGAAATACGAATCCAAAGTATTTACACATCAAAAAGTGGTACATGGGACCCATCGAAAATAAAATGTCATGCTGACAATATTGGTATAGGTACAATCTTCCAAATTAAAATAAAGACATCCCAAAAGAAAGACATCTAGTCCCTATACGTCAACCTAATCTGATCATTCTACAAAAAACTATACATCCTGAGTGGTCTTCACACGCCCCGCAAAATCCTCCTAACATAGCTCCAGTCAGGTGTTTCCAACTAGATTCCCATCCACAGGATATGAACCGGTAGGATGGTCCTGGTTCTCATATAAGGGCAAAGCCCAAATTTCCACAATAGTTGTAAAGGGTCACCAACCGAAATTAACAATTAACACATAACATTTAAGTTTTTAAATACACAAAATAACCTTTCAACTTAGCATGCACCTTAAAAGGGTTTCTATATGCTAAACATGCATAAACAAAGTTGAAAAATGAAGCTTTTAACAAAACAACACTATTGTATTCGAATACAACATCGCTGTATTCGAATACAAGGTTGTTTCAGCATTCAGCAACAAAAACAACATGTCTGTATTCGACTACACAACAAGTCAGTAGCAAAACAACATGTTTGTATTCGACTACAACAGTTTGTATTCGACTACACAGTAAGTCAGTGGCAAAAACAGCATGTCTGTATTCGAATACAGCTTGCTGTATTCGAATACATATCAAACAACAGCAGAAAAACAGCAAAATTCAACATTTTTCAGCTTTTCAAAGGGTTTCGAAATCAATCAACACTTACACACAAATCCAAACAATCACACTTAACAATTATAGCGCAATCACCACGACATCTTGAGTTTCGAAATGCTTTTGCAATCAATCACACTTACAAACAATTCCAAAACATCCACATGTTGCAATTATAACACAATCACCACGACAACTTAAGTTTCAAAAAGGTTTTGCAATCAACCCCACTTACATGCAATTCCAAAACATCCACACTTGGCAATAATAACACAATCAACATGACGACTTGAGTTCAAACACTCAATCATAAAATTAAATCAAACATGACTCGCGTGCCAAGCACCCTAATGCAATGCGTATATGCCAAAATGCATGGACTCGGAATTCCAAACCAAAACCCTCCTCGAAGGGCCATAAATCATAATTGTACCGCCTATCACATGCCGAAGTACTAAATTACTGAGGTGCTACCTATCACGAGTCAGCACGATTTAATAAACACGTGCAGTCTATCGCAGACCTTACACGACGCGACAATCCCCGCAAGGATAAGATGAACCAGCAAATCACATGGAATCATCTCGTGGCCCATCCGGTCACCACGTACTATGAAATGCATGAGCATACTCAGACTCTATACACGACAATCGTTAAGTAAATGCAGATATTAAAAGATTCCCCATTTTTAATACCCGTATAACTCTAACAATTCGGACGACAATCATTATGTAAATGTAGATATTAAAAGATTCCCCATTTTTAATACCCATTTAACTCTAACAATTCGGACGACAATCATTAAGTAAATGCAGATATTAAAAGATTTCCCATTCTTAATACCCATTTAACTCTAACAATTAGGACAACAATCATTAAGTAAATGCAGATATTAAAAGATTCCCCATTCTTAATACCCATTAAACTCTAACAATTCGGACAACAATCATTAAGTAAATCCAGATATTAAAAGATTCTCCATTCTTAATACTCATTTAACTCTAACAATTCGGACGACAATCATTAAGTAAAAGCAGATATTAAAAGATTCCCCATTCTTAATACCCATTTAACTCTAACAATTCGGACGACAATCATTAAGTAAAAGCAGATATTAAAAGATTCCTCATTCTTAATACCCTTTTAACTCTAACAATTCGGACAACAATCATTAAGTAAATGCAGATATTAATAGATTCCCCATTCTTAATACCCATTTAACTTTAACAATTCGGACGACAATCATTAAGTAAATGCAGATATTAAAAAATTCCTCATTCTTAATACCCATTTAACTCTAACAATTCGAACGACAATCATTAAGTAAATGCAAATATTAAAAGATTTCCCATTCTTAATACCCATGTTACTCTAACAATTCGGACGACAATCATTAAGTAAAAGCAGATATTAAAAGATTCCCCATTTTTAATACCCGTCTAACTCTAATGATTTTCACGACAAACATTAAGTAAACGTAGATATTAAAAGATACCCCATTTTTAATACTCGTTTAACTCTAATATTTTCAAATTCCACACAGAACATACTCAGACATATTCTCAAATTCAATCCACAATTCACACCAAATCACATCAATTCATTTTTCCTCAAAATCCACACAAACACATCTCAAAATTTATAAATATTAGTTATGAACACGTCAAATACGACAAACACAAATCATCACAACCCACCACTCTAACACATCAAATTTCATTTCCTCAAAATCATACATAAATGAGTTAAATTCATTTTCCACAAAACACTCATTAATATCACCAAACCAACTCCAAATTTTTACCCATAAAAGCATTAAATTCATTTTCCCCAAATCAACATTTCAACCCTAACAAAATTATTTTCCACACAACCACAGATAAGTCCCTAAATGCAAACTAAAAGTTTGGAAGGAGGCCTTACCTTAACGATAGCTTTAATGAGTGATTACGGTACCGCGAGTAATTCCGATAAAATCCCCGCTCGCGACGTCGCTTCCAAATTTAGTTCAACAACACCGTAGCGTGGATGTGAGCAACTTTCCCTTCTATCTCTCCTTGAAATGAAACTTAGATCTAGATGAAATGTGGAGGTATGCGTTTGACCGTTTGAAAATCCCTAACACCGTTTTCCTTCGTTTTCGAATCAAAGAGGAAGAATGAAGCTGAGAAATCCTTGTCTTCTCACCCACCAAGCCTTGGGTTTCTTTTCTTGAAGCAAAAGAAGGAAAAAGAAAATGGAAGAAGGAAGAAGAAAGAAGGGTTCACGAGAATGGAGGGAGGCGTGTTATTTTTTTCCTCTATATCTGTTTTCTTCCTCTTCTAACTTCTTTCTAACATATATATATATATATATATATATATATTATAATTAAAATCAAACCCACAAATATCTAACAACTCTTACACACATCACTTCACTCACATCTCAAATCATTTTGATAAAAATGTCTACTCTCGTCGCAATTGAATTGACAAATACAACTTTCAGCAACCCGAGATATTTTTAACAAAACTGCCCAGAATTAAATTCTTCGTAAAAGATTCACCGCACTTAATTTAATTTATTTATCGACGAGTAATTTTAATTGGGGCATCAAAATATATTTTTGGGCATTTATACTCACAAAATATTAATAAATTGGCTAAAAAGCCTCCGATTTCAATACCAAAATACACTAAAATACATAAAGTGTAATTTAAAATTATGGGTCTTACACACTAAGTCTCTAAAAACTAGAAAATTTATATTCACCTAACACACCCCCCCCCCATAAAATAATCCACTAAGTCTCAAACTTGAACTATTGGAGAAATATTGCAGCTACCATTTGAGGGTCAGAAACTTAAGCTCGACAATTTGTGTAAATGGGTAAATATTATCAAATATGAGGCTTATGTTTCATTGTGTCTATTTGAAAAAGACACCATGGAACGTAAATAGGCACAACTGGTTCCAAATTTGCAAGGCAACGGTACGAAGTTGGAAATCTGATCGTTGACAATAGGTTATTGCATTATTTTCTAAGCTATATTATGGTTCATAAGGCTAGAAATTACTCTCAAATATTTGAATTTGAGCTTCAGATCTTGTTCTTGATGATAAAAGGATGTGATCTCAACTGGTCTTACTTTGTCCGCTCTGTCTTATTTGCTTTCAAGGATGCTATTGGTTTACCTTATGGAAACGAGGTCACCAAAATCTTCAATAATTTTAAAGTGGACTTTTCAGGAGAAGTTATGTATAAACCATCCAAAGACAATTTGTTTGATTTGAACGTGCTTCCGAGTATGAAATTAGTGTGGAACGAACAACTTCAGACATATGTCTATAAAGGCGATCTTGGCCAAAATCTACTGTTGTCCAAGATGACGACGATGGTGAAGAAATAATGTATGATGATGGTCATAGACAAATTCAACTCTCTGCAAACCTTCATCACTACACAGTTTTAGAATATGGACACCTTCATCAACAACCGCTTTCAAACCATGGAGACCATTATTACCCAAAAACCATGAAACTTTGTTGCATGAACTCAATGACCTAACCGTCAAAATTGACCACCTTCACCTCCCCCCGGATGATGATATGTAGTTCGCTGCTGAAATTGAATTTGTTGTAGTTTCCTTGTTTTTTGTAAGGCTTTATGTTGTTTTTGGTTGTAACTTTATAACAATGGTTTTGCATCGTGATGTAAAACTTGAACGTGTTTAAATTTCAATTATGTGATGTTTTTATTGTGTAATGTTTGTATTCCCTATATATGCTTGGTATTTTGCTTGTTGTTTTCCTTCTTTTTGATATATGTCAAAAGAGAGAGGAAATTAGTATGTTGTTGTTGTTTAAAATATTTGTAGGTCTTCTAAAAAATTTATGAAGACAAAGACCAATGAAAGTGATCAAGTTGCAAGCTCAAAAAGAAGTTAATAATCAAAGTCAACTATGGTCAAAATACTAGAAGTCTTATACAGGTAAGGTACATGATGCAATCTAATATTCTTATATTTCAAATTCACATGAGAACCTTTCATTTTAGCATATGCATCAACAAAATTTTCAAAGTGTCAAAATACATGAACAATGTTTGAAAATATAGTATTTGACAAAAATAAATGTTGTATTCAACTACAACATGTCGTAGAATACAGAATCAAGTCAGTAGCTAAGACTAAACATCTGCATTCGACTACAAAATAGTGTATTCGACTACAATTACTAAGTCGGTAGCTAAAACTGGACTTCTATATTCGACTACGAAATGGTGTAGCCGAATACAAGTGCTAAGCCAATAGCTAAAACTACACATTAATATTCGACTACAACATGGTGTAGTCGAAAACAAAAACAAGTCAGTGACAAAATTCACTCATTTGTATTCGACTACACGAACATGTATTCGAATACAAATTGTAAAATTTGAATAAAACTGAACGTTAAAAGAGGTGTATTTGACTACACTCCTGCTATAGTTGAATACATTGCAAAAGAACTAATAGGGATTACAATAAACTTAGTAAAGACAAAAATGACCTTCAAACTGAATCGATTGAGACTTATGCACTTATTGGAAAAACTACTTTGACGAAAATGATAACGTACTAAAATAAGTCTAATAAAGACCAAAATGACCTTAAATCTTAATCGATTGAGGCTTATGCACTACTTTGACAAACTACTTCGACAAAGAACATAAATAGACAAGAATAAACCTTGTAAAGACAAAAAGACCTAAAATCTTAATCGATTGAGACTTATGCATTAATTTGACAAACTACCTTGACTAACAATCAAAATGGACTATGATAAACCTAGTAAAGACCAAAATGACATATAATCCTTATCCACAAAGGTTTATGCACTAATTGGAAGAACTACATTGAATAAGAATGAAAATGGACTAGAATAAATATAGTAAAGACCAAAATGACATAAAATCTTAATCCATTGAGAGTTATGCACTTATTAGACGAACTGCATTATCTAATAACGAAATGGACTAAAATCAACCTTGTAAAGAACAAATTGACATAAAATCTTAATGCATAGAGTGTTATGCACTTATTGGATAAACTACATTGCCCAAGAATGCAAATGGACCAGAATAAACCTAGTAAAGACAAAAATGACCTAAAATCTTAATCCATGGAAAATTAGGCACGCATTGGATGAACTGCATTGACTATGATGGGAAATGTATTAGAATAAACCTAGTAAAGACCAAATTGAACTAAAATCTTAATCCATTGAGCCTTATGCCCTTATTGGACAAACTACTTTGACTAAGAATGAAAATGTAATACAATAAACCTATTAAAGACCAAAATGACCTAAAGTCTTAATTGACTGAGAATTATACACTTATTGGAAAAACTACTCTGACTAAGAACAAAAATGGACTAGAATAAAAGACCAAAATGACCTAAAATCTTTATTCACTGAGAGTTAAGCACTTACTTGACAAACTACATTGAGTTTAACAAAAATGGACTAGATTAAACCTAGTGAAGCCCAAAATTTACTAAAATCTTAACTCATTCAAAGTGATGCACTTATTGGGCGAACTACTTTGATTAAGAACGAAAATGGACTACAACAAACCTAGTAAAGTTAAAAATAACCAAAAATCTTAATACATTGAGTCATATGAAATTGGATTAGAATAAACCTAATAAAGATCAAATGACCTAAAATCTTAATCCTATGAGACTTATGCACTTATTGGACAAACTACTTTGACTAAGAACGATAATGGACTAGAATAAATCTAGTGAAGTCCAAAATGACCTAAAATCCTAATCGAACTAACACTTATGCACTTATTGGTTGAACTACATTGCCTAATAATCAAAATGGATTGAAATAACATTATTAGAGACAAAAATAACCTAAACCTTTAATCCATTGAGACTTATGCAGTTATTGGATGATCTACATTGAGTTAGAACGAAAATGGACTAAATTATACCTAGTTAACATTAAAATTATTTAAAATAAAAAAACGACTTATGCACTTATTGGATGAATTATATTGACTATGAACAAAAACGATATAAACCTTGGACTACTATAATCCTATTACTCGGTTTAGACTTATGCTCTTTTTGGACAAACTATTTTTACTAAGAACGAAAATGGACTACTATAAACCAAGGAAAGACCAAAATAATTTGAAAATAGAATCCATTTATACATATGCACTTATTAGACGAATTACGTTACCTATTAACAAAAAAGGAGTAGAATAAACCTGGTAAACACAAAAATGACCTAAAATATTTAGCTATTAAGACTTATGCACTCGCTGGACAAACTACATTACCTATGAACGAAATTGGATTGGAATAAACCTATTAAAGATCAAAATGCCCTAAAATCTTAATCCATTGAGACTTATGCACTTATGAGACAAACTACATGGACAAAGAACGAAAATGGACTAGAGTAAACCTATTAAATACCAAACTGACCTAAAATCTTAATCTATTCAGACTTATGCAATCATTGGAAGATCTACATTACCTATGATCGAAATTGGATTGGCATAAACCTATTAAAGATCTAAATGACCGAAAATCTTAATCCATTGAGATTTAAGCACTTATTAGACAAACAACATTTACTAAGAACATAAAGGAACTACAATAACCCCTGTAGAGACCAAAATGACCTCAAGTTTATATTCGTTGAGACTTATGTTCTTATTGGACAAACTATATTGACTAAGAATGAAAAGGGACTAGAATAATCCTATTAAAGATCTCAATGAACTAAAATCTTAATCCATTCAAACTTATGCTCTTATTGCACTATCAACAATGTTTAAGAACACAATTGGAATAGAATAACCCTAATAAAGACAAAATGGGTTAAAATCATAATCAATTGAGACATATGCACTTATTGGACAAACAACTTTGACTAAGAATGAAAAGGACTACAGTAAACCTAATAAAGACCAAAATGACATAAAATCTTAATCCATTGAGAGTCATGTACTTATTAGACGAACTACATTGACTAGGATGCAAAATGCATTAGAACAAACCTAATAAAGATTACATGAAAAAAAAAAAACATATTCCATTAAGACTTATTGACTTCTTGCACGAACTACATTACCTAAGAACAAAAATGGACTACAATGAGCCTAGTTAGGATATAAATGTCCTAAAATTTAAATCGACTATGACTTATATATTTATTGGTCGAACTACATTGACTAAGAACAAAATATGTAATAGAATAAACTTAGTAAACTCCAAAATGACTGAAAATCATTATCGATCGAGACTTATGCACTTATTGGAAAAACTACTTTGACTAAGAAAGAAAATGGACTAGAATAAACTGAGTTCAAATGGTCGAAAATCTTAATCGCATGAGACTTACGCACTTTTTGTACTAAATACTTTGACTAAGAACGAAAAAGGACTAAAATAAACCTTATAAATACTTAGACTTACGCACTTTTTGGACAAACTATTTTTACTAACAACGAAAATGGACTATTATAAACCAAGGAAAGACCAAAATAACCTAAATTCTTAATCGATTAAGACTTCTGCACTTATTAGACATACTACGTTGACTAAGAACAAAAATGGACTAGAATAATCCTAAAAAAAATCATGACTGAAAATCTTAATCGATTGAGACTTATGTACTTTTTGTACAAACTACTTTGACTAAGAACCAAAATGGACTAGAATAAACCTAGTAATATCCAAAATGACTTAAAATTCTAATCCACTAAGACTTATGCACTTATTGGTTGAACAACATTGCCTAAAAACTAAAATGAATTAGAATAAACTTATTAAAAACAAGAATAACCTAAAATCTTAATCCGTTGATACTTACACACTTATTATAAAAACTAGATAGACAAAAACCGAAAGTGGACTACTATAAACCTTACAAAATCCAAAATGACCTAAGATTTGAATCCATTCAGACGTATGCACTTATTGGACGAACTACATTGACTAAATACGAAAATGGACTACAATAAACCTTGTAAAGACCAAAATGAAGAAAAATCTTAATCTGTTAAGATACATGCACTTTTTGGAAGAGTTACTCTAACTAAGAACGAAAAAATGGAGTAGAATAAACCTAATAAAGACAAAAATGACCTAAAATCTTAATCATTTAAGACATATGGACTTATTGAACGAATTACAATAGCTAAGAATGAAAAAGGATTAGAATAAACCTAATAATTACCAAAAGACCTAAAATCTTAATCTATTGAAACTCATGCACTCATTGGACGAACTACATTAACTATGAACAAAAATTACCTAAAATAATAATCTATTGTGACTTATGCACTCATACGACGAGCTACATTAATTATGAACGAACATGGATTAGAATAAACTATGAACGAACATGGATTAGAATAAACCCAATCTAGTCCAAAATGGCCTAAAATCCTAATCCACAAAGACTTATGCACTTATTGGATAAACTACCTTGACAAAGAATGAAAATGGACTAGAATAAATCTAGTAAAGACATAAATTACCTAAAACCTTAATTCGTTGAG
This sequence comes from Cicer pinnatifidum, assembly GCA_037974775.1. Taxonomy (NCBI): domain Eukaryota; kingdom Viridiplantae; phylum Streptophyta; class Magnoliopsida; order Fabales; family Fabaceae; genus Cicer; species Cicer pinnatifidum. Next base: position 22,965,436 of record JBBPBR010000006.1, on the reverse strand, counting down.
ACTTATGCACTTATTAGACTTACTACAATGACTAAGAGTGAAAGTGGACTAGGTCAAACCTTGTAAACACCTAAATGAGAAAAAAAAAATTATTTATCTATTAAGACTTATGCACTCATAGGATGAACTACATCAACTATGAACGAAAATGGATTAGAAAAAATCTATTGAAATTCAAAATGACCTTAAATCTTAATCCAATTAGACTTATGCACTTATTGGTCCAACAATAATGACTAAGAACGAAAATGGACTAGAATAAAACTAATTAGGACCAAAAGGACCTAAAATCTTAATCGATTGATACTTATGAACTTTTTGTACAAACCACTTTGACTAAGAACCAAAATGGGCTAGAATAAACCTAGTAAAGTCCAAAATTACTAAAAATCCTGATCCCCTAAGACTTATGCATTTATTGGTTGAACTACATTGCCTAAGAACCAAAATGAACTACATTAAACTTATCGTCAACATTTGTAAAAGGTCCAATAGAATATATTCAGAGACGTCTTCTTCTTATGCTAGTACGGATCGATCTCATCGTCCGTCGACAGACAATGTTGACCAATTAAAGGAACAACGGATAAGTGAGAAAGGAGAAAAGACACAACAATTGATACAAGCAACAATTGACAAACTAAATGAAGGATGGAAACAAAAGTTTCAAGAGCAACAACAACAGTTTTAGCAGCAACAACACTTTTAATAACAACAATTTTCATTTACTCCTGCGATTCAGAAGCAGTTCTTGCCTCACCAAAAACAACAATATTCAATGTCTCAGTACTTGCAGCAACAACTGTTGTTCTAGTAGCAGCAACAATACTCTCAATACTCCCAACAGCAGCAACGACCTCCAAATTTCCGACAACAACAACAATCAATGTTTCAGCAACAACAATATTTTAATAATTATCAGTGTGTTCAGTCATTTTCACAACACCATCCTCAACCTCAATCAAATCAAACTCCATACTGACCAACTATGCCAACAATTGGCTTGATCATACCAGATTTAAATCAACCTCAACCAGTTATGGCTCTATCGACTTTGTGACTGGCTTATTTACGGTTGCCTTAGGCCTCCACAAATGTGTCTATTATGACTGCTTTCCACCCTTTGGGAAGACTTTTGGCTGCCACAAAATAATTGTTTTCTTGTAGTGTATACACCAAAATGACCTAAAATTTTAATCATTGAGATTTATGCACTTATTGGACGAAGTTCATTGACTAAGAACTTAAATGGACTAAAATCAACATTGTAAGACCAAAATGACCAAATTCTTTCCATTGAGACTTATGCATTTATTTGCTCACGATAGAGTGAACTCAAAACAGATCTTTCTCCAAACTGGAGCCAAACTTTTAATTTGAGTTCATGAATCTGACCAAATGTTAGGAACATTGAACTTGAGGGAAATTTTGAACAAATTAAGGATGCAAGTAACATGGTGGAAGATTTATTGTCAACCCTGCAAATGTCTGCACCACCTAAATCAAACCAACACTACTAGAAAAAATGACAATAGAGACGGATACAATTTGTCTTTAAATTTAACAAATTATGTCGCTAAACATTGTAGAGACGAATTTGGAGACGGACATGTTTACGTAATTGGTTTTCGTATCTCTAAGATGTTAGAGACGAATGTTATCATTTGTTTGTAATCAAAGATGAAGTATGTCAGTCTTTATCAAAGAGGGATATATCACTAGCGTCTCCAATAAAATTTAATTTTGCCCGTCTCTAGCTTATCGTATTATGTCTCTGTTGAGACAAAATGTATATTCCGTCTCTAATATATAAAAAAAAAAATTGTTAATCTCTCACAAATCCATCTATAATTATTTTCTACTCTAATATTGAATTCCATAATATATATATATATATATATATATATATATATGACACCGACGCAAATTATATTTAGATCAACACCAATTTAACAACAATGTCATAAAAGTTCATATAACTCTTTCACATAAAAAACATTAACAATACACTACATGCAATCAATCTTTAATCAAAACATAAACAAATAATATTTCATTTAACAAAATATCTAAATGGAAGTAATCAATGCATAAGGTTATCATCCATATCATCATCCATTTCTTCATTTCCATTATCACCTACTCCTTCAAGTTGAAGTGTAGAATTTTGATTATAATGAAGTACAATACTCTCAAACATCCGCTCCCAATGCACCATCCTTTTTTACTCATTTCTTGTTCAAGATTATTTTGTTCAAGTTCAATCGTTAAAACTTCAATCTTAGCTTCCATAGCATCAACTTTTTCTAACGATACACCAGAAACTATAGACGACGATTTTATGAATCCTTTGAAAGTTGCAGCTTGAAATCCTAATCCAAATATGTGTCATTTCTTGTTAATGCCTCCAAAAACTTCCATGTATATACTATTATTACGAAGTTGGATACTACTCTCACCATTATGATACTATTTCTCAAACATTAGAGTTCAGTACATTTTCTAAAAAAGAGTTATCATTAATATATATATATATATATATATATATATATATATATATATATATATATATATATGGCAAAGACTATTATACTATTATACTTTAAGGGTGGTGTATATATACAACTATCTTAGCTTATTTTTCATTAAACCACTCATCTGGTTTCCCTTTTGGCATATGACGTCTGTAGTAAACCTCACAATTGATTGTTTCTCTATTCAATTCTACCCTTTAAAAAAGTAACCAACGATCATTATGTTAGTATAAATATATATGATTAAATTTTCATTCCAACAATTAGATTATGTTAGTATGAATATGATTACTAACCATTTTTTTGGCATGTTCATTTGCAGTTATGGATCCTCGACTATGCACATTGTTTTCAACTTGAGATTGCCTATTTTTGCTTATTAATCATATAAATTTTTTTCCATGTCTCAGCTTGCCATTGATCTTTCAATTGTTCTAAATCTTCTTCCCCAATCCAATCACATATATCCTCACCATTATGCACCTTAAACAAAGCATTTTTTAAGGCAAAAACTTTTGAAGGTACCCAAACATTATCAAATCAAAACTAAACCTAATCACCACCATAATCTAAGTCCTAATAGTATGTGTAAGTCCTAATAGTATGTGTGACAGAAATTCAGTTACTTGAAAATTTAGGAACATGAATATTCAATATGCAAATCTTATATTATCTATAACCTTTATCCATCTTGTGATATCAACAAGTTTACCAATGTTCACAATTTAACAATTTTCACCAAATTCATATTCAAAAAGAGACAAGTTTTTAAATATCATAGTTTTCACTATTTATATATTGGTAGGGAATTCCATGCAATATCTTAAAGTCCTCTAACCAAGTACACATTGCGTCGTCATCCACATTACTCCAACATGAACATGCCTCTCCAAAATTTTCATTGAATATTTTTGTGATAACACCCCTCACTTTGGATTCTGGTTCAAAGCTAAAAGTATAAGAAAAATTACTAAGTTAGAGGCAATTTAATACATGCATCTATAGAACTACATTTATAAAATAAAAATTACTTATTTTCAAGTGTCAATCTTATTCAAATTCTTCCATCAGCATCCTTTGAACCCCGCTTGATGTTATCTAGTGTTAAAGATGATACCTCATTCTTCCATATGCATCCTTTGAACCCCACTTTTAAGGAAATGATGCACGTTAACTTTTCTCTATTTTTTTTTTGTCAAAAAAAAAATCCAAGTAAGGAAATAAATTATCATTGATTACATTATTAATATGTCATTAAAAGCATATAGAAATTTTTTATTTTTTTATGTTTATTTATAAAACTGTAACATTATATTTATAAATCAAATATATAAAATTAATTGAGAGTATACTAAGGTTTCATTCAGAAAAATAACAAAGTTTTCTTCCTTCATTAGAAATAAACTAGGCTTGAACAAATCATGATTGAGAATGACATTGCAGTTAAATTTAACATATGCAAATTTCTTATTCGTATTTTTGTTGCATCAGGGGAAAAACAGAACCCATAACAAACTTCAAGTTTCAAATTATTAAAACAAATAATGCTTAACAAAACTAGAGTATAATGAAAAATAGGAACACAAAAAATGCAATTTTAATATATAACAATCTAATATAAGTAATACATCCTAAAATTTGTAAGAAATAACTACTTAGTGTGTAGTGAAAAAGCTATTAAAGTAAACAAAATTATCTAAGAAATTACAAAAGGTTAAAATTTTCACAAAGAAATTATCTAAGAGACATTAACATACTTTATGGACTCAACACAGAGGGTGAAAGACGAAGATAGCAAAATAGAATTTGAATCTAAAATATATTGAAGCTTTATAGGGATAAATAAGGAAAAAAGTTATGCAAGGAAATGAATGTAGTATGACAAAAGTGTACCTTAAGTTTACGATGCAAAAAATAGGGAAAGAACGGAACCCAACAAAACCCTCGGTAGAGAGGTAGTGGACGCAAATTAGCAACACCGATTGATTGGAAGCAATGTGAGATTTAGGGTTTAGGAAGAAAAATGTGCTTTGGGGAATTAGGAAGAAAATTTCAGCAACAAGTTACAAAATTTTGTCTCAAAAATTTGTCGGTAAATTAGATTTTTCTAGTAGTGCAAGGTGCTCCTAGTCCCCTTGGCCATCATCATGGAAGCACTTCAAAAGAAAACTGTGTGAGAATTTTACAAAAGGATCTTGCACTTTTTGGAAATAGATGTCATTTTGCACATGGAGCAGCCGAATTGCGAAAATGAAAACTTTGCCTTGGTGATGTGGTGTGTTACCTAGGACTATTTTGATTATTATTGTTGTGCATTGCTACATAGGGGTAGGGATGATAATAGGTTAGGCCGTCCGTTAGGGGCCTATGGCCTGGCCTACTTATGGTCTGACCTATTTAATATAAAGGTCAGACTCAAGCTATTTTTAAAGCTTATTTATTTAAATAGGTTAGGCTCAAGCTTATAAAAAAGCCTATTAGACATGACAGGTCGACCTATATATATTTTATTATTTATTAATATTATTTTATATTACTATATTAATAATATTATTTCCTATTTTAAATTCTATCGACTAGGCAATCACTCAGTAATCATTTCATATTTAGTAGTCGTTCTATAATCTATAGCGATTCTATATTTGTTAGTCGTTTCATATTCGGTAATCGTTCGATTAGTCAATTACTCAGTAGTCGTTCCACATTTGTTTAAGAGGTAATAATAGGTGCGTTTGTTTTAGAAAAATTCTATTATTTGAAACCAAAAATTATTTTTTAGGGTTTAAAGGATCTTTGTTTCAAATTTTTTTTAAAATTATTTTGTTAGAAAAATTATTTTTTTGTTTAATATATATAAATATGTACATTGATATTGGTATGTAGAGAGCATAATGTGGTATGAGTAGAACATTTAAATATTTTAATGTGAATAAGACTTTTAAAAAGACTTCCAGGCCATGCCAAACTTTTAAAAAGGTCAGGTAAGACCTAAAAAAAAACCCTATGATAAGCCGTAGGTCAGACTTAGGCCTAAAAAATAAATCGTAGACCAGACTCATATCTTTCAAAGCCTAGCATGATATGGCCTATTCCCACCCCTACATATGGGTACTTAGAGGACTTATCTTATTTTAAGAGTTTTGTTGATTTCTGAACAATGATCATAGAGTCTTGTCCTTATTTTGGTCGGCGATGCTGATAAATTCCATTTTAGTTCATCTTATGTCATCCTTTCCATAAAAGTGATTCATTGAAGGTTTTAGCTTTATTCGCGATCTTTGTCCAAGGACTATAATCATTTGAAGCCAGAAGAGGAAATAACATATTATATCAAAATTTAAAAATTTTACGTAGTTTCTTTACTCTGTCCGCAATGAAAAATATTGATCCACCAAATCTCTAATCCAAAGAGATTGGCGTGGCCAATTAAATCGCTTTTCTAATCTGTTTGAGGGGCAACTTGAAAACCGCTAGCTAGAGAATATGCTGTTCAATAAAAAGGTTTCTAGAGAATGAACATTTCCAATTTTCTTACAATAAATTGATAAGTTAAGAGACGTTTATTTTCTAGTTTCTTTTCTAAAACTAAATATGTTAGAGACCTCAACAAAAAGTCATTCCATGAAATCATACAAATGTTCAATCTATCTGTATATTAGGCTAGTAGAAACGAACTATTTGCTTTCATAGCATACTTGCAACAATTATATACTTGCAACATATAATTGAACCATGGCCTACTAATAATATAGAAATAGTTTAAAAATGAGGAAGGGAGTGTTGGGTATTGGGTTCCCTTTCTATGTGAAGAAAAGCCCAAATATTGTAGTTCATATGTCTCACTTATTTAAGTGGAGAGTGGTCTAATTAGGATTACAAGAGAGACTATTTTTATAGGAAAGACAACCACCAAAAGAGAAAAGAGAGGAGTAACCCTATTCCCGATTTTGTTAAATCACTCTCAGAAAAACATCAATCACGAATTTGTTAACCGTTGGATCGGGCTAATATTTGGATAGCAGGTTCGCAACATTCAGGTTTTCATTTCCGACGGTTGGATTGGCAACACGACATCCAGAGAGGGAGAAATCGTACTCGCACAACATAAGATTTTTGGGTGTTTTTCTTCTTCTTCTTCTTATTTTTCATTTGTAAGCTTTATTGCTTTGTTGTTTTGGCTGGTTGTAGGCACACTCTGTGCATCATTTTGAGACTCTCTTGTATCCTTATTTGATTATAGTAGAGCTATTTCTTTGGTCTGGACTACCCGTGGTTTTTACCCTTGCATTGAAAGGTTTTCCACATTAAAATATCGGAGTTCGTTACATCATTTATTTTGATTAATTTGTTGTCATATATTTGTTGTTGCTCCTCACGTGTTCTTGCAAGTTAGGGGAATTTTATATCCGTTGTGTATTACTTGTTATTGTGTTTTTTTTTTTGTGTGTGTTTATTCCCATCAGAGTGGCATCATAGCTCTTGGTTGAAGGGCTATTCGACTTGCTGGAAGGATGGAGGCAAATATGAATATAAAGATGGTATGCTTGAATGGTACTAATTACTATTTGCGAAATGGCAAGATGAAAGATTTGTTATTTGTGACGAAAATGCATCTTCCTATTTTTTCTAAAAAGTCAGTTGATAAAATCTACGGAAGAATGGGATTTTGATTATCAACAAGTATGTGGTTTTGTTAGGCAATATGTAGAAGATAATGTTTATAATCATATTGCTAGTGAGACGGATGCAAAAAAGATGTGGGATAAGATAGAGACTGTGTTTGCCTCTAAATCAGGGAATAATAAATTATTCTTACTGAATAGTTTCATAAGTTTGACGTATAAGGAAGGAACGTCTATTTCAGACCACTAGAGTGAACTTCAGGGGCTCCTTGATCAAATGTCTGGAATGGGTATCAAGTTTGATGATGAACTATTGGGACTATTTTTACTATTATCTTTACTAGAGTCTTGGGAGATATTTCGGGTTTCTGTAACGAGTTCAGCTCCTAATGGTGTTGTTTCTTTGGAATGGCTAAGGGTGGTGTTTTGAATAAGGAGATGAAAAGGAAGGCACAGGGTTCTTCATCTCCATTTGAAGTTCTTGTCACTAAAAATAGGGGAGAAGTTAGAAAAAAGAACCAAAGTGTGGTAGAGAAAATAGCAGAAGCAAGTCCAAGTCTAGATACAAAAATACGAGTGTCATTATTGTCATAGAACAGGGCACATACAAAAGAATTGTTTTCTGTAGAAAAAGGAGAACAAAGGCAAGAAGGGTAAACAGAAATAAAGGGGTCGTGAAGATGATAGCGATGATGATCGTGTTAATACTGCTATTAGTAATGATCTTGTTATTCTCCGTGACTATGAGTCAATTAATCTTGTATCTGATGAGAGCTTGTGTATAATTAATCTTGTTACACCGAGGAAGGAGTTCTTCACATCTTATACTTCAGGTGACTTTGGAGTTTTGAAGATGGGTAATGATGGTGTATCTAAGGTAATTGGTGTTAGTGATGTATGCTTGCAAACCAACATGGGAATGCAGTTGTTGCTTAAAGGAGTCAAACATGCTCCAGATGTTTGCTTCAATTTGATCATTGTGCATATGCTTGATGAAAGTGGTTTTGATATTCATTTTGCTTCTGGAAAGTGGAAACTCAGTAAAGGTAACTTGGTTGTGACTAGAGGGTAGAAAATTAGTAAACTGTATTGGACAAAAGCTTTGGTTGCAAAAGACAGTGTGAATGTCGTGGATATGGAATCATCTTTGTAGCACCGAAGGCTTAGCCATATTAGTGAAAAGGGGATAAATTTCTTAGCTAGAAAGGATGTGCTTCTAGGATTGAAGATTGTAGATTTGGAGAAATGTTATCACTGAATGATTGATAAACAGACTAGAGTATCCTTCAAAAGGCATCATCCCTCTAGAAAGTCATAGTTGCTTCAGTTGATGCATTCTGACGTCTGTGGCCCTTTAAAGGTAAAATCTTTTAGTGGTGCACTTTATTGTGTTACTTTTATTGATGACTATTCCAGGAAACTATTGTTTATGTTCTAAAGACAAAAGACCAAATGTTGGAGAAATTCAAACAATTTCATGCTTTGATTGAGAGGCAGATAGGCAAGAAACTGAAATGTGTTCGTACTGACAACGGTGGTGAGTATTGTGGACCCTTTGATGTCTATTGCAAACAGCAGGATATAGTACATGAAAAGACTCATTCTAAAACTCCTCAGTGGAATGGTTTAGCAGAGAGGATGAATCGGACACTTATTGAGATAGTGAGGTGCATGCTCTTTGAAGTTAAGTTGCCTAAATATTATTGGGGTGAGGTATTGTACAGGGCGGTGCATGTTATTAATCTTACTCCAAATTTCGCTTTGAAAAGTGAGGTACCAAACAAGGTATGGTTTTGAGAAAATGTCAAGTATGATCACTTGAGAGTCTTTGGTTGCAAGAATTTTGTGCATGTTCTGAAGGATGAAAGATCCAAGTTGGATGCAACGTCAAAGCAATGTATCTTAATTGGTTATGGTGAGGATGAATTTGGCTACAAATTGTATGATCCTATAAACAAAAAGGTTATCAGAAATCGTGATGTAGTGTTCATGGAAGACCAAACTATGGAAGACATTGATAAGGTGGAGAAAACTACACCTAAGAGAAATTACGTCTTAGATGATGGTGATCCAGTTCGGTCACCTGTTCCTGATTTGGATACTAATGATGGTAATGTTGAGAATGATGAGCCACATGATTGTGTTGGTGATCATCAACTTAGAGATGAGGTAAATATTCCAACTAGTGAAGATCATGAGTTGCCACACGATGAGAATCTTAGTGATGCTTCTGAATCATCTCTAACCCAACTCATGAGGTCTAAGAGGTAGAGACAACCATATACAAGGTATGGTTATGATGAGTATGTGAATTCGACTGATTAAGGGGAACCAGAGTGTTTTCAAGAGGCCATGGAGAGTGAAGAAAGTCAAAAGTGGTTGGATGCAATGCATGATGAGATGAAATCCTTGCATGATAATCACACTTATGATTCGGTGAAATTGTCAAAAGGAAAAAGGGCTTTGGAAAACAGGTGGATCTATAGAGTGAAAATTGAGAGTAACTCAAGGTCTCCGAGGTATAAAGCCTGAAGGGTTTAACACGTTATTTCTTTGGTCTAGACGACCCGTGGTTTTTACCCTTGCATTGAAGGGTTTAACACGTTAAAATACCGTACGTCCTTTATTTTGATTAATTTGTTTTCATATATTTGTTGTTGCTCCTCAAGGGTTCTTGCAAGTTAGGGGAATTTTATATCTGTTACATATTACTTGTTATTGTGTTTTTTTTTTTTTTTTGTGTGTTTATTCCCCATCAGGGAGAATATAGAAGTGAAACCTTTTAAAAGAACAGTGTAATTTCTTTCATCACTCACTTTTAGTTGCTTACACACAAATGACCTCTATTTATAGTGGATGCCTCGAAAACTACTAACAAAATACAAGTTACATTACATCAACTTTTTAACCAAGATAAGACCTATATTACTAAGTCATATGTATTACAAAGTCATGATCTAGGATCCCAAACTTTACTAAGCAGTTTTATTTTATCAAAATAGATACATTCAGTTTTTCATAAAATGTTACAAAATTTTAAATTGTAAGGTATTTAAGTAATTTTATTAATTTATTTACATATATGTAGATATCATTACATCCTCTTGTTGGAACATAAGTATGTTATAGTGTAAATTTAAAAATGTGTTGAAGTGCCACATTGGAAAGAAATGCTTTTTGTAAATTTAAGTGGAGAGAAACTTGTTTTAGAATTCAAGTCCCACATTGGAAAGAAATTTTTTGAAATCTCACATTAGAAAACTATCATATTTTGAGTAGATTCAAATCTATACTAAAGTCCCAAATTGATTAGAAAATAAATGTGAGTTTACTTCCATCACTATATAATGAACTTCAAACTATTGTGAAAAGTACACCAAAGTTGGATGTTTTTCCCAACTTTCTCTTTTCTCCCTCTTATATTATGCTCGCCTAATTTTTGAGCCACTTCTCCCCTTTCTTTCTGTCCTTTCGGTTTAGAGCGGTTTTTATGCTGCAGTCCCTTCGGTTTAGAGCGGTTTTTATGTCGCAGTCCCTTCGGTTTTTAGAGCGGTTTTTATGCTGCAGTGCCTTCGGTTTTTTAGAGCGGTTGTTATGCAGCAATCGTTTTTTAGAGCGGTCATTATGCCGCAGTCCCTTCAATTTTTAGAGCGGTTGTTATGTCGTAGTTCCTTTGTTTTTTAGAGCGGTTGTTATGTCGTAGTTCCTTCGTACTACCATATTGCGAATGACATTAATCGTCATATTGAGAGTGACTTTAACCGTCATATTAAGAGTGGCTTTAAGCGCCATATTGAGGGTGTAATTCTAGAACGGTTTTCTACGGTGCAGTGGAACTCCGTTACAGTGATCTGAGTTGTTTTATCCTGGGGACTTCGTGGTTGATAGTCTGCCTTGCACAATTTGGGCAGTGCCGTGAAACGTCTTAAAGAGAGCGACCTAGTTTGCGACTCAACCCAGTAATATCTTCGATGACATAAATTGTGATTTTTAAATAGTTTTTGAAACTCAAAATCCAACAATTTTAAGATGTTTCTTTCTGCCATGTCAACCGAAGAGATTCTTGGATTTGATTATGTTGCCTCTGGTTTCAATAAACTGTTTCAGTTTGAAGCAAACAAAAAAGGATAAGAAAGCTAGAGAATTAACTCGTGGGAGCATAATGATAAGAATTATATTCTTAATGGACTTGCTGATGATCTGTATAACTACTACAGTTCCAACAATAATGGTAAAGATATTTGAGATGCTACCCAGAGTATCAGATGACTGATCCGTGGAGGCGCTCCCGTAAAATTCAGAAGATAACTCATTAGATCATCTATTAAGGTACGTCACTCGTGTCATATTTGAATTTAATATTGAAAGTTAATATGTCTCTTAATATTTGAATGTTGAAATCAATAAAATGTATCTTTTTGCTTACATGTTGTGTGATTTTAATTTTTGACATGCTATACTATGTCATATGAACACATTTGATTCCAAAATTAAGTAACTTAGGTTTAATTCCAAAGTTATTGTTAAATGATTTTGAAAAATGTGATTTTTGTAGTCAACCTAAAATAATAAAGAGTTCACATAAATTTGTAGTTAGAGAATCTGAGTCTTTAGATTTATTACACTTAAATATATGTGAGCTTGATGAGACATTAACAAAAAATGAAAAATAAAAATGAAATGTTTGACATTAAGAATCTTTGTAATTGAATAAGTTTTATAAATTGTCTAGAATTATACGTGGAACAACTGCACCATAATTGCTTGGAGTGAATGGTAAAGTTGAAGAGAAAAAAAAGAAAAGAAAGGGAATATAACTGTTATCGAACTAGTTGTTGCTGGTGTGCTTAACTATATTGTTGCATCTAATTGGTGTACAGAAAATATATTGCTTATTTGTTATGTTTTGAATAGAGTTCTTAAATCTATAAACAGAACATCTCCTTATGAGATAGTGAAGAAAAGACAATCGAACTTGTCTTAATTTCAATCATGGGGTGGTCTAACTTATGTCAGAATCCCCGATCCCGAGCGAATTAAACTCGCCAGTAGAGCCTATGAATGAGAATTCATTGGGTATGCGGTAAATAACAAAGCGTATAGGTTTTATGACCTAAATGCAAAAGTGATCACAGAGTCAAATGATGTTGACTTATATGAAAATAAATTACCTATAAAATGAAGAAATAGTGGGGGCAGCGAACCAAGTTACGTTCCTGTTACAAGAAGCACTGAAAGCAGCAAACAAGGTGAAACAAAAACTCGAAGAAGTAAGAGAGTCCAAGTTGTTAAAGATTATGGACCAGAATATATGGCCTATAATTTAGAAGAGGATCCTGCAAATCTTAAAGAAGCTCTGTCGTCATTGGATGCAGATCTATGGCAAGAAGCTATAAACGATGAAATGGATTCTCTAGAGTCTAACAAGACCTGACATTTAGTAGACTTGGCTCCTGGTTGCAAACCAATAGGTTGTAAATGGATTTTGAAAAAGAAACTAAAACCTGATGGATCTGTTGATAAATACAAGGCACGCCTTGTAACCCAAGGTTTTAGACAAAGAGAAAATATAGATTTCTTCGACACTTTTTCACCAGTCACTAGACTAACATTCATTAGGGTGCTTATATCACTTGCAGTTATTCAAAACCTGGTGATAAACCAGATGGATGTTAAAACAAATTTTTTTAAATAGTGACCTGGAAGAAGAAATTTATATGGAACAACCTGAAGTTTTTGTAATTCATGGACAAGAAGACAAGGTCTGTAAGTTAGATAAATCTTTATATGGTCTTAAACAAGCTCCTAAGAAATGGCAAGAAAATTTTGATAACTTGATTAAATCGAATGAGCTTAAAGTGAATGAAAGTGACAAATGTATTTACTACAACTTTGAAAATGACATTTGGACTATCATATGTCTCTACGTAGACGACATACTCATATTTGATTCAAACATTCATGCTGTAAAAGTTTGAAATCATTGTTGTGTAACAACTTTGATATTAATGACCTCAGAGAAGCAAATGTAATCCTTGGAATCAAAATTACTAGGTCAGAAAAGGGAATTTCTTTGGATCAATCTCACTATGTTGAAAAGGTCCTAAGGAAATATAATTACTTTGACTATAAACCTGTTTGCACACCATACGATCCAAGTGTGGAACTTTTCAAGAACATTGGTGAAGGTGTTATACAACTGAATATGCGAGCATATTTGGCAGCCTCATATATGCCACTGATTGTACTAGACCCGACATTGCCTACGTCGTGGGATTGTTGTGCAGGTTTACTAGTAGACCTAGTATGGAGCATTGGCACGCTATTAAAAGAGTCATGAGATACCTGAAAAGGACTATGAGTCTCAGATTACATTATCAAAGATTTCCTATATTCCTTGAAGGATACAACGATGCTGATTGGAACACCTTATCAGATGACTCCAAAGAAACCAGTAGCTATATTTTAGTATACCTAGTGGCGTTGTCTTGAAAATCGAAGAACATATGATATTGGTTTCGTCCACTATGAAGTCTGAAATGATAGTACTAATACTAGTTATTGCTACTGCTAGTGAAAAAGCAAGCTGGTTGAGATGCTTGCTAGCAGATATCCCTATGTGGGAAAAATCATTGCCAGTTGTGTTGATCGACTGCAATAGTATCGTGGCTATTGCAAAGATTGAGAATCGTTATTACAACGATAAGAGATGACAAATTCGTCATAAGCACAACGTTAGAGAGTTACTTTCTAAAAGAGTTGACGAAAGGATTAGCTACAGAGAAAGTCATAAATACATCCAAAAGGATGAGACTAATGCCTATAGAGTCACTCATGATGGTAACCCGACCTAAAAGACTGGAGATCCCAAGAATTAGGTTCAATGGGTAATAACAAGTCGTGAAGTGATATGAGATGAACATGCTATTATAAATTACAGAAGCATGATTCCTGAAGTGATGATAGGATGAGGTAATAGAAACTCTTAATGAGATCTATAATCTACATGGAGGGAGTACCTAGCTACAGGAGTACTCTTGATAGACTCACCTATGTGAATGTGGAAGTGGGACTACTTCCTATGGAATTTTGAGGCATAATTCCTAGAGCGTTCACTATATTGGGATACACGTGCAAGGCCATTAATGCACGGGCTTTTGAGAATACACCCTATGAAAAGGTTGTGTGTGAGTTTGATGTCAGAGATAGAGTTCAAGACTACGATTCACTCTTGATGAATCTGAATCTTACTTACTATGCAAAGGTTAAAGTCAAGAGACACCTTTGTTTATGCACGATCTTATAAAAGCATTTGATGTTATTTCAGAAACATTTTTCTAAATTCAAGTGGGAGATTGTTGGAACATAAGTATGTTATAGTGTAAATTTAAAAATTGTGTTGAAGTCCCACATTGGAAAGAAATATTTTTTGTAAATTTAAGTGGAGAGAAACTTGTTTTAGAATTCAAGTCCCACATTGGAAATAATTTTTTTTGAAATCTTCATATTTTGAGTAGTTTCAAATCTATACTAAAGTCCCACATTGATTAGAAAATAAATGTGAGTTTACTTCCATAACTATATAATGAGCTTCAAACTATTGTGAAAAGTACACCAAAGTTGGATTTTTTCCCAACTTTCTCTTTTCTCCATCTTATATTCTGCTCGCCTAATTTTCGAGCCACTTCGGTTTTTATAGCGGTTTTTATGCTGCAGTCCCTTAGGTTTTTTAGAGCAGTTTTTATGCTGCAGTCCCTTCGATTTTTAGAGCGATCGTTATGTCGTAGTTCATTTGTTTTCTTGAGCGGTTGTAATGTCGTAGTCCATTTGTTTTTAGAGCGGTTGTTATGTCGTAGTTATGAGTGGTCGTAGTACCATATTGCAAATGACATTAGTCGTCATATTGAGAGTGACTTTAACCGTCATATTAAGAGTGGCTTTAATCGCCATATTCGTGGATGATAGTCTGCTTTGCATAATTTGGGCAGTGCTGCGAAACGTCTTAAAGAGAGCGACCTAGTCCGCGACTCAACCCAGTATTATCTTCGGTGACATAAAATAGTTTTTGAAACTCAAAATCCGACACCTCCTCTGTATGAAATAAGTAAAGAACTATTAAGATATCTATTTATTTTGCATGCAGATATCTATTTAGTCATTCTGGCCAATTATATTTGCAAGCACGAATTTTTTCTATCCCTAGCTGATAAACTCATTCGGATCTTAGGATCTTAAGAATCTTGTATAGTACCACTAATTCATGCTTGAAATTTTGATTCTAGAGGCATGCACAACGGCTCATGTTCATTTGGAATGTATACATCTAAAATTAATGTTGGGTTCTCTTGAAATAATTTCTCTTGGACATGAACCAAGCGAACTACAAATAACATTTATATGAGGATTATAGTTGTCAGGAACCTACAATAACTTTTTTTAAGTGACAAAATGTTAGACGTGTGAATTGGAACATCAAGGAATGTGTGATATACCTATCATCCATGCATGATCTCTAGAGAAAAAAGTATGCTGAGTATCTTTTTCAATAAGATTTATGGATGATAAAAATATAATTTTTTAGTAACGATCTGAATAGTTTTCTGTAACTTCTTTTTCTATCCTATAAGATAAATAAAAAATAAAAAAAATAAAAATAAAAAACATTTTTACTAATATAATTATTAAACTAATATAATTGAGATTATATAATATTATTTTTCAATTTAATATTTGTTAAAACTATTCATTTTAATAAAATCTTATTAGTTTTAGCATTAAAAAATTTTAAAATATTACTTTTTTAATTTAATATTTGTTAAAACTATTAATTTTAAATAAAATTTTATTAGTTTTAATATTAAAATATAAAACCTTTTAATTTATTAAGTAATTTTTTAGACTTTTTATAAACTAAAAAGTTAATTCTTTAAAGGTCTAAAGAAATGGCTTTAGTAGCATGTTTTTGAAATAAAATTTCTCAAACATCTATGGAATTGTAAGTTTTCAGCCCGAAAAATAATTTACTTGTTAGATATAATTTCAGATGATATAAAATTAATTATAAAATTTTGTTAAAATAATTACATTAAAAATATTATATAAAAATACATCATATTTTAATTATATAATAACTAGTGTGTTAACTCATACACCGTAAATATTATAATAAATAAATATTAACTTTTTTTAAATAATATACAAATTTCAGTAGTTAAGAAAGGATATTCAAGTATGTGTTCTAGTTAAATAGAAAAGAAAACACGTAACAATTTGGTAATATTGATGATTTCATGTGTATCACACCTATAATTATAAATTATATATGTTATAAAAATTGATCTACTAAATTATTTTGTATCATTTCATATAAAAGGTAAACTACTAATTTTAATGTTTAGTTGTCGATCACTGACTACTTATTTGTCTTAAACAAAGAACTCTCATATATTGGAATCAACATTGCTTTCATTACCACCTAACTTTGAGAGCAATTCATTAACTAAAAACTAATTCCACTTTAACTCATCTACCTTCTCGCAGAAAAGTAAAATCCGACAAAAATTTAGGATGATTGATCAATACTACTCAACATATATGTACTTCAAGAGATTTAGTGTTACTCATAATACCTTTAGATAGTAAGTAAGATTCAAATTCAACAAGAGTGATTTGTAGTCTTAAACTCTATCTATGAAATCAAACCTACACACAACATTTTTATATGGTGTATTCTAAAAAGCTCGTGGATTAATGGTCTTGGACGTATATCACAATATAGTGAACGCTCTAGGAATTATGCCTCGAAATTCTAGAGGAAGAGGTCCCACTTCAACATTCACATAGATGAGTCTATCAAAAGTACTCTTGTAGCTAGGTACTCCACTCCACATAGAATATAGATCTCATTAAAAATTTATATTACCTCATCCTATCATCGCTTCAAGAATCATGCTTCTCTAATTTATAATAGTACGTTCAGCTCATATCACTTCACGACTTGTTATTACCTATTGAACCTAATTATTGGGATCTCTAGTCTTTTAGGTCAGGTTACCATCATGGATGACTCTATGACATTAGTCTCATCTTTTTGGATGTGTTTATGACTTTCTCTCTAGTTAACTCTTTTGTCAAAGAATCTGTTAAATTTCCATCAATGCATACATGATCCACTATAGCAACTCCTTTAGAAAGTAACTCTCTAACAGTGTTGTGCTTACAACGAATTTGTCGTCTCTTATGGTTGTAATAACGATTCTCAATCTTTGTAATAGTTGTGGTACTATCGCAGTTGATCAATACATTTGTCATAGGTTTTTCCCATAAAGGGATTTCAACTAACTTGCATCTCAACCAACTCGCTTCTTCACTAGTAGTAGTTAGTGCTATCATTTGAGAAATCCATAAGGGATTGACCCAATATCGTCTATTCTTCGATTTCTAAGATACAACACCACTAGTTAAACTAAAATATAGCTATTGATTGCTTTGAAGTCATCTAATAAAATATTTCAATCAGCAACAATGTATCCTTCAAAGACGGCAAAAAATCTTTGATAATGTAATTCGAGACTCATGGTCCTTTTTAAGTATCTCATAACTCTTTTGATAGTGTATCAATGCTCCATATTAGATCTACTAGTAAACGTGCACAATAGTCCTACCATGTAGGCAATGTTGGATCTAGTACAATCAATGACATACATGAGACTGCCAATGATGCTTGCATATTCAATTTGCCTTACACCTTCACTAGTGTTCTTGAAAGATTTTACACTTAGATCATTTCAGTTTCGAAAAACTGTTTAAAAATCACAATTTATATCATCGAAGATATTACTATGTTGAATCGCGAATTAGATCGTTATATTTAAGATGTTTTACGGCACTGCCCAAATTATGCAAAGCAGACTATCAATCACGAAGTCCCCAAATAAAACAATTCAGATTCACTGTATTGAAATTCTACTGCACCGTAGAAAATCGTTTTAAAATTATACCATCGGTATGGCAGTTAAAGGCACTCTTATTATAACGATTAAAGTTATTCGTAATATAGTACTATGATCACTTACAATTCAAAAAAAAACTACGACACAAAAAACCACTCTAAAAGAGTACGACACAAAAACTGTTATAAAAGACTACGACGCTGGCGCTCAGCGTAGTGTTGAGATCACTAAAAAAATCGACGGAACTACGACATAAAAATTACTCTAATAGTTTGGAACTTCCACAAGCTCATGTCAAAAAAGAAAAGGAAATGACACAAACACCGAAGATGAAAACAAACAAACCATATCCCCTAACAATATTAACTAACTTTTTTTTTCCGATATATATAAAACCTAATTATTAAGACCTATTTCTAAGGGTAAGTGCCGCCAGTACCAGTGGTGTGGTGTCGACCCTTCCCCAAGTGCCCAGGGGTGGCCGCAGCGTTGTGTTGGTGCGCTGCCTGCTTATCCAGCTCCGCCTGGTTAACCCTTTCTTCTTTCTTTTGAGTTGCCATCTCCTTTTGCAAGGGATCATGTGCCGTCATCTTCTCCGTCTGTTAATTTAAACTACAAATTAGACATCCATCCACTAAATACGTGTAATGTGTATTTTCATTTTGAATTTATTTGCATTAATATATATATATACATATTTAAATATATGTTTTTATAATTTTTAAAAATATAAATAATTATTTAAATAAAAAATATAAATAATTAAAAAGTAAATGTCTCCTTAAAAATTAAAAAGAAGTTTGTAGAAAAATTTTAAAATTATTTTGATTCTGTTTATTGATCAATTTCATCCATATATAAAACTACTAACAAATAAAATACTAAAGATATAGTTGTAATTTTTGATATATTTGATCTATAGAAATTTTTGTAGTTAAAAAATAAAATAGTTGTTTAAACAAGGAATAATAGTAGATTGGTCCACTCTGTTCACCTGTTATTAATCCACTAAAAAATCGGACGAAACAAGTTAATTTAGATAATCGAATCCAAAATACCATTCTATTCTACATCATAGTTGGCAACCCATCCCACTTTTTCAATGGATAAACTGACCAGACTAAATTATGTAGATAAATTTAAATTTTTCACTCAACCACCTTAAAATAACAAACATGCAGATAAATTTAAATTTTCAACTCAACCACCTTAAAATAACAAATAAAACGAAACAATGACAAATTCGACTCGACTTATCATCCTAATTTAATCCTAAGTATTAGTCGTATTCAGCGTAGCTAAATTAATTAAACAAAATAGATAAATAAATATATTATACAATTAATCAATAAAAAAAGTAACCTTCTCTTGGACATTGGCCTTGGTCTTCTCCATACCAGATTTGGCAGAAGCACCGATGTTGGCAGCTGTTTCCTTAATGTTCTCTCCCACTTTCTTTCCTCCCAGCATTTTCAATTATTTTTTTCAACTATCAATTCTTTGATTGTTTCCTTCTATATGATTTTTCTAGAATGCGTTCTCTTTTTGCTTAGTGCATATAGTGCACTCTTTATTTTCCATTTATAGACATAGATTTATTTTGGTGCCAAACAGCCTCATATACGCGTGTCAAATTGAAGAAAACGTGGCCAGTTAAACGTCTCCCACGTATTTGTCATATGTCATTGATTAGTTAAAAAATAGGGACACGTGGCAGACACCAACTTGAGGGAATTATTCGGGCCGGTCATCAACTCATCATCATCAACAAACGCTTCGACTCGTTTTACGCTGAAACAAATAAATCTGTATTCAATTATTTGGATCACACTTTCTCGTAGTTGGACGGATGTTTAACTATGGGCGACAACTCTTCTTCTCATACAAATTTATTGATAGAATTAAATTATTTTTTAAAATACTATAATAATAATTTTATAAAACTTTTACTAATAAAAAATAATTCAATTCCGTTAGATTAATTTTTGAATTTGTCTTTAAGTGCAGTTGTCGCATCACAAATTTTCACTAATATATTTTAAGTGTTAGATTTTATTAGATCACCTTTTACATAATTTTCATTTGAGGTATGTCAATGTTAAATGTTGTAGGAAGTCAATAAATACGGAATATATCGTAAAAGGTTTAAAAAATTGGCCATATATGGTATGTTCATAACAATTTTAATAAATAAAAAAATAATCTAAAATTCTAATATACTATGATATATATATATATTTATAT
>JBBPBR010000006.1:22925517-22945049 GCA_037974775.1 Cicer pinnatifidum | reverse complement strand
TATATATATATATATATATATATATATATATATATCAAACTACATTCTCGAAGAACTAAAATAAATTAAAATAAACTTACTAAAGATAAAAATGTTAAATTTTTATCTTATAAATCACGTACTTATTAGACGAATAACATTGACTAATAACTATAATAGATTATAATGAACCTAGTAAAGACTCAATTTACGTAAAATCATAATTCATTGAGACTTATGCACATATTGGACGAACTACATTGTCTAAAAGTCAAAACAGATTAGAATAAACTTATTAAAGACAGTAAAAACCTAAAGCATTAATTCATTGAGACAGATGCACTTATTAGATGAACCACGTTGACAAAGAACGAAAATGGACTAAATAAATCTAATAAATACCAAAATTATCTAAAATCTTAATTCATCGATACTTACGCACTTATTGGACGATTTACATTGCCTAAGAACTAAAATGAATTACAATAAACCTATTAAAAACCAAAATGACCTAAAATCTTAATCCATTGAGACTTATGTACTTATTGGACGAACTACAATGCCTAAGAACGTAAATAGACAAAAATAAACCTATTAATGACCATATGATATAAACTCTTAATCCATTAAGAGTTATGCACTTATTGGATGAACTACATCGCCTAAGAACCAAAATGAATTTGAATAAACCTATTAAAGACATTAATGACCTAAAGTCTTAATCTATCGAGACTTAAGCACCTATGGGATGAACTACATTGACTAAGAATAAAAATGACTAATATAAATCAAGTAAAGGCGAAAATAACCTAAAATCTTAATCCATTGAGACTTATGCACTTATTGGACGAACTACATTCTCTAAGAACCGTAATGGATTAGAATAACTGTATTAAAAACAAAAATGACCTAAATTCCTAATCCTTTGAAACTAACACACTTATCAGACGTACTACAATGGCTCAGAACCAAAATTATAAGACCCTTAATTTTTAAATCCTAAATTATAAAATTTTAGGGTATTTTGTGTTGAATTTCTTAGGCTTTTAGCCCAGCTTTTTGGTATTTAGTGAGTTAAATGTCAAAAATATATTTTTGGAAATTGGATTAAAATTATTTGTCGAAGAATAGTTTATTTATGTTACGAAGGATTTAATGTCGAGCAGTTTTGTTAAAAATATCTCGGGTTGCTGAAAATTGTATCTGTCAATTGAGTTGCGACGAGAGTCGATATTTTTATCAAATGATTTGAGAGGTTATGGGCGAAATGGTAATTTTGATAAATATCTTGATAATTTTAAATATTTGTTAAGTTATAATTAATATATTTATATATATATATATGTTTGGAGGGAAAAAGAAAGGAAGAGAAAAAGAAAGAAAATAGAAAAGGAAGGAAAAAGGGAGAAAGGAAAACAGAAAGAAAAACATTTCCTTCGTGAGAACGTCTTCTTCCTCTCCCTGCCTCGCGACTCCATCTTTCTTTCTTCTCCATTCTTCTTCTTTTGTTTTTCTTTTGCTGCAAGAAAAGGAACCAAGGCTTAGTGGGTGAGGAAGCAAGGATTTCTCAGCTTCATTCTTCTTCTCGGATTTGAAAAAGAAGAAAACCAGTGTTGGTGTTTTCAAAACTGCCAAACTCAAACCTTCACTTTTCTTCTATATCTAAGCTTCGATTCGCGAAGAGATAGAAGGGAAAGTTACTCATCTCCACGTTGTAGTGCTAGTGAACTAACTTTGGAAGCGACGTCAAGAGCGGAGATTTTATATAAATTAATTACGGTACCGTAATCGCATGTTAGAGCTATCGTTAAGGTAAGGGTTCCTTCCAAACTTTTAGTTTGCATTTAGGGACTTATTTATGGTTGTGTGGAAAATAAATTTGTTGGGTTTGAAGTGTAGATTTAGGGAAAATGAATTTAATGCTTTTATGGGTGAAAGTTTGGAGCTGAGTTTTTGGTGAAATTGATGAGTGTTTTCGTGGGAAAGGAATTTGATTCATCTATATGTGTTATTGAGGAAAAGAAATTTGATGTGTTTGAGTTGTGGTTTGCGAAAATTAGTTGGGTATGTTTTATGTTTGAGTTTTGTGGAAATTTATGGTGATTCCTGTTTGGTGTGCTTGATGTGTTCATAAATTAAAATTATGAAATTTTGAAGAAGAAACTTATGTGATTTGGTGGAAAATGAGTTTGATTCATTTATGTGTGTTTTGAGGAAATTAAATTTGAGATGTTTGAGGTGTGGTTTGTGACACTTAATTTTGCATGATTCATGTTGAAAATGTGGAAATTTATGGATGATTAATGATTGAACTTGTTGTGAATTTTGTGGAATTGGAATTGATCGAATTTAATGTATATTGTGGATTAAATTTGATGTGTGGTGGTGAGAAAATATGCTTGAGTATGCTCTGTGTGATTGAAAAATCATTAGTGTTAAATGAGTATTAAAATTGGGGAATATTTTAATATATGCATTTACTTAATGATTGTAGTGAAAGGAGTCAGAGTATGCTCATGCATTTCATAGTACATGGTGACCGCGATGGTGCCATGGTGATAGTGGTGACCGTGATGGGCCACGAGATGATGTCATGTAATTTGTTGGTTCATCTTATCCTTACAAGAATTATCGCATCGTGCTGATATGTAAGAGATTGCACTCTAGAACATGTTGATCTGTGAGCGATTGCACTCTAGAAATAGTGTAAGGCCTATGATAGGTGACACTTTAGTAAATCGTGTGGGCCTGTGATGGGTGGCACCTTTATAATTAGTATAAGGCATGTCATAGGCGATACAATTATGATTTACGCCCCTTCGAGGAGGGTTTTGATTGGAATTCCGAGTCCATGCATTTTGGCATATACGCATTGCATTAGGGTGCTTGGCACGTGAGTTATCTTTGATTCAAGATTATGATTGAGTGTTTGAACTCAAGTTGTTGTTGTGATTGATTGCAAAACCTTTTCTGTAACATCCCTCTTTTTCGAGACATTAACTAACGAAATTTTAAACCTAAAAATACATATTCATTTTTATTTATTTATGATTATCTTAAATACTCATTTATCTTAAAATCAATAAATAATATTTTTATTTATATTTTATAAATAAATCTTAGTTGGTCATAAACTTTGGACTTGTGGAAAACTCACCCAACAAGTCTAACCCCAGCACAAAAGTATCTTGGAGCCTCCAACTGCATGTTATTGTACTTCCTCGCATTTCTCCTATTGGGTTGACCGTGACATTATTCACTCAAATAACACTATATGTGACGTCCTGTCAAATGTAAGGGTCATCTCCAAATAACAAATACAGAGCAAATATGCATGCATATATAGTTGTTATAGCAAAAAATATAAATAAATCATATATTTCATTTAACAGTTAAAAATCACAACGCACCAAAAATACAAATAAACTAAAATGCACAATCTATTTGTTAGACTATATGTCAATGCATGATTCCGGAATATCACCTCCCCCGCAAGGGCTTCGTGGGTTCTTCCAAGCAACACCACTAACTCAAAATTCCCGCAAGGATCTGTGGGCTCCAACCAATTATGGATGCACCACACAACTATGAATGTATGAATGTAGACGCTTTTGTTAGTGTTGGGAAAAACAGCATAAGTTCAAAATAATTAAGACACAATCACAATACAAGAATATAACGTGGAGAGAAAAAACCACGGCCGCTGCCTAAACCGGCAACCAGAGAATTAACACTATGTGAAAATTGTTACAACACATAGACTTCTCTTAGAGAATTAACACTATGTGAAAATTGTTACAACACATAGACTTCTCTCACCCACACCCAACACCCTAGTACAACCACACTCTTACAAATCAAATATTTAAACTAAGTCAGATACAAGCTTAAAGTGCTACATGCTGACTGGTGTTGGTGCATTTGAAAACAAAGGACCAAAACCCAATATATAGCCTTGGCCTTCTCCTTATTCTCCCACACTAAAGGATGTGGGACTTGCAATCAACCCCAACAATCTCCACCTTGATTGTAAGAGTTACAGCTTCTGCTTCCATTGTCTTACCGACAATCATACTCCACCATAAAAAGTACACTTCACTTGGAACTAAACCATCCCAAGAATTTTCTCCACTTGGAACTAAACCATTCCAAGAGTTTTCTCCACTTGGAACTAAACCATTCCAAGAATTTTCTCATGTCGAAACCTAGATGAAATTTATGGTGCAACTCCCATGTTGGCTTCCAGGAAGTTCTTCAACCATCGACACATCACCACACACCTTGCATCAATGCCAACCAATGCCCGTGTGCTGTTCTGAATCCGCTAGCAATAATTTGTCCTTTTTCATGGTATAGCGGAAATACCATAAGGACACCATCATCTCCCAAAACAAGGGAGACCTTGCCAGCACTTGTCTTAGAGTCTTTTTCAGATACTGCTCCACCTGGACAATTTCTCTTCATATGCCCAGACTTTCCTTTCAACGCCTTGTGTAATCCTGATTGTATAAGCACATCCTTGACTTGTACTTTCCACAAGCCAAAGTTGATTCTTCCATCAAACTTCTCTATGTCAAACTTTATAATGCTTGAATAAGACATAGCAGCTGCACGCAGACTGTAAACTGTGCACCAGGTAAGTTCCCAGGAAAGAGAGGTGGGTCACAACAGACACGCTTAAATACCAAGTCTTTCCTTAGCCAGAACCTCCCTAAACATCACTTTCACAGTATCACCTTTCCCCTAACAATACCAAGGATAATTCTTTTCTGATGTGGAAGATCAGACAAAGCTGCAACCACATAGCATACTAAGAAAAATTATCCCACCGAACCTCCGAACCTGGCTATGATACCACTTGTTGGGGATTCCGGAGGAGCCCGACAATTCGGAATGTGCTAAACAAGGATTTATAAGAGACTTAGACACCACATCTCAACCCAAAACCTTAAGGCATTAGGATTATGGGTCATTCTCCTTACATATCCAATACAGCCTCCATTCTTGGTCAATGTGGGACTAACCACTCATAATTGAATACCCAACAGTTAGTAACAATATAGATCACTCGACCAGAACTTCCAAAAGTAATCACCTTGAAAAGCCACAACATGTCAAGCACAACCATTATAACAATGTATCACATAACGTTCATTTTCCACAATTTGAACATGTCAAACACAACCATTATTAATATTCATTTTGAAGATAACACACAAATAGAACCAATACACAACATCACTGTACATTTATATCACATATAATTCAAGTAGGAAAACGAATGGAGTGATGCCCTTACCGTTACTAAAGTTGTATTTAGAATTATGCTTCACAAACTCTTGTCTCACTCATTTCACACCTGCTGCTGTGCGAGCATAGTTTCTCCTCTCTGAATGTCGTTTCACCGATCCAACCGTTGAAAACGTAGATCTGAATGTTACGAACCTTCTGTCCAAAAATGAGCCCAATCCAACGGTTAATGAATGTGCAATTGATGTTTTTCTGATACTGGTTTAACAAATTCGGGAATAGAGTTACTCCTCTCTTTTCTCTTTTGGTGGTTGCCTTTTCTATCAAAATGGTCTTCCTCTCCTTCTCTCCTAAACCATTTTTCTATATCGCATAACTTTTTTTAATTGAGGCATCCGTTTTGTTTTATTCATTTTTATGAGTAACGTGATATTAAGTGGAAAACGTGATATCAAATGGGTAAAATGGAGAACGTAGTAGTAAGTGAGGAACATGATATTAAATGGGGAAAGTGTGGGTGATATTAAGTGGGAAAAATGGGGAACGTGATATTAAATGGAGAAAGTGGGAAACGTGTATTCGATGGACACGTGACATTTCAACTAATCCATGAAACTTGTTTTTAACGGTTGTCATTTGATGCTTTTATTATTATTATTATTATTATTATTATTATTATTATTATTATTATTATTATTATTATTATTATTATTATTATTATTATTATTATTATTATTATTATTAAAAATTAAAATAATATCATCAACAATTATTTCTACTCCTAAGGTAAAAATATAAAAATAAAATAAAATGATTGGATGTTACATTTTCGAAACTCAAGTTGTCATTGTGATCGTGCTATAATTGCTAAGTGTGAATGTTTTGGATTTGTGTGTAAGTGTGATTGATTGCACAACCTTTTCAAAACTCAAGTTGTCATTATGATTGTGCTATAATTGCTAAGTGTGATTGTTTGGATTTGTGTGTAAGTATTGATTGATTTCGAAATCCTTTTAAAAGTTGAATTTTGTTGTTTTCTGATGTGTATTCGAATACAGAAGGTTGTATTCGAATACAGACATCCTATTTTAGCTACTGACTTATGTGTAGTCGAATACATAACGTTGTATTCGAATACAGACATGTTGTTTTTGCTACTGACTTATGAAACATCCTTGTATTCGAATACAAAGATGTTGTATTTGAATACAACAGTACAATATTGTTTGAAACTCAATTTTTCAACTTTGATTATACATGTTTAACATATGGAAACCCTTTCAAGGTGCATGCTAGGTTGAAAGGCCATTTTATGCATTTGAAATTTAAATGTTATGTGTTAATTGTTAATTTTAGTTGGTGACCCTTTACAACTATTGTGGAAATATGGGATTTGCCCTCATATGAGAACTAGGAACATCCTACCGGTTAGTACCCTGTGGATGGGAAGGTAGTTGGACATACCTGACCGGAGTTGTGTCAGGAGGATCTTGCGGGGAGCGTGGAAATCACTCGGGTTCTACAGTTTTTTGTAGTATGATCAGAATAGGTGGACGTATAGGGACTAGATGTCTTTCTTTTTTGTTGTATTTATTTTAATTTGGAAGACTGTACCTATACCAATATTGTCACCTTGACATTTTATTTTGAAGGGTCCATGTACCATATTTTGAATAAAGCTAATAAAGATCAAAATCACCTAATATCTTAATCTATTGATATCTCTCCACTTATTGGATGAACTACATTTACTAAGACTCAACAAGGACTTGAATAAACCTAGTAAAGACAAAAATGACCTTAAATTTTAATCCAATAAGACTTAAGAACTTAATGGGCGAACTACGTTGACAAAAGATTCAAAACGGGCTACAATAAAAACTAGTAAGGACCAAAATGACCTAAAATCATAGTCCATTGAGATTTATGCATTTATTTGAGGAACTACATTTACTAACAAAGAAAATGCTGATTGGACAAACTACATTGACTAAGAACCAAAATGGTTTCGAATAAGCCTAGTCAATTCAAAAATGACCTAAAATCATGACCAATTGAGACTTTAGCAATAATTGGGCAAACTACATTGACTAAGATTCAAAAAAGACTAAAATAAATCTTGTAAAGACCAAAATTACCCAAAATCTTAATTCATTGAGACTTATACACTTATTGAACGAACCATATTGACTAAGAACCAACGTGGACTTAATAACCCTAGTAGAGACCAAAATGACCTAAAATCATAATCCATCGAGACTTATGCACTTATTGGATGAACTATAATGACTAAAAATGAAAATTGACTAGAATAAACGTTGTCAAGAACAAAATAACCTAAAATCTTAAGCTATCAAGACTTAAGCACTCATTAAACAAACTACGTTGACTAAGATTCAAAACATACTAGATAAATCTTGTAAAGACCAAAATTACATGAAATCTTAATCCAATAAGACTTATACACTTTTTGGACGAACCATATTGACTAAGATCTTAAAATGGACTATAATAGTAGAGTCGAAAATGACCTAAAATATTAATATGTTGAGAATTATGCACTTATTGAACGATTTACAATGAGTAAGAACAAAATTGGAATAGACTAAACCTATTAAAGACAAAAATTACCCAAAATCTTAATTTGTTGAGACCTCAACACTTATTGTTCAAACTAAATTTACTAAAATGGACTAGAATAAACGTAGTAAAGACCAAAATGTCATGAAATCTTAATCCATTGAGACTTAAGCACTTATTAAAGAACTACAATGACTATAAACTAAAATGGACTAGAATAAAACTTAGTAAGAACAAAATTATCCAAAATCTTAAATGATTGAGACTTATGGACTTATTGGACGAACCACATTGACTAAGAACCAAAATGGACTATAATAAAACATGGATAAACAAAAATGACCCAAAATCTTAATTTGTTGAGACCTAAACACTTATTGGACGAATTACATTGACTAATAAGAAAAATAGATTTGAATAAACTTAGTAAATTCCAAAATGTCCTAATATGTTAATCCATTGAGACCTCTACACTCATTCGTTGAACTATATTGACTAAGAACCACAATGGAATATAGTAAATTTTGTCAATACTAAAATTACCCAAAATCTTAATTGATTAAGACTTATACACTTATTGAACGAACCATACTGACAAATAACCAAAATGGACTGGAATAAACCTAGTAAAGTTCAAAATGATCTAAAATCTTAATCCATAAAGATTTTAGATGAGTTATATATTGACTAAGAACAAAAATTGACTAAAGTAAACCTAATAAAGAACAAAATGACATAAAATTTTAATGCATTGAGACTTATTCACTTATTAAACACCAAAATTACCGAAAGTCTTAATCCATTGGCTAAGAACAAAACTGGAATAGAATAATCCTGTTAAACACCAAAATTATGGAAAGTCTTAATCCGTTTATTCATATGCATTTATTGGACAAACTACATTGACTAAGAACCAAAATGGACTAGAATAAACTTCGTTAAGACCAAAATGACCTAAAATCTTAATCCATTCACACTTGTGCACTTATTAGACGATATACATTTACTAAGAACAAAACGAAATAGAATAAACCTATTAAAGACCAAAATTCCCCAAAACACTTATTGGATTAACTACATTGACATAAAACCAAAATGGACTAAAATAAACCTAGTAAAGACCTAAAAGACCTGAAATCTTAAACCATTGAGACTTAGCATTTATTGGACGAACTACATTGACTAAGAACAAAAATGGACCAGAATAAACCTTGTATAGAAAAAATGACTTAAAATATCAACCTATTTACAGTTTAGCGCTTATTGGGTGAACTATGTTGACTAAGATTTAAAACGGACTAGAATAAATCTTGAAAAAACCAAAATTACCCCAAACTTAATCCATTGATACATATGCACTTATTGAACAAACCATATTGTCTAAGAAACAAAATGGACTATAATAGCCCTAGTAAAGACCAAAATGATCTAAAACCTTAATCCATTAAGACTTCAACACTTATTGTATGAACTACATTGACTAAGATTCTAAATGCACTAGAATAAACATTGTAAAGACCAAAATGAGCTAAAGTATTAACCTATTGAGACTTTAGCACTTATTGGACGAACTACGTTGACTAAGATTCAAAATGGACTTGAATAAATCTTGTAAAGAAAAAAATTACATAAAATCTTAATCCATTGAGACTTACGCACTTATTGGACGAATTATATTGACTAAGAACAAAAATGGACAAGAACTTTAACAGCTCGACCCTTACCGTTATCGACGCTGGCTGTGTGAATGTATGGACAGTGGTACCTCACCCCAAAGTATCGGGTTCGATTGCCACGGAATGCAAAAACTCGTTATTCCTTATACAAAGGAAAGGGGGCGAGAATGTCGTGACTAATAGTTCCAATAACGGTAAGGGTCGGGTTAGTACAAGAATTAACTTGGTAAAGACCTAAATGAGCTAAAATCTTAATCTATTGAGACCTCAACACTAATTGGACGAACTATATTGACGAAGATTCAAAATGTACTAGAATAAACCTTGAAAAAACAAAAATGACAATAAATCGTAACCTATTTAGAATTTAGCACTTTTAGATGAAATCCAGTGACTAAGAACAAAAATTTACTAGAATAAACATCATAAAGAATAAAATGACTTAAAATCTAAATCGATTGACATTTATGCACTTATTGAGTGAACTACAATGACAAAGAATAAAAATGGACTAGAATATAACTAGTAAAGACCAAAATGACCCAAAATCTTTATTCATTAAATCGGATGCACTTATTGGATGAACTACATTGACTAAAAACAAAATCTATCTAGAATAAACCTAGTAAAGAAAAAAATGACCTAAAATCTTAATACATTGATGCTTATGTATTTATTTGACGATGTACATTGACTAAATACAAAAATGGATTAGAATAAACTTGTTAAAAACCAAAATTGTTGAAAGTCTTAATCCATTTAGACATATGCACTTATTGGACAACTACATTGACAAAGAACCAAAATGGACTAGAATAAATCTAGTAAAGATCAAAATGACGTAAAATATTAATACATTGAGACTTATGCACTTATTGGACGATATACATTTACTAAGAACATTAATGTAATAGAATAAACCTATTGACGACCAAAATTACTCAAAAACTTAATCAATTGAGACTATTGTGTTTCTTGGACTAACTACATTAACAAAAACCCAAAATGGAATAGAATAAATCTAGTAAAGATCAAAATGACCTAAAATTTTAATCAATTGAGACTTAATTACTTATTGGACGAACAACATTCATTAACAACAAAAATGGTCTAAAATAAACCATATAAAGACCAAAATGACCTAAAATCTTAATCCATTGAGACTTAAGCACTAATTGAACGAATTACATTGACTAAGAACCATAATGGGTTAGAATTAACCAAGTACAGACCAAAATGACCTAAAACTTAATCCATTGAGACCTCAACACTTATAAGACGAATTACATTCACTAAGATTCAAAATTGACTAGAATAAATCTTGTAAAGACCAAAATGACCTAAACTATTAATGTATTTAGACTTTAGAACTTATTGGACAAACTACATTTACTAAGATTCAAAAAGGACTTGAATAAATCTTGTAAAGACCAAAATTACCCAAAATCTTAATCTCTTGAGACTTATGAACTTTTTGGATGAATTAAATTGACTAAGTACAAAAATGGACTAGAAAAAACTTAGTAAAGACAAAAATAACCTAAGTCATAATCCATTAAGACCTAAATACTTGTTAGAGGAACTACATTGACTAAGATTCAATACGGACTAGAATAAACCTTGTAAAGACCAAAATGACCTAAAGTATTAATCTATTGAGACTTTAGCACTTATTGGACAAATTACGTTGACTAATATTCAAAACAAAATTGAATAAATCTTGTAAAGACCAAAATTACCAAAAATGCTAATCATTGAGACTTCTGAACTTATTGGATGAACTAAATGGACTAGAACAAGCCTAGTAAAGTCCAAAATGACCTACAATCTAAATCCATTGAGACCTCAACACCTATTGGACAAACTACATTAAAGAACATTCAATATGGACTAGAATAAACTTCGAAAAGACCAAAATGACAATAAATCTTAACCTATTTACACTTTAGCACTTATTAGATGAAATACAATGGCTAAGAACAAAAATTAACTAGAATAAACATTGTAAAGAATAAAATGACCTAAAATCTTAATCCAATGACACTTATGCACTAATTGAGTGAACCATAACGACAAAGAATCAAAATGGACTAGAATAAACCTAGTAAAGACTAAAATGACCTAAAATCTTTATCCATTGAGACATATGCACTTATTGAATGGCCTACATTGACCGAAAACGAAAAGTAACTATAATAAACCTATAAAAAAAATGACCTAATATCTTCATACATTGATACTTATGTCTTTATTGGACGATATACATTGACTAAATACGAAAATAGATTAGAATAAACATGTTAAAGACCAAAATTATCGAAAGTCTTAATACATTTAAACATATGCACTTATTGGACAAACTACATTGACCAAGAAGCAAAATGGACTAGAATAAACCTAGTAAAGACCAAATTGACCAAAATAATTAATACATTGAGACTTATTCACTTATTGGATGATATACATTTACTAAGTACAAAAATGGACTACAATAAATCTAGTAAAGACCAAAATGACCTAAAATTTTAATCCATTGAGACCACAACACTTATTGGAGGAACTAAATTGACTAAGATTCAAAATTGACTAGAATAAACCTTGTAAAGATAAAAATGACCTAAAGTATTAACCTATTGAGACTTTAGCACTTATTGGACGAACTACGTTG
This sequence comes from Cicer pinnatifidum, assembly GCA_037974775.1. NCBI lineage: Eukaryota > Viridiplantae > Streptophyta > Magnoliopsida > Fabales > Fabaceae > Cicer > Cicer pinnatifidum. The sequence goes on along the minus strand of JBBPBR010000006.1, from coordinate 22,932,896 downwards.
ACTAAGATTCAAAACTGACTTAATTAAATCTTGTAAAGATCAAAATTACCCAAAATCTTAATCCGTTGAGACTTATGAACTTATTGGATGAACTAAATGGACTAAGAACCAAACTAGTTAAGAAGAAACCTAGTAAAGACCAAAATGACGTAAAATCATAATTTATTGAGACCTCAACACTTATTGGAAGAACTACATTGACTAAGATTGAAAATGGACTAGAATAAACCTTGTAAAGACATAAAAAACCTAACGTATTAACCTATTTAGACTTTAAAACTTATTGGACAACTAGATTGACTAAGATTCAAAACCGACTTGAATAAATCTTGTAGAGACCAAAATTACCCAAAATCTTAATCCATTTAGACTTATGAGCTTATTAGACAAACTTAATGGACTAAGAACCAAAATGGACTAGAATAAACCTAGTAAAGACCAAAATGACCTACAAACTTAATCCATTAAGACCTCAACACTTATTGGACGAACTACATCGAAAAATATTCAAAATCGGCTAGAATAAACCTCGTAAAGACCAAAATGACAATAAATCTTAACCTATTGAGAATTTAGCTTTTATTAGATGAAATACATTGGCTAAGAACGAATATTGACTAGAAAAAACCTAATATAGAACAAAATGACCTAAAATCTTAATCCATTAACACTTATGCACATATTGAAAGACCCACATTGACAAAGAATCAAAATGGACTAGAATAAGCCTAATAAAGATGAAAATGACCTACAATCTTAATCCATTGAGACCTCAACACTTATTGGATGAAGAATATTCAAAATGGACTACAATAAACCTCGAAAAGAGCAAAATGATAATAAATCTTAACCTATTGAGACTTTAGCACTTATTTGATGAAATATAATGACTAAGAACGAAAATTGGCTAAAATAAACCTAGTAAAGAACAAAATGACCTAAAATCTTAATACTTTGATACGTATGTATTTATTGGACGATATACATTGACTAACAACAAAAATGGAGTAGAATAAACCTACTAAAGACCAAAATTACCCAAAATCTTAATCCATTTAGACATACGCACTTATTGGACAAACTAAATTGACTAAGAACCAAGAATGACTAGAAAAAACCAAGTAAAGACTAAACTGGCGTAAAATCTTAATCCATTAAGAGTTAATCACTTATTGGACGAACTATATTGACTAAGAGCCAAAATGGACAAGAATAAACCATGAAAAGAACAAAATAACCTAAAATATCTATTTGTTGAAACTTAAGCACTTATTGAACACACTACAAGAATTAGTTGATTTTGTGAGGGCCAAAAGCCCTCACAAAGGGCAAAAAACAGCCACAAATGTGGCTTTTGTGAGGGCCAAAGGCAGCCACAAATTAGCTGGTCACAAAATTTTGTGAGGGCTTTTGCAGCCACAAAGGAGAGGATTTTGTGAAGGCTTTTGCAGCCACAAAAGTCTGCATTTGTGTACAAACTAGATAGACTAAGAACCAAAATGGCTTTTAAAAAACCTAGTAAACACCAAAATGGCCTAAAATTTTCATCCTTTGAGACCTCAACACTTATTGGACGAACTCTATTACTAAGAACTAAAATTGATTAGAATAAACCTAGTAAAGAACAAAATGACCTAAACCTTTAAAACTTTGAGACTTATGCCCTTATTGGACCAACTATATTGCCTAAGAACCAAAATGGACTAAAATTTATTTTTTAACGATCAAAATTACCCAAACTTTTAATCGATTGAGTCTTATGCATTTATGGAATGAACCACATTGACTAAGAACCAAAATAAACTATAGTAATCCTTTTAAAAACCAAAATGACCAAAAAATTTAATCCATGTAAACCTATGCATTTAGTCGACAAACTACATTGACTAAGAACCAAAGTGAATACTAATAAACCTAGCAAACACCTAAATCACTTAAAACCTTAGACCTTTGAGACCCCAATACTTATTGGACAAACTGTATTGACTAAGAAAAAAATGAACTAGAATAAATTTTGTAAAAACCAACATTACCCAAAATCCTAATCGATTAAGACTTATACACTAATTAATTGCACCACATTGACTAAAAACCATAATGGACTAGAATAAATATAGTAAACACCAAAACTACTCAAAATCTTAATCCATTAAGACATACGCACTTAATGAACAAACTAAATTGACAAAGAACCAAAATAGACTAGCATAAACCTAGTAAAAAAACAAAATGACTAAAATCTTTATCTGTTTAGCCTTAAGCACTTATTGGAAAAATTACGTTGATTAAGAACCAAAATGGACTAGAATAAACCATTAAAAGACCAAAATAACTTGAAATCTTAATCCGTTGAGACTTAAGTAGTTATTGGACGACCTACATAGACTAAGAACAAAAATAGATTCGAACAAATTACGTTTACTGTGAACCAACATGGACTAGAATAATTTTTGTAAAGACCAAAATTACCCAAAATCTTAATTGATCGAGACCCATGCACTAATTATGTGCACCACATTAACTAAGAACAAAAATGAATTAGAATATACCTAATAAAGATCAAATTGGCTTAAAATCTTAATACATTGAGAATTACGCACTTATTAGACGAACTATATTGACTAAGCTCCCAAATAGACTAGAATAAATTTTGTAAAGACCAAAATTATCCAAAATCTTATTGATTGACTCTTATGCACTTATTGAACGAACCTCAATGACTAAGAATCAAAATGGACTAGAATAAACCTAGTATAGACCAAAATGACCTAAAATTTTAATCCATTGAGACTTAGGCATTTAGAAGACAAGCTACGTTGATTAAGAACCAAAATGGACTTGAATAAACTATGAAAAGACTAAAATAACTTGAAATCTTAATCCATTGAGACTTAAACACTTATTGGACGACTTACATAGACTAAGAACAAAAAAAGATTCGAAAAAATGTAGTAAAGGCCAAAATGATCTAAACTCTTAATCCATTGAGACCTCAACACTTATTGGACGAACCATACTGACTAAGAACTAAAATTGATTAGAATAAATCTAGTAAAGAAAAAATTAACTAAAAATCTTAATACATTGAGACTTATGCACATATTGGACGAACAATATTGCCTAAGAACCAAAATTGACTTGAATAAATATTGTAATGACCAAAATTACCCAAAATCTTAATCGATTTAGACTTATGCACTTATTAAATGAACCAAATTAACAAAGAACCAAAACAGATTAGAATAAAACTAGTAAAGACATAAACGACCAAAAATATTAATCCATTGACACTTAAGCACTTATTGGACAAACTACATTGATTAAGAACCAAAATGGACTAGAATAAACCATGAAAATACTAAATTGACCTAAAATATTAATTTGTTCAAACTTAAGCACTGATTGGCTAACTAAATAGACTAAGAACCAAAATGGATTCGAATAAACATTGTAAAGGCCAAAATGACCTAAAATCTTAATAATCTTAATTCATTGAGACTTCAACACTTATTGGACAAATTGTATTGACTAAGAACCAAAATGGACTAGATGAAATTTATAAAATTATCAAAATCTTAATCGATTGAGACTTATGCACTAATTGAGCAAACCAAATTAACTAAGAACCAAAATAGAGTAGAATAAACTTAGTAAAGACCACAATGATATAAAATCTTAATCCATTGAGACTTATGCACCTTTTGAATTAACTACATTGACTAAGAACGAAATTTAACTAGAATAAACCTATTAAAGAACAAAATAACTTAAAATCTTAATACATTAATACTAATGCACTTATTGGACGATATACATTGACTAATAACAAAAATTGACTATAATAAACCTATTAAAGACCGAAATTATCTAAAATTTTAATTCATTGATACATATGCAATTGATGGTAAAACTACATTGACTAAGAACCAAAATGGACTAGCAACAACCTTGTAAAGACCAAAATGAGCTAAAATATTTATCCATTGAGACATATGCAGTTATTGGATGAATTACATTGACTAAGAACAAAAATTGGCTAGAATAACGATGAAAAGACCAAAATAACCTAAAATCTTAATCCGTTGAGACTTAAGTACTTAGTGGACAAACTACATGAACTAAGAACCAACATGGATTCAAATAAAACCTAATAAAGACCCAAATGACTTAAAATCTTAATCCTTTGAGACCTCAACACTTATTGGAGAACAATATTGACTAAGAACTAAAATTTACTAGAATAAACCTAATAAAGAACAAAATATCCTATAATCTCAATACATTGAGACTTATGCACTTATTGAACAAACCATGTTGACTAAGAACCAAAATTGATTAGAATAAATCTAGTAAAGATAAAAAATAACCTAAAATCTTAAATCTTTAGAATTAAGCACTTATTGGACAAACTACATTGACTAAGAACCAAAAAGGATTAAAATAAACAATGAAAAGACCAAAATGAACTAAGATATTAATCGATTGAGACTTATGCACTTATTGATCGAACCACATTGACTAAGAATCAAAGTAGACTAGAATAAATATAGTAAATACCAAATTGATATAAAATCTTAATCCATTGAGACATATGCACTTAATGGACAAACTACATTGACTAAGAACCAAAATGAACTAGAATAAATTTAGTAAATACCAAAATGACCTAAAATCTTGACCCATTGAGACTTACGCACTTATTGTACGAACTACTTTGACTAAGAACCAAAAAGAACTAGAATAAACATGAAAAGAAAAAATGACCTAAAATCTTAATTAGTTGAGACTTAAGCACTTATTGGACAAACTTCATACACAAAGAACCAAAATTGATTCGAATAAACCTAGTAAAGGCCAAAATGACCTAAAATCTTAATTCATTGAGAGCTCAAAACTTATTAGATAAACTCTATTGGATAAGAACGAAAATAGACTCGAATAAATTTTGTGAATACCAAAATTACCCAAAATCTAATTGATCGAGACTAATGCACTAATTGAGCGAACAACATTGACTAAGAACCATAATAGACTAGAATAAACCTCGTAAAATCAAAATAACCTAAAATCTTAATCCTTCGAGACTTATCTAGTTATTGGATGAACTACATTGAGTAAAAATGAAAATTTACTAGAATAAACCTAGTAAAGAATAAAATGACCTAAAATCTTAATACATTGAGTTTTATTCACTTATTTGACAATATACATTGAATAAGAACAAAAATGGACTAGAATAAACCTATTAAAGTCCAAAATTACTCAAAATTTTATTCCATCAAGACATGCAATTAATGGACTAACTACATTAACTAAGAATTAAAATGGACTAGAATAAACCTAGTAAAGACCAAAATAACCTAAAATTTTAATCCATTGAGACTTAAACACTTGTTGGATGAATTACATTGATGAAAACCAAAATGGACAAGAATAAACCATGAAAAGGCCAAAATAACATAAAATCTTAATTCGTTGAGACTTAGTCACTTGTTTGACGAACTACATAGACTAAGAATCTAAAATTGACTAGAATAAACCTAGTAAAGAACAAAATATCCTAAAATCTTATTACATTGAGACTTATGCACTTATTGGACGACATAAATTGACAAAGAACTAGAATGGACTAGAATAAATTTTGTAAAGACCAAAATTACTCAAAACCTTTATCGATTGGGACTTATGCTCTTATTGAAGGAACCATATTGATAAAGAACCAAAATGGACTTGAATAAATCTAGTAAAGACAAAAATAATCTAAAATCTTAATCCCTTTAGAATTAAGAACTTATTGAATAAACTACATTGATTAAGAACAATATTAGACTGAAATAAATCATGAATAGATCAAAATGGCCTAAAACATTAATAAATTGATAGTTATGCTCTTATTAAGCCAACATATTTATATATATATATACACAATTTTAATTTTTAAATAGGTATCTATATATATCTCATGAATGCAAGTACTAACATTTAGTTACAATTTAGTACTGATCCACTCAATTTTATATTGTAATTAAAATGAACTAAACCCTTTAGATGTGAAACCAAATTAGACTATATGCTATAAAACTATTTAAGTTGCAATACGTTTTGCGATATATAAGTAGGGTACATACTATTTATCTTAAGGAGAGGGGATATACTAAAGATTGTGAGGAAATGATATATGTTGTTTTATTTTGTCCTTACCGACAATTATTCACACGGTAATTAGTATAAATTGTGGTTTCGTTATTCGACACTAATTGCTTACTTTTCAGACATTTAAATTTAATCGCTACAAATTTCATGTAATTAAAAATTGAAATAAAAGAATATATGCCTTGTACCCATATAATTCAATCAAGTAACTGTGACTACACATATACTGCCCCTGATCGGAAGAAATGGTATGTGATTAGTATTCATCTAGACCCAAATCGTTTAAATTTGGATATTGATGCATATAGTAGAATAATAATTTAAGTTATTAAGTGTTATACACCAAAAAAGATTATGGGTTTGCATTGAAGAAAGAATAAGAGAAAATAGGAGATTAAAATCATATTGTGAAGGCTAATATAAACGATGGTAGTCCTATAACAACCTTTAGAGTTTATGACAATCTCTTGAATCAAAATTTAATTTCAACATAACACAATTGAATTTTTATAAAAGTATTCAAATATACTAACTTTTAAAAATTAAGTAAAAGTACCGGTGTTCCTCTCTTTTCTTTTAAAAGATGTGGTCTAATATTTCTTTGAAAGTGAGACTAGAGTGTTTGGTTTTATGTGTGTGACACTATTCAGAGTGGTTTCATTTTTCTTATTTTTTTTTATATTTTTTTTAGATTGTCTAAAATTAAACAATAAATATATTTAATATTAATAATTTAAATAAATTATTAAAATAAAAAAGGGCTTAGAAAATTATCACACTACTCCAAATATACATATATAATATAATTTATTATAATTTTACAATTATATATTAATTAAAAATTTAAAGTGTTACAATTAACAAACACATGTTTTATTCCCTAAAATCATTTACAGAAGAAGGTGTAGAGTAGAGGTATTAAAAATAAAATAATTAGGAAAAGGCATTTTATAAATAAAATTACATGTTCACTCATGGGAATCTACTTTCTTACCCCATCCGTTCCATTGCATGAAAATCATGTGAACGTGGAAATTACTTTGTACCTAATATTTTTTCCTTTCGAAATAATATATTTACTTTATTACATCTCATAACTTTTATTTTACACTCATAAATAAATGGAGAAAGATCCATTATAGCAGTTGCAGTGGAGATTATTGATCCAAAGAGAAAAAAAAATTCCACAAATAGAAACTTGATTGATATTTAAAAATGGAGAATCA